>JBBDGP010000050.1:0-535000 GCA_037952835.1 Lithobates septentrionalis | reverse complement strand
TCTATTAAACATGTTAAAACATATAAGAGGAAGCAGTATGATGAGCCGATGATCACACCGCTGTCACTATGGCAACGTAACGCCCTTCTGACTTATATACGGTGACTCTGGCATCTCCGGATTATCCTTGAGGAAGTCACGTGGTCTGTGGCGTAACGCGTGGGAGGAGCCAGTGTACGATCGCTGCTGTCTCAGCCTTACAGCAGCAGTTCTCTGTATGAGATTCGTTCACAAGCGGCTGACTGCAAAAACCTCTATGCCTTGTTCGATCGGATGTCTGTGAGTGTATCTCTATGAGATTTATCTGATCGTACCTCATATTAATAAGTTCACTGCGCAATGATATTCCTTCATGTTCCTTTACATAAATCCACCGCTGGCTGAAATTATACATTGAGTCTAAGCGCTATATGGTCTCTTCAGTCCGGGGAAAAGAAAAGGAAAACTTTTTATCCGTGTTGAATGGAGTTCAAGTTTCTTGACAGGACTGTCAATAGTTTTAATAGTTAACCCCTTGACTTGATGATGGATGAAATGCTGCGCTAATTAATTTATTGCTATTCTGACTCAATAACCCCCTTTTTGATCAACTTTATATAATATATTACTCTCCTTGGTAAATCTATTAGCACTTGCACCTTATTATTATTGTATGTTTAATTTGTGTCACTATATTGGCTTTTAATATATATATTTTTTTTATCCCTTGTTACCAACACATATTTAATTTGATTATATAAGCACTTTATCAAGCCCATTATAGAGGCCGTGTATGCACTATTATTATTATATTGGGGTTTGTCAATTTGGTGGAACTTATATTAAGCTGAGTTAAAAAGGCTATTTATACACTTTTTGCACTTTAAGTAAACACAGGTATATTTGTATGCGATATAAATCGTGCACAGATTGCTATCAATTAGAGCGCACCAATATTATATATGCACAAAACTATATGGCGTTAAACTGGCAGTAACGCACACAGAACTATATGGCTTTAAGCTGGCAATAACGCACACAAAACTATATGGCATTAAACTGGCAGTAATGCACACAAAACTATATGGCGTTAAACTGGCAGTAACGCACACAGAACTATATGGCGTTAAACTGGCAGTAACGCGCACAAAACTATATGGCATTAAACTGGCAGTAACGCAATCAAATAGATGGTGTTCAACCCTCACTACACTAATGCTATCTGAACTGTCCCTACTCTAGCTATACACTAATGTAAAGATTACTGACACAGTCATACTACACTACAGTGAAACTATCTGAGCTGTCCCTATTCTAGCTGCACACTATGCAAAGCTGAATGATGGTCCTCCTCACTACACTCACACTATCCCTAGACTGACACTAAACTAATATATTCTACACTGACAATTGAAGCAAAATAGCACAGTATAGCACACTAACTAACTAATAGCACCGAAGAGAGATCTGTTCTATCTCTCTCCACGCCAAAATCACACTGAAAATGGCTGCCATTGAAAGAATACTTTCATACTGTGGGGTGGGAATGAGCCATGATTGGATAAAGTCATGATGACAGTGTCCAATCATGACTCTGACAGTGCTCTGTGCCCTGATTGGCTGAATCTTTCACGGCTTCAGCCAATCAGGGCTTGCAATGCACTGGTCAGTGCCGTAATGCATTGAGGTCTGTTCGGGGGGGCCAAACAAACGGTTTAACAACCCATTTGTTTGGATGTTCGCAGAACGATCGAACAACAAAAGTTCGACCTGAACTCAGGCAAAACCGTTCGCCCATCCCTAGTCAGTAGTCATGAATTACACATTTTAGTTGTTAACCCTCCCAGGTTGGGGTTGATGGTCCAACTTTGCAGAGGCAGCAAGGCTGTAACTCCACCTCACTGCCTCTACACACTCTCAGATTCCACATTACATTGACACCAGACCTGGTCAGTAGTCATGGCTTACACATTTTTCACAAAAGCCACCGACTAAACGGTTGTTGCAGGTTTAGTCCATAGGGGTTTTCATCCAACACCAAAGAACCATAGGAACGGGGGTCCAGATGGCAGGTGCAAATCCCTAGAGGAACCTTCCCAATCACTGCTACCAACAACAGACTCTTACTAAACCACCACTTACTCCGGACCATAAACTAGCTGTTAAACTGTCAGTAACGCACAAAACGATATGATGTTAAACTGGCAGTAACGCACACAGAACTATATGGCGTTAAACTAGCAATAACGCACACAGAAGTAAATTGCCTTAAACTGGCAGTAATGCACAAAACTATATGGCGTTAAACTGGCAGTAACGCACAGAGAACTATATGGCGTTAAACTGGCAGTAACGCACACAAAACTTTATGGTGTTTAACTGGCAAAAAAGCACACAGAACTATATGGTGTTAAACTGGCAGTAACACACACATAACTATATGGCGTTAAACTGGCAGCAACGCACACAGAAGTAAATGGAGTTAAACTGGCAGTAACACACACAGGACTATATGTCGTTAAACTTGCAGTAATGCACTTTAATTTGAGTACTCACACTACACAGACACATTCCTCTATATGGCAATAAACTGGCAGTCTGCACACAAAACTATAGGGCGTTAAACTGGCAGTAACACACACAAAACTATATGGCGTTAAACTGGCAGTAACGCACACAAAAGTAAATGGCGTTAAATTGGCAATAATGCACAAAACTATATGGCGTTAAACTGGCAGTCTCTCACCCCAGGTATTGGCTGTCTTTGCTGTCTCAAACTAACCATATGACCAGTTTAGCATATTTGTCAGCAGCATCACTCACCATACAGGGTGGCTGAAAGATTGTTGTCTGGCTGAGCATCACTAGAAATAAATATTCAGCCAGACAAACAACGTATTATCAACCACTACTTTCATAGTCTTACCTCCACTTTCATTATTACAGTTGGGCAGTGTCTAAATATGACTGCATAATCCAAAAGGCAACAGAGTTTGATTAGACTGTACCCTGTTATATAACATACCTAGCATGACACACTCTTCCGTATCCCTCAATTTACGATAGGATGCTTGTGATAAGGGGTTTGGCCGATACTCATCTATGCCAGAATAGAGCACTAGAGTGCGAGGGTAGGGAGAGCATTTCCTGTAGGAGTTAGGGTTATTTGAAGTCATTCCTGTGTTCAAAATCAGTTAAAATTCAATTTGTACTGTTGTACATGACTCTAATGCCGCGTACACACGAGTGGACTTTACGGCAGACTTTGCTCGGCGGACTTTACGCCGGACTTTATGACGGACTTTCCGAATGAACAAACTTGCCTACACACAATCCACCAAAGTCCGTCAAATTTGTACGTGATGACTTATGACTGGACTAAAACAAGGAAGTTCATAGCCAGTAGCCAATAGCTGCCTTATTGTGGCTTTTTGTCCGTCGAACTAGCATACAGACGAGTGGACTTTTCGACCGGACTCATTTTCGACGGATTGATTTAAAACATGTTTCAAACAAAGTCCGCTGGAGCCCACACACGATCGTATTGTCCGACGAAATCCCATCTGCCGGGCAAAGTCTGCCGTAAAGTCCGCTCGTGTGTACGCGGCATTAGGAAAAAAATGTGAGGAAAATACTGTACAATCTTTTGAAGTAGAAGTGAGGGTAGAGTAGCTTTAAGTCTATTAGGGTACAACTGAGTGATACAGATCCTGAGGTAATTACAATCTATTAAAAGAGTAAGGCCAAGAAATAGAAGGCAGAAGAACTTACAATTGATCGGGATATACTTTAACAGAAAGTGGAAGCAAGGATATGTTCTATTAGGAAGCAAGGTAGGCAGAAGAAGGAGAGGTGCCCACGTGCAATTATGAAATAAGAGAGATAGAAATGGTAGAAAAAGCAGGTATACAGGGGCTTGCTTGCACTCTATCTGCTACTGTACCATGTATCCTGTTCTCTTTGTATTGGTTTCTTTGTGTGAAATCCCTAGTGTTCTTGCCAGTCAGAGGAGAACACACCGTGGTCAGTTCTCTAGCTATGCTGGGAACTCAGACTGCTCTCCTCCAGTGATCCTCCATTGATCAAACTTGTCCTGACACGTCCCCCCTTCAAAGCCATTCACTGGGAAGCTCAGTGTCCTACTGCTTCTCCTCCCCCCAGTTCTTATGCAGCTGAGGACAGAGGAAACAGAGGGAAGGTGATTACTTGTAAAAAAAAGGGGAATAAAGGTATTTGTAATGTTTTTTTAATACGTTTAATATGTTTTTTTTTTAATACATTTTGACTTTCATTTCTATTTCAAATAGAATGGGTTGTTTTACAAGGTAATTGTTTACAACCACTTTAACTGTATCTGAGCACCACAAACTGAAAATATTTAATTCATATTAAGCAGAAAGGCACTCATCCATCCATGCCTCCATGCTTTATTTTATTGAGAAATCACTTTGTAAAACACCCTAGCATTTCTAGCCATGGCCATCTTGAGTAAGGACAGATGATTCATGTAGCATTTACTTCCTGCAGTCCATTTTCTTTTAACTCAGTTATGCAGGCAGGAGGGTGTGCTTACCTGAGAAAGACCCTGTTCCTCTTGTCCAGAAAGAAAGAAAGCAAAAAATAAATAAAAATGCCCATGTAGACTTGTGAGATGTTTGACATCATTTTGGCCTATGCCAGAAACCAGGAAGCAACTAAAGTAATATATATAAAAAAAGTTTAAAACAAGTAAATATAATATACTTTCACAAAAAATTTACTAATGCAAGCATCATAAGTATTAAAATAGTTTGTTAATTGAGAGAGTTTAGTTCTATTTTTATAATTGGAACATAGAAAATGTAGAACAGCATACAGTCTAGTAATGTATAATCTTCTCCATCTATTTTCCTGATCAGCATCCCTCCGATCTCCGGAGCTCACCCTCCTGGAACAACGATTCAAATGATAGAGTAGGTTAGAAAACCGTGAATGTGGCACTTTCAGTTGAACAAGGAGGATTTTGTCTATGCAGGTTTGCATCCCAGTCAAGAAGTTGCTAATCCAACGTTTTATGGCAGCCCAACAATAAAGAAACCACGTTTCATTGCCTAAGCATTTTCCTGTGGTGCATCTAAAAGAATTTCAAGCTGACATCTGGTTGGCCGTGCTGCCACCTTCCATCCATCTCCATACCTGATGTCCTGGAGGGTCATCCACCTATTTAAGGGGCCATCATCCAGTCCCGCTTGAGAGTTCGGCCTCAGCTCTTCCGATTTATGCCTGATTGATCCACCACCGTATGGTGAGTCAGATCCACTGCTTACGGTAAGGGTACCCCTCTTCTCCCTGTGTATCCTCGATGGTGACGGCACTTCCGGGTGCACACTTACCACCGAACATATCTACCCCAGAGACTGTCTGATTTCTGTTGATACTGCCTCTATTTACCATCACCATTTTTGGGACTTACACATCTCTAATGCCGCGTACACACGGTCAGACATTTCGGCTACAAAAGTCCGACGGACACCGACGGACCAAATCCGGCAGACAATCTGACCGTGTGTGGTCTCCATCGGACTTCCGACGGACCGTTTCGGTCAGAAATCCAACGTACTTTAGATTTGAAACTTGCTTCAAATCTTTACGTCGTAACTCCACCAGACTCAGTTCCTGACGGAAAGCCCGTTCGTCTGTATGCTGGTCTGACGGACCAGATACGACGGAGGAGCAGGGTAGCGCATCTCGCGCTCGCTGCAATAGGAAAAACAAATTTTCCTATTGCGGCAAACACGGGGGGGCATCCCAGGCCCTTAGGTCTGGTATGGAACTGTAAGGGGAACCCCCTACGCCAAAAAACCGGCATGGGGGTCCCCTCAAAATCCATACCAGACCCTGATCCGAGCACGCAGCCCGGCCGGTCAGGAAAGGGGGTGGGGACGAGCGAGTGCCCCCCCCTGAACCATACCAGGCCGCATGCCCTCAACATGGGGGGTGCTTTGGGGGAGGGGGGCACCCTGCGGGGCCCCCCCACCACAAAGCACCTTGTCCCCATGTTGATGAGGACAAGGGCCTCTTACCGACAACCCTGGCCGTTGGTTGTTGGGGTCTGCGGGTGGTGGCTTATCGGAATCCGGGAGCCCCCTTTAATAAGAGGGCCCCCAGATCCCAGCCCCCCACCCTATGTGAATGAGTATGGGGTACATGGTACCCCTACCCATTCACCTAGGGAAAAAGTGTCAATAATAAAACACACTACACAGGTTTTTAAAGTAATTTATTAGACAGCTCCGGGGGGTCTTCTTCCGGCTTCGGGGGTCTTCTTCCGACTTTGGGGGTCCCTCCGGTTCCTCTTCTCCCGACTTCCCGTTGGTTCTTCTTCACTCCCTCTGGCCTCTTCTCCCGGTGTTCCAGTTCTTCTGCCGGCTCCTCCGCTGTCTTTATGCCGCTCCTTATATTGTATGACATTGGTATTATAAGAGAGGTCGAAAAGTCAGGGGAGCTTACAGTGGCTCCTTTGGACAGACATCTGTGCACACATTAATACATGTTCCCTTTCGTGCTTTCAAAAATTGGGCACTAGCTAATGCACATGTGCATGCATACCAATTTGCATATACCCATGCATGTGTTCACAAACAGGCTATATAAACTGAAACAGTGCTCATGATTAGTGCTGAATTGTCTTCAGCCTCCTGTGTATCCTGTGATCCTGTGATACTGTATCCTGATTCCAGTTGCTGACCTGGCTTGTTTTATCCACTCTCTGAACTCCTCCTGCACTGACCTACACTTGTCCCCTGACCTCCACTTCTGTCTGCTCCATTGGCTCCTGCTTCACTTATCAGTTTCAGACCAGGCCTGTTTCCTGGCCATGCCCCTGCCTTTGCCCTGTACCCAATCCATTCTGTCTGTGTATGACTGAGCCTGCCTGATTCTGCTACTCTGCCTGCTGTCACCAGTACCTGCCTACCACCCCGCTGTTCCGTGTGACATACAGTCTGCTACCAGCAGCCTGCTATCTCCAACACCAGCCTGCCTCAGTCTGCTGCCTACCAGCTTGCCTATGACTGGAGCCTTCTGATGACTTCACCTGCCCAGCGTGGACACCTGCCTTGCTGCTAGCAAGACGTAACAGTGCACATGCCACTCAGTTCTCCTGCACCTCCTATGTACACTACCAGGGGCCCAGAATCATAGATGTAAGTGAGGCCTCCCTCTTCATATCAGGCTCTGCTACCAGGTAGGTGATAGAGAGCCAGTGGCGTACAAAGGGGGGTGCGGGGGGGGCGGTCCGCCCTGGGTGACAAACTTGGGGGGGTGTCGGGCACTGCCCAGGGACCCCAGGTGCATCTGGGGCCCCTGCACTTTCCCTGTCATTGCAGCTTTGTAAATAGTTGATCTGATCAGCAGACAGCACAGTGGTATGGGGGAAGCTGTCCGTAACTCCCCCCTATCATCTCATCAAGTTAGGCTGTCCCTCAGGGATGTTCATTATCTCCCGAGGCAGCCGAAGGTGGTGGGCGGGATCAGGTGTGGCTGCCTCCTCCTCTCCTCCTACAGACTCCTCCCCTCAGGCTGACCCCCTCACGCAGCTAAAGAAGAAAGAGGAGGAGAAACGACAACAGCTCGGAAATCTTCTGACATGCTGTAAGTGACTGAACAATGGTCATTGTCACTACATGCAGACCGAAGCTGTCTCTATATATCACCCTAACCTGGCACTATATACCCACCTAACCTGGCAGTATATACCACCCTGACCTGGCACTATATACCACCCAGACCTGGCACTATATACCCTCCTAACCTGGCACTATATACCACCCTAACCTGGCACTAAATAACAACCTAACCTGACACTATATACCACCCTGACCTGACATTATATACCACCCTGACCTGGCACTGTATACCCACCGAACATGGCTCTATATATCACCCTAACTTGGCACTTTATACCACCCTGACCTGGCACTATATACCAACCTGACCTGGCACTATATACCCACTAAACCTGGCACTATTTACCACCCTAACCTGACACTACATACCCCCCTTACCTGGGACTATATACCACCCTAACCTGGCACTATATACCACCCTAACCTGGCAATATATACCACCCTGATCTGGCACTATATACCCACCTAACCTGGCACTATATACAGACCTAACTTAGCTCTATTTATCACCCTAATCTGGCAGTATATACCACCCTGACCTGGCACTATATATCACCATGACTTGGCACTATATACCCACCTAACCTGGCTCTATATATCACCCTAACATGGCACTATATACCACCCTGACCTGGCACTATATACCACCCTAACCTGGCACTATATACCACCCTAACCTGGCACTGTATCACCTAACCTGCCAGTATACTACCCTAATGTTGACTTGTGGTGCGCTGCCTGCCTGCCTGCCTTGGGGGGTGTCAGATATAGGATCCGCCCCAGGTGCCAAATGCTCTAGGTACACCCCTGTATAGAGATACAGAAGTTTGAATATTTTACATTCTATTATAATATAAGAAAGACAGAGGAGGTATAAGAACTTATATTCCATTATAAATACATTAATAAATACATACATTGCAGCACTCCTAAATACACAATCCCTACATCAAAACAAATTAATTAGTACAAGCCACTACATAATATAAAGTAATAAAAATGTGAACAAACAATATTATATTATCCAGCGCGACCACATATTTACATGAATAATGGTGTGTAATAGATCACTAATGGTACATAATGAATGAAGTGCAATCAATGTGGTTCATAAGGCACTTATAACATGTACCAGTCAGTCCTATGTGTCTTCATTTCATCTCCAGTGCTTCCCACTAGGGATGAGCTGAACACCCCCAGGTTTGGTTCGCAGCAGAACATGCGAACATTCAAAAAGTTTGTTTGAACACACAAACACCATTAAAGTCTATGGGACATGAACGTGAAAAATCAAAAGTGCTAATTTTAAAGTCTTATATGAAAGTTATTGCCATAAAAAGTGTTTGGGGACCCGCGTCCTGCCCTAGGGGATAGGTATCAATTAAAAAAAAGTTTAAAAAACTGATGTTTTTTCGGGAGCAGTGATTTTAATAATGCTTAAAGTGAAACAATAAAAATTAAATATTCCTTTAACCACTTGCCTCCTGCCATATAGCAATATCACGTCAGCAAAGTGGTTGATATCCTGGCGACATCATGATGTCGCCAGGATATCAAGCCGCTGCGTGCCCCCGTGGAAATCAAATTTCCAGGAGAGCATATAGGATGACTTAGCAGTTGGAGAGGTAAGTGACGAGTAGACTATCGAGACCCCCCCTTCTGGTCCATGGTCTGACCACACCATAGCTCATAGTCTGTGAACCGGGGATGTAGGGGTTTGTCCTTCCAGAGTGTGTGTAAGAAGTGCAAAATCTGTCCAAGCCAAAATCTTTCAGAAGTGTGTAAGTCAAGCTTTTTGGTGCAGTGGGTGAGGGTGAGTGGACTCGCAGCTGAAAAAAGTGTTCGATTCGGTACAGTCCCTTATCCAGCCACCATTTAAATGCCAGGATATTCCTTCCTGGCAGGAAGTCTGGATTGTGAAAGAGGTGTGACAATGGTTTATATGCTGACACTAGAGAAGAGTGTGATCACAAAGAGTCCCAGAGGGCAAAGGTATGAGAAAGGGTGGGGGTCATAATGGGGGGGCGGGTTTTCAGGGAGCTCCAGAGCAGGAAGTCTAGGGTAAATTGTGGTACTGCCTGTTTTTCTATTTGCACCCAATCCAGTTTCTCGTACCTGGAGTAGATTACCGATAATTGAGCTATTCTGCCTGCTAAGTAATATTTGTGCATGTGGGGTAAACCCAGACTCCCCTTTTTTCTGTGTAGGTATAGAGTTTGTTGAGGGAGTCTGTAGCCTGCCTTTCCACACGTGAATTTGAGAAGTTTGCTTTGAAATGATTTGATATGGTCTTTTTTATTTGGTATTGGAAGAGAACGAAACAGGTATAATAGCCTGGGGAGTAGCGTCATTTTCACAGCGTTAATTCTCCCAAGCCATGATAGGTTGTTCTTTGACCAGGATGTGATATCAAACTCCAGCTTATGATACATAGGGGGATAGTTACTGGGATATAGAGCCTCAGTTTTTGCCGTTAGGTTAATTCCCAGGTATCTAAAGGAGGATTCACTCAATTCGAGTTTAAAGTTTTTTGTAAGAGGGCAACAGTGTCAGACTGGAGGGATATGTTTAGCGCTTGGGACTTGAAGTAGTTTACTTGGAGGCCTGAAATTTTGGTGAATTTATCTAGGGTGTGGCACAGGTTGGGGAGAGAGGTTAAAGGGGAGGTGAGGAATAGGAGAATGTCATTCGCACATATGCCACATTTATGGATTTGAGAGCCATAAGACACTCTTTGTTTATTAGGGTTTTGGTGAATAGAAATGGCAAGTGTCTCAATAGCTATCGCAAAAACAAGCAGAGATAGTGGACAGCCTTGTCTAGTACCCTTCGCTATGGATATTGGCTTGGAGTAATATCCTTGGAGTCTGACGTATGCTTTGGGATTCGAATAAAGAGCATGCATCAGGCCCATAAATCTTTCGCCAAAACCCCAGCACTCAATGATTGCAAAAATGTTTGGCCAAGAGACAGAGTCAAAGGCCTTTTGAAGGTCAAGCGAGAAGAGCATGCCTAGTTGTTTAGGGCCCCCTGCCCAGTTTGTTTGGAGAATTGAAACTATATCAATGGCCCTCCTGATCTGATCAGGGCTTTGCCTTCCCGGGATGAACCCCACTTGATCTTTATGAATATATGCATTATTAAAGGAAGCTAGACAGTTTGCCAGAATTTTAGTGAGGATTAGGGATGAGCTTCGAGTTCGAGTCAAACTCAGCGAACAATTTGGGGTGTTCGCGGCAAATTCGAATGCTACGGAACACGCTTTAAAAGTCTATGGGAGAAATCAAAAGTGCTAATTTTAAAGGCTTATATGCAAGTTATTGTCATAAAAAGTGTTTGGGGACCCGGGTCCTGCCCCAGGGGACATGGATCAATGCAAAAAAAGTTTTAAAAACAGCCGTTTTTTCAGGAGCAGTGATTTTAATAATGCTTAAAGTCAAACAATAAAAGTGCAATATCCCTTTACATTTCGTAGCTGTGGGGTGTCTATAGTATGCCTGTAAAGGGGCGCATGTTTCCCGTGTTTAGAACAGTCTGACAGCAAAATGACATTTCAAAGGAAAAAAGTCATTTAAAACTACTCGCGGCTATTGCATTGCTGGTCCGACAATACACATAAAAGTTCATTGATAAAAACGGCATGGGAATTCCGAACCAAAATTTAAAAAAAAAATGACGTGGGGGTCCCCCTAAATTCCATACCAGACCCTTCAGGTCTGGTATGTATTTTAAGGGGAACCACGCGCCAAAATAAAAAAAAAAACGGCATTGGGTCCCCCCAAAAATCCATACCAGACCTTTATCCAAGCACGCAATCTGGCAGGCTGCAGGAAAAGAGGGGGACGAGAGAGCGCCCCCCCTCCTGAACCATACCAGGCCACATGCCCTCAACATTGGGAGGGTGCTTTGGGGGAGCCCCCCAAAACACCTTGTCCCCATGTTGATGAGGACAAGGGCCTCATCCCCACAACCCTGGCCGGTGGTTGTGGGGGTCTGCGGGTGGGGGGCTTATCGGAATCTGGAAGCCCCCTTTAACAAGGGGACCCCCAGATCCCGCCCCCTCCTGTGTAAAATGGTAAAGGGGTACTTTTGTACCCCTACCATTTCACTAAAAAACTGTCAAAAATGTTAAAAATGACAAGAAAAGTTTTTGGCAATTCCTTTATTTAAATGCTTCTTCTCTCTTCTTTCTTCCTTCATCTTCTTCTTCTTCTGGTTCTTCTGGCTCTTCTGGTTCTTCCTCCGGTGTTCTCATCCAGCATCTCCTCTGCGGTGTCTTCTATCTTCTTCTCCTCGGGCCGCTCCGCACCCATGGCATGGGGCGGCTCCCGCTCTTCTCTTCATCTTCTTCTCTTCTTCATCTTCTTCTCCGGGCCGCTCCGCATCCATGCTGGCCTGGTGGGAGGCTCCCCCTGTGTGACGTGTCTCCTCTTCTGACGGCTCTTAAATAACGGGGGGCGGGGCCACCTGGTGACCCCGCCCCCTTCAACGCACGTGACATGACGGGACTTCCCTGTGGCATTCCCCATGATGTCACAGGGAAGTCCCGTCAAGTCACTGTGCGTCGAAGGGGGGCGGGGTCACTGGGTGGCCCCGCCCCCTACATTATTTAAGAACCGTCAGAAAAGGAGACGCGTCACACAGCGGGAGCCTCCCACCATGCGAGCATGGATGCGGAGCGGCCCAGAGAAGAAGATGAAGAAGAGAAGAAGATGAAGAGAAGATGAAAAAGAGAAGAAGATGAAGAGAAGAGCAGGAGCCTCCCTCCATGCCATCATGGATGCGGAGCGGCCAGAGGAGAAGAGATGCTGGACGAGAACACCGGAGGAAGAACCAGAAGAACCAGATGAAACCAGAAGAAGAAGATGAAGGAAGATAGAAGAAAGAAGAAGCATTTAAATAAAGGAATTGTCAAAAACTGTCTATTGTCATTTTTAACATTTTTGACAGTTTTTTAGTGAAATAGTAGGGGTACTTTTGTACCTCCTTACCATTTCACACAGGGGGGGCCGGGATCTGGGGGTCCCCTTGTTAAAGGGGGCTTCCAGATTCCGATAAGCCCCCCGCCCGCAGACTTCCACAACCAACGGCCAGGGTTGTGGGGATGAGGCCCTTGTCCTCATCAACATGGGGACAAGGTGTTTTTGGGGGCTACCCCAAAGCACCCTCCCAATGTTGAGGGCATGTGGCCTGGTACGGTTCAGAAGGGGGGGCGCTCTCTCGTCCCCCCTCTTTTCCTGCGGCCTGCCAGGTTGCGTGCTCAGATAAGGGTCTGGTATGGATTTTTGGGGGGACCCCACGCCGTTTTTTTTTAAATTTTGGTGCGGGGTTCCCCTTAAAATCCATACCAGACCTGAAGGGTCTGGTATGGAATTTAGGGGGACCCCCACGTCATTTTTTTTTTTAAATTTTGACCGGGGTTCCCCTAATATCCATACCAGACCTGAAGGGCCTGGTATGGAATTTAGGGGGACCCCCACGTCATTTATTTTTAAATTTTGGTTCGGGGTTCCCCTGTGGGGAATTCCCATGCCGTTTTTATCAATGAACTTTTATGTGTATTGTCGGACTGGCAATGCAATAGCCGCGAGTAGTTTTAAATGACTTTTTTACCTTTGAAATATCATTTTGCTGTCAGACTGTTCTAAACACGGGAAACATGCGCCCCTTTACAGGAATACTATAGACACCCCCCAGCTACGAAATTTAAAGGGATATTACACTTTTATTGTTTGACTTTAAGCATTATTAAAATCACTGCTCCTGAAAAAACAGCCGTTTTAAAACTTTTTTTGCATTGATCCATGTCCCCTGGGGCAGGACCCAGGTCCCCAAACACTTTTTATGACAATAACTTGCATATAAACCTTTAAAATTAGCACTTTTGATTATTCATGTTCGTATCCCATAGACTTTAACGGTGTGCGCGTGTTTGAACAAACTTTTTTCCTGTTCGCATGTTCTGGTGCAAACTGAACAGGGGGGTGTTCGGCTCATCCCTAGTGAGGATTTTTAAGTCTCTATTGATAAGAGATATGGGTCTGTAGTTGCTGACCTCTTCTGGGTTTTTGTCCGGTTTTGGGATGACTGGAATATAGGCAGTGTTAAGGTGTGGATCAAGTGGGGTTCCCTGTGTCTTTGTGTTAAGTAATTTTGTCAAGTGGGGGACCAGTGTGTTGGAAAATTTCTTGTAGTAGGGGTTAGAGAGCCCAACTTGGCCAGGGGTTGAACCCAATTCAAGGGCTTTGATTACTTCCTGAACCTCTCCTTCAGAGAAGGGAGCTTCCAGTATATCTCTATGTTCTGCAGAGAGAGAAGGGATTGGGAGGCCATCTAGATATTTGAAGATAGAGACTTTATCCTCAGTTTTGTGGGGAACGTATAGGGTGCAGTAAAAGTCTTGAAACACCTCTAGGATTTTGGAGGCGTTGGCATTACAAAAGACCGAAATTGGGGAGTTAACTTTGAAGCCAGCATGGAACCCATTCTGTCCCCCTGGGTATAAAATTTGTTTTTGCTCCAACGGATTTGTTTTTCAGCTTTAACCGTGAGGGCCAGGTTGAGCTCCAGCCTGGCTTTGTCGAGTTGGGCTAATAAAGATGGAGAGGGGCACAGTTTGTGTTGGGATCGTAAAGAGATGTACTCTTCGTCCAATCTCTTTATGTCGGCTGCCCTTTCTCATTTTATTTGAGTGATCATCTTAATGATCTCCCCTCTGATGTATGACTTGTGGGCTGCCTACAAGGTTTCTGTGGAAGTTCTCCCTGCCATATTAAGACCAAAGTATTCTTTCAGGGATTTATCTAACATGGTAACTCTCACAGGGTCAGAGAGAAGAGACTAGTTCAATCTCCAATGTCCTAGGCCTGGTCCCAGGTGGTGCAGTGGTAGCGTCAGGGTAACTAAAGAGTGATCTGACAGCACCGTGTCTTTGATTTGTGAATCAGTGATGAGGGGGATAGTGTGGGTCTGGACCAATAGGTGATCAATTCTAGCATATAAATTGTGAGGGCTAGAGAAGTGCGAGAAGTCTCTTTTGATGGGATTAAGTTCTCTCCATACATGGACATGAATGAGTTTGGCAATCTTGAGGCTCTCTTTGGTTGGGCAGGTCATTTGGGAGGCGGGAGGTCTGGATCGATCCAGACCTTGATCAAAAGTTGCATTGGAATCCCCCCCCGAAAATGACTGTGCCCTCCAGGATGGGGCAGAGGGAGTCAAAGAGGTGTTTGAAAAAGGCAGCTTGACCTTTGTTAGGGGCGTAGTAGGAGATGAAAGAGTTCCTTTAACTAGTATGAATCTGCCCTCTGGGTCTTTTGTGTCAGAGATCCAGTTAAAATTGCAGGATTTTGCAAAAATAATTGCTACCCCTTTAGTTTTATTTCCTGCGCTGGCAAGAAAAAAATTAGGGAAGTGAGAGTGGAGGAATTTGGGACTGTACTGAGCCAGGAAATGAGTTTCCTGAAGCATGACGATATCTAGTTTTGAAGATTTAAAGTGGTTAAACAACTTTCTCCTTTTGAGTGGGGAATTCATGCCCTGGACATTGTGAGTAGCTATCTCTAAAGCATTTTTAATGTGTGGTCAGCCATGGAACCATAGTTGAGGGGTGCAAAAATGTCCATCGCCACTTACCTCTGGAGTCTGTTCCTGTATGTGTGTGTAAATAGGAGTTCTGGTCTGCTCCAATGAGGACTCTCGGGTTGTGTAGGCCAGGTGAGTACACAAACTGAAAGGAAGAATAAGGTTATTTGATGCTGCAAAGAAGAGAGGTAAGAGAGACGAGGGATAGAGGGGTAGGGAGTTTTCTTCCCCTGGTGTGTGGAACCCCCGGGAGGAGAAAAGGTACTTAGAGAACATCTCGCACGTAGAAGTGAGAGAGTTTTGAGATACAAAAATCTCCATGCAAAACGAGGCCTGGAGGTCCTATCCCCCAGAAACCGTCAGGAGTCTAAGGGATAGGAGGAGGTGCATGTGAGTCACCCCAGATCAGGGTGCTCTGAAATGGAAAAATAATAACTTTTAATAATAAAAAAAACCTTAAAACATGTGATGGAGGCGATCGGAACAATGTCAGCGAAGCTGAGAGCAGATACTGGAAACCAATGTGATCATAAGGGGAGATCAATGGATCCTTGGATCCCCGTTCGTCACAACCCCCCCATCCCACTAGGTGACATGAGGGGCACCTAAGCTGGGATGAGACGATTCCAGAGGGAGAGTCACTTAGTAGATCTGGGCGACTTGTCTTTCACAACCAAAGTTGAAAAAGGGTCTCTGGAAGTCTCGTTGCTAAAAGGAACGGGAATAAGGAAAACTACAACAAAACTGTAGATAAGGCGCCGGATGAGGACCAAGATAACAGATCCTGGGGTAAGGGAGAAAATCAATCATGACAGAGAGAAGAACAGTTAATCTCTTTGACCCGTCTCCAACTAGAATATGAACTTTGCGTTAGACGGGAGTTCATGGAAGGCCGATATGGGGAGACCTGCGAGCTTTGGGCTTATTCCAAAAGGGGTTCAGAGGGCTTACTGGTGGCGAATGTTTGTTTGAACCCGTGGTGGGGGAAGAGGTTTCCATGTCCATCTCCTGGGATATTATCTTCAGGCTGAGGAGCAGCTTTTCACCCGTGGTGAAGTTGGAGAAAGATTGCTCTGTCCTTTATATGTGAATTTCACTGCAAACGGAAAAGCCCATCTGTACTTTATGTCTCTCTGTGTGAGGGCGTGTAGAAGTGGTTTTAGGGTTCTTCTGGATAGTAGAAGGAGCAAGGTCTGCAAAAATCTGCACAGGGTGACCCTGGCATGTCACCTGGGGCATGGCTCGTGACTGCTTCATTATGGCATCCTTGACTGTGTAAAAGTGGGGCTTGGCAATAATGTCCCTGGGGGTGCCATACTTCCTGGGGGGGCAAGTGCTCTATGAGCTCTATCAAGCTCCAGACGGTGGGGCGTGATGTTAGGGATCAGCGCTTTCATGAGGTCTTGTGTCGCCGCTGTAACATCTAGGAATGATTCAGGTAGGCCTCTGATCCTGAAGTTGTACCTCCTGGATCTATTTTCTAAATCATCAATGTGGGAAACAGCAGTGTCCAATTGATCTTGGAGGGTTTGAATGAGATCAGAGTTTTGATGAGATGCTGCATCAGTCTGATTCAGCTTGCTTTCAATAGCCTCCATCCCGGAGCCAATATTTTGGAGATCTGCTTTTATGCCCCCAGTGATTTTAGCTGCTGTGGAGGCTAGACCCCTATCTAGGAGTGCTGACAGTTTGAGATAGAGCTCTTCCACATTAAGATGGTAATACTGGGCAGGGGCATCATGGTTCGGGAAGTCTGTGTAGGCAGCCATTGTAGGCCCTGAGGGGGATAAGGCCTGATCCCAAAAGAGTGGCTAAGCGGGGACTCTGTGGATGCCGGGGAGGGTATCATGTCTTGCTGGACCTGTCCTTGGGACCCTGGTGGGTAGTGCAGAAGGGCTGGAGAGAGCACTTGCCTGTGATCTGGCGAGCCGTCTGTGAGGGAGACACGAGGCTTTGTGGCTGCATCTGCTGCGGTGGTCAACTTGGTACACCCAGGCCAGGGGGAGGCTGTAATCGCCGGCTCCAGATTAAGCTGAGAGGAAAGGTTTCCTTTCTGTCTGTTTGGTCTCTTGGGAGAAGGAACGTTTTGGATTGCATTTGCGGAGAATTGCTGTTTAATTGGAAGGATCCTTCCCTCGCGATCACTATACCGCATTATATGTGTATAACCCATACACTGATGGTAAGGGTCAGTTATATTGGGTGAAGGTGATGGGATCTGTATCACCTTTCCTACATTTCCACTGTGGATCTTGATTTTTTCTTTTTCCGGGTGGACTCTGTTCTCATTGTTTTTCAGTAATCATAAAGATGAACTTTGAATAATGAAATTAACATTTTTGTATATTATGTTTTGAGGGCTACACCTTTTACCCATACATTAGTTAACTGTGTATAGAAATGGTGTGGAAGACTTGTTATTTTCCACTACTTCAATAAAAGCTCTTTATTTGTTCATCTGAATTGCCTGGTCTGACGTTTCTACAAAGGGGTGCATACAAGGCATAGAAAAGAACAGGGCTTGTTTCAGAGGATATATAAAGGAAAATGGGGAAATGGCGCTACCCTGAAGTGACACAGTATATATGTGTATTTAAAATAAAATAAATAGATAATGTATAGACCCCAATGTGCTTATACACAAACGTGTGTGCAAATCTATATAAAATGAACAGATTTTAAAATTGGTGATATAAATGAATGTGTGAAAATAGTGTATGCATGCAATGAACTATATCAAAAATTGTAACAGTGCATACACCCCAATTATATGCAAAACCACAATATAGGTCAATACATGAGTGTCCAAAAAATATATATAGTCCAATTCCCTCTCTTCCAGATGAGGTTTGTTATGAAACAGATGCTTAAACTTAAACCAAAAAATATGTGTATGTGTGTGCAAATATATTTATAAAAAAACTCTTTTTAAATCATGTAAAGTATATTTTCATAATCCAGACCGGGATTTCAAGAGTGTCTCTGCCCAGCGTGTATATTCTAAAGAAGGAAAAAAGAAAAAATCCAGTGACATCTGTGCACATAGAATCTGGTGACTCAGGTGCTCCCCCAGTGTGTCCCCACTCACCAGAAGTAGTCACCCCTACAGGGGTAGTAGGCATAGAGTGGATGGCTTTAGATGAATAATCCCCTTGGATGTTCTTATTGATTCTCTGTGCCTCCGTTAGCCCGTATCAGTAGTCCAGTCCAGGGGCTTCCAGCATGTGTTCCAGACCAGGGCACCTCAGATTCTTTTACCGCACCAGTCGGTCCTCTCCTCCCGGGAAAGAAACAAGGGACTCCCGTAGTGTAGTATACTCGGTTTATTTAAAACTTAATCCATAAAAACAATTGGCAATAAACCCAGTACGGCACGGATACATGCAAAGTTAGGACCAGGAAGCTAATCCATAGCGTGCGTCCCAATTGCGTTCCAAGCCAAGTCTTCCGGGTATGACGTGTGAGTGTGACTCTGCCTTACGCGTTTCGTCATAGGACGTTTTCAAAGACGGGCCCCGTCTTTGTAAAAAAATTGGAGGTGCCCTGGTCTGGAACACATGCTGGAAGCCCCTGGACTGGATTACTGATACGGGCTAATGGAGGCACAGAGAATCAATAAGAACATCCAAGGGGATTATCCATCTAAAGCCACCCACTCTATGCCTACAACCCCTGTAGGGGTGACTACTTCTGGTGAGTGGGGACACACCGGGGGAGCACCTGAGTCACCAGATTCTATGTGCACAGAAGTCACTGGATTTTTTCCTTTTTCCTTCTTTGGAATATACACGCTGGGCAGAGACACTCTTGAAATCCCGGTCTGGATTATGAAAATATACTTTATATGATTTAAAAAGAGTTTTTATATAAATATATTTGCACACATACACGTATTTTTTGGTTTAAGTTTAAGCATCTGTTTCATAACAAACCTCACCTGGAAGAGAGGGAATTGGACTATATATATTTTTTGGACACTCATGTATTGACCTATATGTTGGTTTTGCATATAATTGGGGTGTATGCACTGTTACAATTATACTATTTTCACGCATTCATTTATATCACCAATTTTAAAATCTGTTCATTTTATATAGATTTGCACACACGTTTGTGTATAAGCACTATTTTGAATACACGTATATACTGTGTCACTTCAGGGTAGCGCCATTTCCCCATTTTCCTTTATATATCCAAATAGGTCCCATTGGGAACTAATTAGGGGGAGGCTGCAACTCTTTAATTGCCTAAGCGCGGATCTCTAATATAGCATTGTTTCAGGGGATGGACACTGCCAAGGTTTAACAAGTAGTGTATGCTGTTGAGGAAGACGTGGAAGACTTGTCATTTGCCACTACTTCAATAAAAGCTCTTTATTTGTTCATCTGAATTGCCTGGTCTGATGTTTCTACAAAGGGGTGCATGCAAGGCATAGAAAAGAAGAGGGCTTGTTTCAGGGGATGGACACTGCCAAGGTTTAACAAGTAGTGTGTGCTGTAGAGGAAGAAGGATCAATTGGCCATTGTCATAAGTAAATAAAGGAGTGTCAGGTGCCTGGCAGGGATGATGGCGTGCTCTGGGTGAGGGGAGTTTTGAGTGCAACCCCCTCCCTAGGAACCAGTGTCCCATGTTCGGGACTGAATGCTTCTAGCTGGCAAGTCATGTCAAGAATTAGGAGAAAGGATACTTAAAAGTACAGAGTGTATATATATATATATGTATATATATATATATATATATATATATATATATATATATATATATATATATATATATATATATATATATATATATATATATATATATATATATATATATATATACAGTGGGGACGGAAAGTATTCAGACGCCCTTAAATTTTTCACTCATTGTTATATTGCAGCCATTTGCTAAAATCATTTAAGTTCATTTTTTTTCCTCATTAATGTACACACAGCACCCCATATTAACAGAAAAACACAGAATTGCTGACATTTTTGCAGATTTATTAAAAAAGAAAAACTGAAATATCACATGGTCCTAAGTGTTCAGACCATTTGCTGTGACACTCATATATTTAACTCAGGTGCTGTCCATTTCTTCTGATCATCCTTGAGATGGTTCTACACCTTCATTTGAGTCCAGCTGTGTTTGATTATACTGATTGGACTTGATTAGGAAAGCCACACACCTGTCTATATAAGACCTTACAGCTCACAGTGCATGTCAGAGCAAATGAGAAAGGTTACAAAAAAATTTCTGCTGCACTTAAGGTTGCTAAGAGCACAGTGGCCTCCATAATCCTTCAATGGAAGACGTTTGGGATGACCAGAACCCTTCCTAGAGCTGGCCTTCCAACCAAACTAAGCTATCGGGGAAGAAGACCCTTGGTGAGAGAGGTAAAGAAGAACCCAAAGATCACTGTGGCTGAGCTCCAGAGATGCAGTCGGGAGATGGGAGAAAGTTGAAGAAAGTCAACCATCACTGCAGCCCTCCACCAGTCGGGGCTTTATGGCAGAGTGGCCCGACTGAAGCCTCTCCTCAGTGCAAGACACATGAAAGCCTGCATGGAGTTTGCTAAAAAACACCTGAAGGACTTCAAGATGGTGAGAAATAAGATTCTCTGGTCTGATGAGACCAAGATAGAACTTTTTGGCCTTAATTCTAAGCGGTATATATGGAGAAAACCAGGCACTGCTCATCACCTGTCCAATACAGTCCCAACAGTGAAGCATGGTGGTGGCAGCATCATGCTGTGGTGGTGCTTTTCAGCTGCAGGGACAGGACGACTGCTTGCAATCGAGGGAAAGATGAATGCAGGCAAGTACAGGGATATCCTGGACGAAAATCTTCACCAGAGTGCTCAGGACTTCAGGTCGGGTCTAAGGTTTACCTTCCAACAAGACAATGACCCTAAGCACACAGCTAAAATAACGAAGGAGTGGCTTCACGACAACTCCATGACCATTCTTGAATGGCCCAGCCAGAGCCCTGACTTAAACCCAATTGAGCATCTCTGGAGAGACCTAAAAATGGCTGTCCACCAACGTTTACCATCCAACCTGACACAACTGGAGAGGATCTGCAAGGAGGAATGGCAGAGGATCCCCAAATCCAGGTGTGAAAAACTTGTTGCATCTTTCCCAAAAAGACTCATGGCTGTATTAGATCAAAAGGGTGCTTCTACTATATACTGAGCAAAGGGTATGAATAATTAGGACCATGTGATATTTCAGTTTTTCTTTTTTAATAAATCTGCAAAAATGTCAACAATTCTGTGTTTTTCTGTCAATATGGGGTGCTGTGTGTACATTAATGAGGAAAAAAAATAACTTAAATGATTTTAGCAAATGGCTGCAATATAACAAAGAGTGAAACATTTAAGGGGGTCTGAATACTTTCCGTCCCCACTGTGTACATATATATATATAGGCAGGCCTTCTTGTCCACTTCTGCTTTTCTGTTCACCCAGTCTTCTACACATATTTAAAAAGCTCTGCCACACAGTGCAAACCTACAGTATATGGCAGGGCAGTAGACCTGTTTTTTTTTCTCAGTTCAATTTCAGTAACACGGGTCTTCTCCCCATCCTTAGACTGTGACTGGATAGTAAAAGGGGAAGGATCAGACTGATAATATTTTATCTCTGACACTATTGTACAGGATGCCAAGGATTGGTCCAGGATGGGTGCTATGTGGCACCAATATTTGGGTTATGGTCCCTTTAAGGGAAATGTTTTGCATACTCAGGGGTCTCACCTGTGATGGGTGAGGAATTCCAGTTTAGTCAAGTAGAGGAGAGGACTCTCGGTATTAAAAGAGATGTATTTGGGACACAGAAATTTTAGAAGTTCGGAATGACATTTGAGTGGGAAAAGAACCTCCATTTCTGACCACGGGGACTCCAGTCCCTACATGGTTAAGCAGCCTCCAGGAAACAGCACATAAAATAGGAAGCTCTGAGTAGTAGTGTGGCAGTGTAGGAGTTGGAAGGAAACCTGGTTGTGTGCTGCACGTGAGCTACAAACTGACAAAGCACCTGAATCTGGAAGCTGCTAACCCTGGGGTAAAACCCCTATTTGACTTTTGCATGTTTAACAGTTTGAGTTGTGCTGAAGATAAGTGGACTTTTGTGTTGCATATCCTGAAGTTTTGTTTTGCTGCTGGAAGCATCTTTGTGTTTGCTTAAGAAAAATATAGACTCTTATGTTTAAGATAACGGATTGTTTCACATGGTCCCAAGGTGCTAGACCCTCTAAATATAACACTATGTTTTGTTTTTCTATCCACATGCTCCTTGCCCTGCAGTACATTTGATTAGGTTCTTGTGCTGCTTTTCCTCCCCCTGTCTTGGTTATGCTTTACAGGTACTGCAAGTGGCTGTACCAGGTTACATTCAGGTACGTACATTTAAAAATACTTGTAATGATGTATTAAAGTGGTTGTAAACCCAATAAAAAACAAAACCTGCAAGACAAAGGCATAATGAGCTAGTAGGCATAGGCTACTAGCTCACTTTGTATTACTGACCTGAGATCGAAGCCCCTGCAGTGACGTCACTCCCACGCATATACGTGGAAGCCACTGGTAACGGCACAGTCTTAATAAAGCAACGGCACACGTAAGTGCCGTTGCTTTATAAAGCAACGGCACTTACGTGTGCCGTTGCTTCAGTTTGCTTCAGTGCGCATGTGCCAACGTCATTGGCACATGCAAATACCGTTCAAGTTTAGGAGATATCCAGGGTAGCTACAGGTAAGCCTTATTATAGGCTTACCTGTAGCAAAAAGTGTGTTGTAAGGGTTTACAATCACTTTAATGAATAGAAATCTGCATTTATTTTATATTATTAGTCTATTGTAGTGTCTGCTAAATCTGCATTATTAGTCTTTTATAGTAGCATGGAGCTCAACTGTAATGCCCTGTACACACAATCGGACATTGATCGGACATTCCGACAACAAAATCCATCGGATTTTTTCCAACAGATTTTGGGCCAAACTTGTCTTGCATACACACGGTCGCACAAAGTTGTCGGAAAATCCGATTGTTCTGAACGCGGTGACGTAAAAAACACGTGCGTCAGGACTATAAACGGGGCAGTAGCCAATAGCTTTCGTCTCTTAAATTATTCTGAGCATGCGTGGCACTTTGTGCATTGGATTTGTGTACACATGATCGGAATTTAAACAATTGGAATTTGTTGTTGGAAAATTTTATATCCTGCTCTCAAACTTTGTGTGTCCGAAATTCCGACGGAAAAAGTCATATGGAGACCACGATCGGAATTTCCGACAACACAATCCGATCGCACTTTTCCATCGGAAAACCTGACCGTGTGTACAGGGCATAAGAGCTTACAATGGATCACTGTATAATGGAATGACACAAAAAATTTAAGAGCTTACTATCTATAAATAAATAAAGAAGGGATACAGAAAGTGGAAGGACTTACTGTTTGTTAGGGTATTTGAAAGGGATACAGAATCCTGTTGCCATGGTAACAGTTTAAATGACTTAGAGAGACACCCATTCTAAGGCTTCAAAGAGAACTAAAAAGAATAATAAACTGATGAGCGGGACAACCTTGTGGACCATACCTCTGCCTTTCTACCCTTTTTCTTCTTTCTCTTTCCTTTTCTCCACCTTACGATTAAAGCTCATTATCAGAATTTATTTGACCTATATACACTCTACCTGTAAACAATATGTATAGTAGGTATAAATCATTTAAATACCTACAAAAGTAACTAAGGAAATGATATATATCTTTAATTTAGGTTTACGTGAACCCAATGTTTAATATTTGAAATTTCATGATATTTACCTATATAAACCCTACTGTAAAACAATGAGCTTACTTTATAGATCCTTGTAAACTTACTTTATGTATCTTTATAATATTGTATACTCAATAAACTTCTTTTGACAAGGAAAGGGATACAGAAGATAGCTGATCTTACAAACAGATTTATTGGCTACATTTTGGCAGCTTTCTTTTAAAGTGTATCCCAAGGTGCTCTGTCATCCTGTGTAAATGAGGATCAAAAACCTTTTTGGAGTAAAGAGCCAAATTGCAGATTTCCCCCCAAAAATATTGCATGAGATTTTATTTAATTTTCAGTAATTCTGAGATGAACAATTCAAGTAGAAACAAAATCTCTCAAGTACAAAGAACAATACAAATGGTAATCAAAAATTTAGTTGAAGACATAGTTCAAAGACAATTATAGGCAAGTTAAATCAACATGGTTATGACACCATAGAACCAATTTTCCACCAGGTATACATCTGCCTCTTGTAAAGATTGTAGGTAGAATTAAAGGCACAAGAGAAAATAACTATCACACTGGTGAAAATAATAGGGGATTTGCTTCCTAACGGTAAATTAAGTATCCATAAGTATCCATTGTGGAAATAAAAAAAAAGGGAGGGAACCTCATCAAACTATACAGGATAACTGAAAGCACAGCTCAGAATAAGAGAAAAAAAGAGAAAAAGAAAAAAAAAAGGGGGAGGGTTAAGGAAAGAGAAGGAGAGAGAAAGTGGTGCCCATATCAGGAGAGTACAGAATTATTTTGGTTATTTTGGAGGGTACAGTTAAGCTTATTATTAACCATAATCCAGTTAAGATTGTGTTTGGCATATTCAAGTGGTACCACTGGCTGCTTTCAATGTTTCGCAATCGTTATTCTGACTGCTGAAGTCATATACAAAATCAACTGATAAGGGTTGTTTGGGACCTCAGGGGGTAATTTCTGGAATACAGCTAATTTTGGAGATCTGTAAATTTATTACCCCATTACCGAACAGATGAGATTGAACATTCTGATTCAAAATCTAAGTGCTGTGGTATATAGTCCCAGGTTAGCCACAGTGCCTAAAACAGGTAGGTGAGGTCGTTGGGTGCATTTTCATAATTCTCTTCATTCACTGAAATTGGAACAGAAGCGGTTTAACTTTAAACTGTGTAGAGGGTGCTATACTGTCAGAATGATAAGGATGTAGAATTCTCTTTCACAAGCAGTGGTAACAGCAGGGAGCTTCGATAGTTTTAAAAAAAAACTATAAGATGGGCACCTTAACGATTGCAACATGCAGGGATATACAATTAACTATTGACATAAACACAAGCATACCCACACAACACAGGTTGAACTGGATGGACTGGTGTCTTTTTTTCAACCTTACCAACTATGTAACTATGTAACTATGTAATTCTTTATATGAAATGGATATCCATCATTGAATCCTGTCACCATACCGGAAGAGCAGAGGAGAGTTGAGGAAAACAAAGCTCAGGACCAGAATATTCTCATACAAGCTCATAGTGACTCTTAATGCTTAGAGTCAACAACTATTAGTGAGGGAAGTACAGCACCCTGGTTCCTGCACTGAAAACAAAGCTCAGGACTAGGGATGAGCTTCGCGTTTGAGTCAAACCCATGTTCGACTCGAACATCGTCTGTTCGATCGTTCGCCAAATTGCGAACTATATGGGCCGTTCGCGCCAAATTCGTGTGGCGCGTCACGGCCCATAATTCACTGTGGCATCGCAGTGCATTGCTGGCTGATGATTGGCCAAGCATGCACTATGACCCGCATGCTTGGCCAATCACAGCGCCGTCGGTAGAGAGAGCCGTAATTGGCCAAAGCCAGAGTGGCTTTGGCCAATTATGGCTCAGGGGGTTTAGAACACGCCCCATACTATATAAGGCCGCCTGCACGGCGGCCCTGTGTAGTGTGTTCCGGCGTGCTTAGAGAGAGAGACAGTGTCATTTCATTTGAGTTAGCTAGATTACGCAGGACAGTCAGTGAGTTAGCTGCACTTACAGTGTATTGTGTATATATATGCATCCCAGGTGTTGTGTATATATATATATATACACTGTATTCAGTTTAGCTAGATCCGTTCCTGTTATCTTCCTACTGACAGGCAGGCTTGTCTTGTTACAGTATTTACAGCTACCTGAAGAAAATTGCTGGTGTTCTTTTGATCCTATTAGTACCACAGTCAGGCAGCTAGACTATTTACAGTTAGTGTAGTGCGTCCTCCTCACAGTGTTCAGTTAAAGCTACACGTTAGTTTAGTGTGACCTATGCACAGTGTTCAGCTAAAACTACAAGTTAGAGTAGTGCACAGTGTTCAGCTAAAGCTACAAGTTAGGGTAGTGCGTCCTCCTCACAGTGTTCAGATAAAGCTACAAGTTGGTGTAGTGCGTCCTCCTCACAGTGTTCAGCTAAAACTACAAGTTAGTGTAGTGCGTCCTCCTCACAGTGTTCAGCTAAAGCTACAAGTTAGTTTAGTGCGTCCTCCTCACAGTGTTCAGCTAAAGCTACAAGTTGGTGTAGTGTGTCCTCCTAACAGTGTTCAGCTAAAGCTACAAGTTGGTGTAGTGCGTCCTCCTCACAGTGTTCAGCTAAAACTACAAGTTAGTGTAGTGCGACCTCTGCACAGTGTTCAGTTAAAGCTACAAGTTAGTGTAGTGCGTCCTCCTCACAGTGTTCAGCTAAAGCTACAAGTTGGTGTAGTGTGTCCTCCTAACAGTGTTCAGCTAAAGCTACAAGTTGGTGTAGTGCGTCCTCCTCACAGTGTTCAGTTAAAGCTACAAGTTAGTGTAGTGCGACCTCTGCACAGTGTTCAGCTAAAGCCACAAGTTAGTGTAGTGCGTCCTCTGAACAGTGTTTAGCTAAAACTACAAGTTAGTGTAGTGCGACGTCTGCACAGTGTTCAGCTAAAGCTACAAGTTAGTGTAGTGCGTCCTCCTCACAGTCTTTAGCTAAAGCTACAAGTTAGTTTAGTGTGACCTCTGCACAATGTTCAGCTAAAGCTACAAGTTAGTGTAGTGCGTCCTCCTCACAGTGTTGAGCTAAAGCTACAAGTTGGTATAGTGTGTCCTCCTAACAGTGTTCAGCTAAAGCTATAAGTTGGTGTAGTGCGTCCTCCTCACAGTGTTCAGCTAAAACTACAAGTTAGTGTAGTGCGTCCTCCTCAAAGTGTTCAGCTAAA
Source organism: Lithobates septentrionalis (assembly GCA_037952835.1). Lineage (NCBI taxonomy): Eukaryota > Metazoa > Chordata > Amphibia > Anura > Ranidae > Lithobates > Lithobates septentrionalis. Next base: position 507,781 of record JBBDGP010000050.1, on the reverse strand, counting down.
AGTACAAGTTAGTGTAGTGCGACCTCTGCACAGTGTTCAGCTAAAGCTACAAGTTAGGGTAGTGCGTCCGCCTCACAGTGTTTAGCTAAAACTACAAGTTAGTGTAGTGCGTCCTCCTCACAGTGTTCAGCTAAAACTACAAGTTAGTGTAGTGCGACCTCTGCACAGTGTTCAGCTAAAGCTACAAGTTAGTGTAGTGCGTCCTCTGAACAGTGTTCAGCTAAAACTACAAGTTATGCCTCGTTTCCACTGAGCGGATAGGTTCGGTTTGGTACGGTACACTATTTTGGGTGTTTCCATTATGAAAGTGGCCCATACAACCGAACCAAACCGTTCCATTCAGGGTCCTGCTTCAGATGTGGGGCCATAGAAAATGGAACGGTTCGGTTAGGGCGGAGCTACTGATTCCACTGATTGGCTGACAGAAAACCCTCTGCTGTGCTATGCTTTTCTAAACCCTGTATGGCCCCTTGTGGTCCCACTTGCAGTGGAAACGCTCACCAGAATAGACCGGACCATTCTAGGCCATTCAAACTGTACCGACCTGAACCAATCCGCTCAGTGGAAACAAGGCATTAGTGTAGTGGGACCTCTGCACAGTGTTCAGCCAAAGCTACAAGTTAGTGTAGTGCGTCCTCTGAACAGTGTTCAGCTAAAACTACAAGTTAGTGTAGTGCGACGTCTGCACAGTGTTCAGCTAAAGCAACAAGTTAGTGTAGTGCGTCCTCCTCACAGTCTTTAGCTAAAGCTACAAGTTAGTGTAGTGCGACCTCTGCACAGTGTTCAGCTAAAGCTACAAGTTAGTGTAGTGTGTCCTCTGAACAGTGTTTAGCTAAAACTACAAGTTAGTGTAGTGCGACGTCTGCACATTGTTCAGCTAAAGCTACAAGTTAGTGTAGTGCGTCCTCCTCACAGTCTTTAGCTAAAGCTACAAGTTAGTTTAGTGTGACCTCTGCACAATGTTCAGCTAAAGCTACAAGTTAGTGTAGTGCGTCCTCCTCACAGTGTTCAGCTAAAGCTACAAGTTGGTGTAGTGTGTCCTCCTCACAGTGTTCAGCTAAAACTACAAGTTAGTGTAGTGCGACCTCTGCACAGTGTTCAGCTAAAGCTTCAAGTTAGTGTAGTGCGAGCTCTGCACAGTGTTCACCTAAAGCTACCCGTAGAAGGTTGGTGGTGTTTTCCTGATCCTATCACTACCGCAGGCAGCTAAATAAGCTACAAATTATTTTTTGGCGAGCTCTGCACAGTGTTCACCTAAAGCTACCTGTAGAAGGTTGGTGGTATTTTCCTGATCCTATCACTACCGCAGGCAGCTAAATAAGCTACAAGTTATTTTTTTGCGAGCTCTGCACAGTGTTCACCTAAAGCTACCTGTAGAAGGTTGGTGGTGTTTTCCTGATCCTATCACTACCGCAGTCAGCTATATAATCTACAAGTTATTTTTTGGCGAGCTCTGCACAGTGTTCACCAAAAGCTACCTGTAGAAGGTTGGTGGTGTTTTCCTGATCCTATCACTACCGCAGCCAGCTAAATAAGCTACAAGTTAGTGTAGTGCGAGCTCTGCACAGTGTTCACCTAAAGCTACCTGTAGAAGGTTGGTGGTGTTTTCCTGATCCTATCACTACCGCAGGCAGCTAAATAAGCTACAAGTTATTTTTTGGCGAGCTCTGCACAGTGTTCACCTAAAGCTACCTGTAGAAGGTTGGTGGTGTTTTCCTGATCCTATCACTACCGCAGGCAGCTAAATAAGCTACAAGTTATTTTTTGGCGAGCTCTGCACAGTGTTCACCTAAAGCTACCTGTAGAAGGTTGGTGGTGTTTTCCTGATCTTATCACTACCGCAGGCAGCTAAATAAGCTACAAGTTATTTTTTGGCGAGCTCTGCACAGTGTTCACCAAAAGCTACCTGTAGAAGGTTGGTGGTGTTTTCCTGATCCTATCACTACCGCAGGCAGCTAAATAAGCTACAAGTTAGTGTAGTGCGAGCTCTGCACAGTGTTCACCTAAAGCTACCTGTAGAAGGTTGGTGGTGTTTTCCTGATCCTATCACTACCGCAGGCAGCTAAATAAGCTACAAGTTATTTTTTGGTGAGCTCTGCACAGTGTTCACCTAAAGCTACCTGTAGAAGGTTGGTGGTGTTTTCCTGATCCTATTACTACCGCAGGCAGCTAAATAAGCTACAAGTTAGTGTAGTGCGAGCTCTGCACAGTGTTCAGCTAAAGCTACCTGTAGAAGGTTGGTGTTGTTTTCCTGATCCTATTACTACCGCAGGCAGCTAAATAAGCTACAAAATAGTGTAGAGCGAGCTCTGTACAGTGTTCAGCTAATGCTACCTGTAGAAGGTTGATGGTGTTCTCATACTACAGGCAGGCAGTTGATTTTGCTAGCTGCAGTATCAGTACATATATATATATATATATATATATATATATATATATATATATATATATATATATATATATATATATCCCAGCTTAGTGCAGCTACAGGCCATTAGTATGTCTGGAAGGCCAACAAGGAGAGGCAGACAGTCACAAGCCAATAAAAGAGGGCAAGCAGGTTCTGTGTCTAGAGGCAACAGTGCTGGTCGTGGAGACGGTGCATCCTTATCAGCACGTGGCCGTGGGACACGCTTGGCCTTTTTTTAAGCAGCTGGCCGTGTTGGGCCGCAACATCTGGGAGACTTGGTCGAGTGGATGACCAAGCTGTCCTCATACTCCTCATCCTCTCTCACCCATGCTCAGGGTACTTTGTCTGGCGAAGCAGCTGCCAACGCGGCCTCTTCCCTTGGCTCAATGTCATCAGTGACTCCATCCCTAGCCCCACCATGTCCTCCTGAGTCCTGAGGAGTCCCTCAAACTGTTTGACCACAGTGTTGGGTACATGCTCCAGGAGGATGCTCAGCGTTTGGAAGGCTCTGATGATGATACTGAGCTAGATGAAGGCAGTAACGTGAGCACGGACAGAGGGGGTGCCCAAAAAGGACCCCAATCTGGCAGTCATGCTCCCCCTGCTGCAGCATATGCCAGGTTTGCTCCAGTGATGAGGAGGGAGGGGATGATGAGGTCACTGACTCAACGTGGGTGCCTGATAGGAGAGAGGAGGAGGGGGAGGAGGAGGAGGAGGAGGCACATCACCAACGAGGCAGGATGCCCTCCAGGGGCCAGCCTAAGGGCAGCACACTGACTGCATCACACCCCAAAGCTCCGCATGTGCAGGGCACTGCAATCTCTGCGGGTTATTCAAAAAGTTCTTTGGTGTAGGCCTTTTTTGAGACGAGTGCATCAGATCGCACCGCTGCTATTTGCAACATATGTCTCAAGCGTATCTCGCGTGGCCAAAACATCTCCCGATTGGGCACCACATGCTTGACCAGACATATGTTGACCTGCCATGCAGTTCGTTGGCAAGCGTATCTAAAAGACCCACACCAAAGAACAAAGAGGACCTCTTCTTGCTCCTCATCAGCTGAGATCTCCAACCCCACTATACCTTCAGTCCTCTCTGAGACCTGCACTGAGAGGAATGAAGGTGTAGAATTAGGTGTGTCACAGCCAAGTACTTGTGGGCAGTCTGCTTTCAGTACACCGACGTCAGATTGTACCAGGCAAATTTCCCTGCCCCAGCTGCTGCACCGCCAAAAGAAGTTCGCTCCCAGCCATCCACATGCCCAGCGGTTGAATGCTAGCTTGGCAAAATTGCTAGCACTTCAACTGCTGCCTTTTCAGTTGGTAGACTCTGCCCCCTTCTGTGAGTTTGTGGAATGTGCGGTTCCTCAGTGGCAGGTACCCAAACGCCACTTTTTCTCACGGAAGGCGATTCCGGCTCTCTACCGGCATGTGGAAGGCAATGTCCATGCCTCACTGGACAGGGCAGTCAGCGGTTAGGTGCATATTACCGCTGACTCATGGTCCAGCAGGCATGGACAGGGATGTTACCTAAGTTTCACCGCGCAGTGGGTGACTCTGCTGGCAGCTGGGAAGGATGCAGGACAAGGTGCAGTAGTGTTGGAGGTTGTTTCGCCACCACGCCTCCAAAATGCCACTACTAATGATTGTGACACACCTCTCTCCTCCACCCCCTCCTCTTCTTCTTCCTCCATGGCCTCTTCCTGTGCTTTGTCCTCGGAACCAGCAGTGCTCCGTAGGCGTTCAAGGGGCTACGCAAGTACGCAGGCCAAAAGATGCCATGCGGTGCTTGAGCTGGTGTGTTTGGGGGACAGGAGCCACACTGGGGCAGAGGTTCTGTAAGCTGTGCAGGGGCAGGTTCAGAGGTGGTTGATGCCATGGCAACTTAAGGCAGGAATGGTGGTTTGCGGCAATGACACCAACCTCCTCTCTGCCCTCCGACAGGGACAAATGACCCATGTGCCCTGTTTGGCTCAGGTCCTTAACTTGGTGGTGCAGTGGTTCTTGGGCAGGTACCCAGGCTTACAGTATGTCCTGAGGCAGGCCAGGAAAGTCTGTGTGCATTTCTGCCGGTCATACAATGCCAGTGCTCGGCTGGCGGACCTCCAAAAGGAGTTTAACCTGCCCAAGAACGGCCTAATCTGTGACATGCCCACCAGGTGGAATTCAATGTTGGCCATGCTGCAGCAGCTGCACACGCAACAGAGGGCCATCAATGAGTACCTGTGCGACTATGGCACCAGGACAGGGTCAGGGGAGCTTGTTTGTTTTCCCCACGCCAGTGGGCCATGATCAGGGATGCATGCACTGTCCTGTCACCATTTGAGGAGGCCACAAGGATGGTGAGCAGTGACAGTGCATGCATCAGTGACACTGTCCCCCTTGTCCACCTGTTGGAGCACACGCTGCGTGGAATAATGGACAGGGCACTTGAGGCAGAACAGAGGCAGGAAGAGGAGGACTTCCATAGCTCTCAAGGCCCCCTTTATCCAGACAGTGTTCCTGCGTGCCCGCTGATCACACAGGAAGAGGAGGAGGATTACATCAGTATGGAGGTGGAGCCTGGCACTCAGCATCAGCAGCAGTCTTTAAGGGATCAGTCCCAAGAAACACATGGACTTGTACGTGGCTGGGAGGGAGTGGCTACAGACCATGTCGTCCTTAGTGACCCAGAGGACTCCGGACCGAATGCCTCAGCAAACCTATGCTGCATGGCCTCCCTGATCCTGCAAAGCCTGCGTAAGGATCCTCGTTTTCATAGTATCAAGGAGAAGGACCAATACTGGCTGGCAACCCATCTTGATCCACGTTACAAGGGTAAGGTTGTGGACCTTATCTTGCCGTCGCAGAGGGAGCAGAGGATGAAACATCTTCGGGAGGCTTTGCAGAAAGGTCTGTGCAATGCGTTCCCAGAGACTGGGAGGTTACAAACTCCTGTTTCTGGACAACGTGTTACTGAGGCTTCGGTCAGTCAAAGAAGGAGCGGTGGAGAATGTGGCCGTCTGACCGATGCGTTCAGACAATTTTTTAGTCCGCAGCCCCAAGGTATGATCGGTTCCAGCAACCATTGCCAGCGTCTGTTTTACCTGGTGCAGGAATACCTAGGGGCAAGATCTGACTTGGACACCTTTCCCACCGAAAATCCTCTGGGTTACTGGGTCTTGAGGATGGATCACTGGCTAGAGCTTGCACAGTATGCAATTGAGCTACTGGCCTGTCCTGCATCCAGCGTTCTTTCGGAACGCACATTCAGTGCTGCTGGAGGCTTTGTAACTGATCACAGGGTGCGTCTGTCCACCGACTCGGTCGATCGACTGACCTTCATAAAAATGAATCAGTCTTGGATCACCACCAACTACCAAGCACCTGATGCTGATGTAACCGAATAATTTTATTTGAAATCTCAAAGACTGCCTATGCTGATGCTGAGTGACTATCTTGAGTAATTATCCTCTTCCTCCTCAATGATCACGCTGATAGCTTGTAAGAACATTTTTGGTTCTGGGCACCGCCACCAGTGCCTAAGGCCCAATTTTCCAGCCCCTGTTTAACAGGGGAGTGTAAATACATTTTTTGATGCAATACTTTGCAGCAGGGCTTGCTCCTGCATTCCAACTAGAGTATCTGTGAGGGGTTGCAGTGTTGTGGCACAAGCACCAGTGCCCAAGGCCCAATTTTTCAGCCCCTGTTTAACAGGGGCGTGTAATTACAATTTTTTTTTTGTTGTATAGATAATTATAATTATAATTATAATAGCTAACAGAATCGTGCATCTACATAACATTAATGTGGTAATTGAAGAATGTGTAGAGGACGGGGGGTGCTGCCTCTCTCCACAAGTCACCCCATTGGGAGCTTACTGTGACTCTGCGAAGGGACCCTCCCCACGCGTCCTCTCCTCTGTTGTAACAATACGGGGGAAGTTCAACTAGACAATTACTGTTAGCATTTTTACAGCAAGAGCGTATTGCTCGTAATCAATAAGTAAAATAAACAAACAAACAAGGATCAGCTCAGAGACAATAGAGAAAAGGAGGGGTTCGAACCTCAGTTATAGTATTTTTATTCAGTTCTACTCGGAGAATAGGGGTGGTATATAATTATACGCTTATTAGGAATTTAGCTATGTGTGGTTCATATTGTACCAAGTTATCCATTGTTGCCAATGTGGAAGAAAGGTCTCGTATTTTCCCTCAATGGTTGCGAGCATGCGTTCATAGGTATAGTGTATGGAAAGTGTGCGTATGGCTTCTTTTACTTCTGGGGGATTCGGTGATCTCCACAGTCTCAGTATCACTAACTTGGCTGCTAGAAATAAGTGGATGGTGAATTTCCTATGGAGTGGTGGTATGTCTTCAATTCCTATATTTAATAGAGCTAATGAAGGAGAGTATGGAATCCGTATGCCTGTCACTTGGTGTAGGATAGTAAAGATGTTGGACCAAAAGTTGGCCAGTCCTTTACAACACCAGAGAACATGAAAGATGGTGCCTGATCGTTCACATCCTCTCCAGCACAAAGGAGATGTGGAGGAGTCAAATTTAGCTAACCGATATGGTGTTAGGTACCATCTCTGTGTAATCTTGTGAGAGATCTCCCAGAGATTGGTGCATTTAGTGGCCGAATGGATATATTGTAAGGCTTTGTGCCATTGTTCCTTTGAGAAGGAATCGTTAAGATCTCTTTCCCATGCTAGCATGGAGTTTGTTTTGGTGAGTATGGATTTGTCATGGAGGAAATTGTAGAAGAGTGAGATACCACCTTTACGACAATGTTTGGCAGTAAGGTAAATTTTGATCTGCCAGAATAATTTGTATTGAAGGGTGCCGTTACTCTTCAGATAAGATGTAACTCGGAAGTGATTAAATTGTTCTGAGGCAGGTAAACCATATTCCCGTTGTATTTTAGCGAATGGTTTGATATTAATGCCCGAGTATAAATCCGATACCCATTTCAGTCCCCCACTTTTCCACCTATTTAGGTTCAATTCCGGGATTATCAAAGCTAGGATAGAGATGGGTATGGATAACGGAACAGTGGGGGATGACAGAGATTTGGAAGTCACCATGGTCTTCCATGAGTACAGAGTTGCTAGAATTGGTAGAGGAAGATCAGTAGTTTTAGTTTTAAGATGGGGATAAGCTAGGACATATTCGTATAGGTTACCTCCTGGTATTGCGGCTTGTTCAATGCTCCCCCAGAGTGGGGTAGGTTGGTCAGGAAACCATCCTCTAAGTTGAGCTAATATGGCAGCTAAATGGTAGTCAGCCAAGACTGGAAGACCTACTCCGCCCGCTTGTTTTGTCTTACGAAGTTTGGAGAGAGCGCTTCTGGGTTTCTTGCCTTCCCAGAGGTATTTGGAAAGAATGGTTTGTAAGGTTTGAAAGAATTTTCTGGGGACCGGAATGGGTACCGTTCGGTATATATAAAGTAGTTGTGGTAGGAGTTGCATTTTGAAGGCTGCCAGTCTTCCTGATCATGATAATGTATGTTTGCTTAAGGTTTGAAGTCCTGCTTGTAATTTGCGTTCTAGCGGTAGGTAGTTAGCATTGAACAATTGTTTAGGTTGAGAGGTGAGCTTAATCCCTAAATATGTAATTTCTTGGGGGTTCCATACATACGGGAATCTGTTTTGTAGGTCTGCTTTGTCACTTGGATTTACAACTAGATCCAATATATAAGATTTGGCGTCATTTACCTTGTAGTATGATACCATACCGTACCTATGCAATAGTTGAGATACATTTTCCAGGGAAGACACCGGATTAGTGAGCATTAGGATCACATCATCTGCAAAGAGACTTATGAAGTGTTTGCGTTTGTTGATCATAAAGCCTTGTATGTTAGGGTTTTGTCTAATGCTAGCGGCTAATGGCTCTATTAACAAATTAAAAATAAGGGGAGACAGTGGGCATCCTTGGCGAGTGCCGTTTGTAATCCTAAAGGGTTTAGACAGCATGCCCGAAGTATACACTCGGGCTGACGGGGAAGTATACAGGGCTAGTATTGCAGAAAGCAGATGGCCTTTGAAGCCAAATTTCTCCAATGTTGTTGTTAGGTACATCCAGTGTACTCTATCGAACGCCTTCTCTGCGTCCAAAGCAAGGAGCAGAGAAGGCGTCCTGTGTTTCATAGCCAAGTGGATTATGTCTATTAGTCGTCTGGTGGCATCAGAGGTCTGTCTACCCTTAGTAAATCCAGATTGGTCCGAGTCCACTAGGGTGGGCAGGATGTCCACAAGTCTCAGTGCTATTAATTTAGCATAAATCTTTAGGTCATTGTTTAATAAAGAAATGGGCCTAAAATTTTGGGGGATGTCCGGTGTCTTGCCGGGTTTAGGCAGAGTAACTATTAGAGCTTCTAACATCTCAGATGGAAAGGAAGCAGAGGCAGCAGCGGTCTCAAACACCCTAAGAAGGTGTGGGCCTAAAGTTTGTTTAAAATTTTTGTAGTATTCCCCTGTCAGTCCATCCGGTCCTGGGGATTTGTTATTGGGAAGAGTATCGATAACCTTCATTATTTCCGACAGGGAGAAGGGGGTATTTAACTCCTGTAATTGTGAAACAGAGAGTTGTGGGAGGTCAATGTCTTTTAAAAATGTAACTATAGCTGAATTAGAAGGTTGTGCAGTATTGCTATCTTGATTTAGGTTATAAAGGGACCCATAGTATTCACTAAAGGCATCTGCAATGTTTTGGGGATCAAATACTTTTTGTTGAGATTTAGGGTTGATGATATGAGGTATTTTGGTTTTAAAGCGCTGGCCTTGTAGTTTGCGAGCGAGTGCTTTACCAGCTTTGTTACTAGACGAATAAAAGGACATTTTCACCCTTCTTTCAGTTTGTTCAAAAGACTGCAGAAGTTCTAGCCTAAGGTCGTGTCTTAGGGAGGTGATTTTCGCGCTGATGTGGTGCGTTGGATTTATTTTGTTTTGAGCCTCAAGGGTACTAATTTCAGATAGTAGGGTATTAAGCCGCTGCTGTCTCCGCTTTTTGAGCCTTGCGCCCAGTTGGATAAACATTCCTCTAATGTACGCCTTATGTGCGTTCCAGAGTACAAATGGATCTTTTGTAGAGGAGGAATTGATCTGAAAATAATCGGACAAGTGACCCTCTAGTATTTTTTTAGTTGCCAGGTTTTGTATTACCTGGGGATTAGAGCGCCACACATATGCCCTATTGTTGGGGTAGTTATCTCCTAGAGTCAGGAGGACGGAAGCATGGTCCGACCACGTTATATTATTGATTTTGATTTGAATTATTTTTTGAAGCAGCCACTTGTCCATCAGAAACAGATCAATCCTCGTATATGTGCAGTGTCTATGAGAGAAAAACTAAAAGTCCCTTTCATTGGCATGTGTGCATCGCCATGCATCATACAGGTCCTGGGAACGTAAGAAATTAGCCAAAGAGGGTGACCTATTGGAGGATACCGATGTGGAATCTATGCGTGGCTCTGGTGTAATGTTAAAGTCTCCACATAGTACTAGAGAACCTTGTTGGAGCTTCTTGAGCTTTTCCATCAACCTGTTCAGGAATCGAATTTGGTGGTTATTGGGAACATATACGTTCACTAGAGTATATCGGGTGGCATTTATGTCACACACTATAATGAGATAGCGACCAGCCGGGTCAGATGTTACTGAGTGGAGTTGGAAGGATATCGAGTCCTTGATTGCCACCATAACCCCTCTTTTTTTCGCTGGCATATTGGAGAAAAAATAATGTTGGAAGCATCTGTGAGAGCATCTGGGCGGAGCTGTGTGGTGGAAGTGTGTTTCTTGGACACATAAGATGTCACATTGGGAAGAGTCTGCTTCTTTCCAGAGAGATGCTCTTTTGGCCGGATGGTTCAGGCCATGAGCATTAATGGAGAGTATTTTAACTGGCATGTGTTAATTTGGGGGTTCGTTAAATGTCAGGTGTCGATTGTACTCACAATTGAGATGCTTATCGATGGGCCAAGGGAGGAGTAGTTTCTTATGTTCACAGGCGATGATGTTTTGTAGGTGTACCATGACCTGGGCGAATGGAAAGGAGAATCCTAGCATATTCTTCAATTCCTGGAGTGCCATGTGATTGGATGTCGTTACAGTGCAGGTCAATGAGGTTCAGTGGAAGGAATCCTGAAGATGTCTCTGATGCCGGTTGTTGATCCGAAAAAAACAGAAAAAACAAAGAGAGATGCAAAACATAGCAAACTGAAATAGAGAAAATGAACAGTTGACAGGGTAAAAGGAGAATCCACTGGGGGATTCTTGAACTGTGTGTACTGTTCAGCAGAAGTGGGGGGAAATGGAAGAATTTCCATGTGATGAGTACCAATGCCGGGGGGTATTTAGCACTAGATCATATTTAGATGTGTAAGAGCGTTCTTTTGAGGTGAACATTCTGCTTGTCATTTTTTCTTTCGGTTCACCACTTGCCACTCAGGCTGTATGTGTGGGGGACCATCCACTTGAATGGGGACTGGAGGTGAGTCCAATAAAATTCCCCATTGGCGCAGGGCTGTCAATCCTTCCTCAAGGGATGAGACATTGGTATCAGTTCCGTTGTAAGTGATGGAGAGTGTGGCAGGGTATTTCCACTTGTGTAGGATATGATGGTTGCGCAGGGCCTTAGTTATGGTGGCTAGGTTGCGGCGACGCTGAAGAGTGTGTCTGGAGAGGTCCGGGAGTAGTTGCAGGGAGGCATATTGAGCTGGGCGTTGGTCAGTTTTGCGAAAAGCAGCCAATAAACTTTCTTTTGCTCTGTAGAAATGCAATCTCAGCAAAACATCCCTGGGTATATCGTCAGCTAAGAAAGACGGTTTTGGAACTCTATGTACTCTATCCACTGTGAGTTCTAATGCAGACATCGTGGGTATTATGGCGGAAAATAGATCATGGACATATTGTGGCAGCTGTGACACAGCTACTGTCTCAGGGATACCTCTAATTTTTAGGTTATTCCTTCTGGACCTGTCCTGGAGGTCTGCTATTTTATCTTTGATCCATGTGATTTCATCATTGTGGGCACTGTGGGCGTCCACCATCTTGTTGAAAGAGGTAGCGTATTCTCCCATAGCATTCTCTATCTGATTCACCCTCTCTCCCACTCTGTGGACCTCTGCCTGACATTTGCTCATTGCGTGCAGCATATCATTATGGAGTGATGATCTCAGTGACATTAGCATGTCTTTTAAAACTGTATCTGACACAGGCTGCCCAGTGGTAGGGAATCCAGCTATGGGATCTGGAGTTGCTGTAGTGTGAGGCTGTGATAAGCCATGCCCACTCACCTCCATTTCCTGAGGCCGTGGGCCGTCTTGTGGAGAAGCCGTGCGTTGCCTAGACTTGGCAGGGCTTCTGGTCGTGGGTGTAGAGGCTGCAGATGAGGATCCGCTGGAGGGATTCCCCTTGCTGTTCCCGCTGTGTGGAGAAGGATAGGCCGCAGCCGCGGCCTTCCCGTTCTCACTCTCCGTTCGGGCGCCATTTTGTTGGAGCCGCGCTGCATTAGGGAAGTAGCCCTGCAGCTTACGAAGCTGCGGCGGCGGCTCTTTTCTCCTCCTCGGCATCCCGATCGATTCTCCGGACTGTGCTGGGTCAGACTAGGGCGGGTAAACCGTGTCTGCTCTCCGATGACTACGGATTCCCCCGGCTGTATGGCGGAGCTCTCAGGCTAAGCGGCCATCTTCGGGCTCAGACGCCACGCCCCCTGTAATTACAATTTTTGATGCAATACGTTGCATCAGGGCTCGTTCCTGCGTTCCAACTAGAGTATCTGTAAGGGGTTGCAGTGTTGTGGCACCAGCACCAGTGCCTAAGGCCTAATTTTTCAGCCCCTGTTTAACAGGGGCGTGTAATTATAATTTTTGACCAATGCCTAAGGCCCAATTTTTCTGCCCCTGTTCAACAGGGGCATGTAATTACAATTCTTGATCTAATATTTCACAGCAGGGCCCGTTTCTGCGCCCACCAAGAGCGAGTGAGGACTTACAGTGTTGTGGCACCAGCACCACCACCACCAAAGGCCCAATTTTTCTGCCCCTGTTCAACAGGGGCATGTAATTACAATTCTTGATCTAATATTTCACAGCAGGGCCTTGTGAGGGCTTACAGTGTTGTGGCCACAACAACACCTAAGGCCCAAATTTCTGCTGAGTATATAGGGCAGGCCCCTACTTTCAAACATCTAACTTATAAACGACTCCTACTTGCAAATGGAAGGAGACAACAGGAAGTGAGATGAAATCTACCCCTATGAAGGGAAATTCTCTCCTGTAAGAGTTAATATGGGAAAAACATTTCTCCTTTCCACTGATGCTTTATCACCAATCCTTGTTTCACAAAAAACCCCAAATTTTCAAAAAACATTTGTCATTGGGAAAAAAAGTGAAGTGAAATCTTCTGAAGAGGAGAAGAGAGAGCAAAACAAATGTCACAGGGGTGATAACCCTTCCCTATGTTTTCCAAAAAGCTTAAAATAGATTTTTTGGCTGGAGCAAAACACGTTAAAATTGTACCAGTTCAAAATTACAAACAGATTCTTCTTAACAACAAACCTAAAGTTCCTGTCTTGTTTGCACCGCCTGTATACTGCTGTTCAGAGTACAGAGCCTGTATACTGCTGTTTCCTTTTTTAATTTGGGTGCGGGGTTCCCCTTAATATCCATACAAGACCCAAAGGGCCTGGTAATGGACTGGGGGGTACCCATGCCGTTTGTCTCACTGATTTTCATCCATATTGCCAGGACCTGACATTACATTAAAGCCGCAAGCAGTTTTAAATTACTTTTTTTCCTTTAAAAATGACATTTTGTGCAGGGACTGTTCTAAGCACGGGAAACTAGTGCCACTTTACATGCATACTATAGACACCCCCCAGGTATGATATTTAAAGGAATATTTCACTTTTTTTTTTACTTTAAGCATCATTAAAATCACTGCTCCCGAAAAAACGGCCGTTTTTGAAAGTTTTTTTTTGCATTGATACATGTCTCCTGGGGCAGGACCCGAGTCCCCAAACCCTTTTTAGGACAAAACCATGCAAATTAGCCTTTAAAATGAGCACTTTTGATTTTGAACGTTCGAGTCCCATAGACGTCAATCTGGTTCTAACGTTCGTGCAAATTTTCGGTCCGTTCGCAGGTTCTGGTGAGAACCGAACCGGGGGGTGTTCGGCTCATCCCTACTCAGGACCACAATATTCTCATACAAGCTCATAGTGACTCTTAATGCTTACAGTCAACAACTGTTAGTGAGGGAAGCACAGCACCCTGGTTCCTGCACTGCAAAAAGTGTTTGCACTTTATTTTAAGGACTGCACTAAATCTCACTTGGATTGGACTTTTTTATATAAGATAAGGGATAGTCAGACCATTTAAGTCCTCCATTAGATATTTGTAAAGCGGCACGTAGTTTAAGTTCTAAAGGGTCTCAATAGAGCAGGTCAGATGAATTAATTACAAGTCAGAGTATATTAAAAAAAATATCCTTCAAAATATCCTTCTCCAAAACAAGCCAAAATCTCAGCGGGTCCAGATTTTCCCCCTCCCACTTGTAAAGATTCCCTCCCCCAGTACAGATGCCCCCCCCAAAAAAAATACCACCACTCCACCCAGTGCAGATGTCAAGAAAACACAATCAATGCCTGTGCTCAAACAAATGTGCATGAGCGCAGATTTTATAGAACCGTGCACAGTGTCTGGTCAGTGCATACATCTGCATTAGCATTAGCATGCTCATGAGTGTGAGCATGCACGTTTCAATTGACTTTGGTGTTCAGTTATCTATTTAAAAGACTTCAAGACTCAGGATCATTGCTGTTCGGTCGTCAGCTCCTTCTGCCTGTAACCTGATCCTGTTTTTATAAAGAGAAATGTATGGCGCAAACAAGATTACTAGAAACACTTGAGAACCCAAAGTAGTAATAAATGTCAATGAAAGATATATAAAATAGATATTGGCATGTAACATAAACACCATAACACAAATGTCAATATCCACTATTATGCCCCGAACACACAATCTGACTTTTCGACAACAAAACCGTGGATTTTTATTCGAAGGATGTTGGCTCCAACTTGTCTTGCATACACACGGTCACACAAATGTTGGTCAACAATTATGAACGTAGTGACGTTACAAGACGTACGTGATTTCTCCATTACGAACACTAGTTATTTTTCCGTCTCATACTTGATTCCGAGCATGCGTGAACTTTTGTCCGACGGACTTGTGTACACATTTGTTGGCGGAAAGTCTGATCGTTTGTACGGGCATAACAGTCCATGAATTTGGGTGAATACACTGCCTCAGTGGCTCCTCCAAGAAACAAGGGAAATTTCTGTAATGCAAACACAGAACAACAGGGAGCGCCTTCTAAGTGCAGTATAAATAGACTTTATTGGATAAATGACAATTAGCAACTCACATGTTGGTGAATAGTTGTTGGTGAATAGTATGTGACCATCATATACATCATATACATAAAATAACAAATACATTACTACTAAAAAATGCCTAAGCGCATAGACAGTATACTCCCAGTGAATGATTAACCCCCGTATGACTATTACTGTTACACTGTATTGAGCCCAAACAACAGGGAGTAAAAGGGATATGGTAAAATAAATAATGTTCAAATGAAATATAGACATAAAATGTAAACATAAAAATATATAAAATAAAAATAAAAAAGATAATGCAAAATTGATAGATTAAAAACAGGATAACCTAAAAGGGATATATGTAGTGACCCAAAAGGGAGATAACCTAAGGAATAACATGGATGTAGTTAAATACATTGTGACACAAGGTTAAAAACAAACTTACAATGTTACAAGTAAGTATACACAATAGAAATTGCATGTGTATGAAGAGAATAACGTGTGTGTGAAAGTCATTTTTTCTATATACTGTCTAATAATTCATATATAACCTCTTCTCTCAGGGTGAGGGGATGGATTACCCAACAGGCACATGGATAGAAAATAGACCAAAATAAAGGATATGATTGCTAAAACTGAAAAGAAAGAAGAGAAAATTAGAGACCCTTTTTGATTTCGATGTCCTCTTTAAGACTTGCTGGAGTTAAAGGATAAGTTCACCGACAAAAAACAATCAATGCATATTTTTTGCAGGTAAAAAAATGCATTTATTATTTTTTGTTGCAGGAGGCTGTAAAGCATTGCACCAGCAATCAGCAAACCGCTGATGCCATGCAGGTCTCCTGCAGACCTGTCAGCTAATCTGCCGATACACTCTGATAGAAAGAGTCAATGAACTACCACAGTGCTCACAGCACCGTTCTAGTTCATTGAGAACTACAAGCCAACATTTGCTAAGACTGTCGAGACTTGTAGTTTTCCATTCACAGAAATTGTGACAGTTAACAGGGGAGAATATCCCCTACTAGCTGTCAAAGGGGGGGAGGGTGGGGGCGAGGTAGTATGCTTACTTGAATTAGAAAACATGATGATATGGGAGTAGACCATACAAAAATACTTCACATTTTTGTGTGGGCTACTGCCATCTCATTACTTTTTTTCCACATATCCTTTGGTGTCAACACAGGTTCTTCCTCTTTCTCTCTTTTTCTAATTCAAGTAAGCATACTACACGGTATATGTATTAATACACAATATTTTATATCTATTTCAGATAGCTTACGGTTACGCTACTCACTTTCCACTTGACCATGCATGGGGTGCCTTACTCCCAGGGACATTTGTCCCCTGAGGGTCTTATTCAGCTTCTTATCTTAGGATATACCACCTCAGCTCCCGAGACTTGTCCGGCCGGCTTGCAGCCCTCATTGCTATCAATCAGACCCATAGGTGATCTTTAAGTTTGGGTGGATGTCATTTTTCACCCCACACTGTTTCACTCATACCTTTCTCTCTCTTTTTTTCCCTCCTACACTCTCCCGTTATTTGAGACCCATTACCAATAGTTAAATCTTATTAATTTCAGATATATCAGCATTTGCTCCTGATGAGTGGAGATTTCCACAAAACACATCAAGCCATTTCGATGCTACTATCATGCTTACCATACGGGATCATTCCATCATTTTTACTATGTTTTACTGTATTATGCTGTAACAATCATTTTTACAATGTTATTATCATTTATTACCACGCTAATATATTATAGTGTATTATGTATATATTATATATGAAATAAATATTATTCCTATGTATACATTGTTATGTGTGCTGGATATTGAGATTCAGTGTGTACAGTTACAATATACTATAAATTAGTCAGACACCTATTGCCCAGTATCACTTTTTTAGTTGTTTCATATAAAGTCCCAACTTCTCCTTTTAGTCTAATGCCCCATACACACGGTCGGATTTTCCAACGGAAAATGTGCGATCGGAGTGTGTTGTCGGTAGATTGGGTAGTTCCCAATCTATTAACCTTCTATGAGGAGGTGAGTTGCCATATAGATAAAGGAAGGCCCGTAGACGTGGTGTATCTGGATTTTGCAAAAGCATTTGACACAGTTCCCCATAAACGTTTACTGTACAAAATAAGGTCCGTTGGCATGGACCATAGGGTGAGTACATGGATTGAAAACTGGCTACAAGGGCGTGTTCAGAGGGTGGTGATAAATGGGGCGTACTCAGAATGGTCAGGGGTGGGTAGTGGGGTTCCCCAGGGTTCTGTGCTGGGACCAATCCTATTTAATTTGTTTATAAACGACCCGGAGGATGGGATAAACAGTTCAATCTCTGTATTTGCAGACGATACTAAGCTAAGCAGGGCAATAACTTCTCCGCAGGCTGTGGAAACCTTGCAAAAAGACCTGAACAAATTAATGGGGTGGGCGACTACATGGCAAATGAGGTTCAATGAAGAAAAATGTAAAATAATGCATTTGGGTGGCAAAAATATGAATGCAATCTATACACTGGGGGGAGAACCTCTGGGGGAATCTAGGATGAAAAAGGACCTGGGGGTCCTAGTAGATGATAGGCTCAGCAATGGCATGCAATGCCAAGCTGCTGCTAATAAAGCAAACAGAATATTGGCATGCATTAAAAGGGGGATCAACTCCAGAGATAAAACGATAATTCTCCCGCTCTACAAGACTCTGGTCCGGCCGCACCTGGAGTATGCTGTCCAGTTCTGGGCACCAGTCCTCAGGAGGGATGTACTGGAAATGGAGCGAGTACAAAGAAGGGCAACAAAGCTAATAAAGGGTCTGGAGGATCTTAGTTATGAGGAAAGGTTGCGAGCGCTGAACTTATTCTCTCTGGAGAAGAGACGCTTGAGAGGGGATATGATTTCAATTTACAAATACTGTACTCGTGACCCCACAATAGGGATAAAACTTTTTCGCAGAAGAGAGTTTAATAAGACTCGTGGCCACTCATTACAATTAGAAGAAAAGAGGTTTAACCTTAAACTACGTAGAGGGTTCTTTACTGTAAGAGCGGCAAGGATGTGGAATTCCCTTCCACAGGCGGTGGTCTCAGCGGGGAGCATTGATAGCTTCAAGAGACTATCAGATAATCACCTGAATGACCGCAACATACAGGGATATGTAATGTAATACTGACACATAATCACACACATAGGTTGGACTTGATGGACTTGTGTCTTTTTCAACCTCACCTACTATGTAACTATGTAACATGTGCACACTGAAATACTTTGTTTCGGAATTTCGTTTTCGTACGAAAAATACATTTATTTAGTTACTCCTGAAATTCGTTTTTATTTATTTTGTTTTTGTTAAAAATTGCATTCTTCCGAAAATCCAAATTAAGGTTGAATCTGTCATTGCAGGCTTATGGTGTCTGTCGAATGTTCAAAGAAGATTCGACGGAGCAGCTAAACTGTACGACGCCGTATAGTTTACCTGCTCCGTTGAATCTTCTTAGAACTTTTAACAGACAAAGCCAAAGTACGTGTGTACTTAGTTCTAGCTATTTTACTGCTCCTCCTCTTTGGTTACAATCAGCCAATAACATTCATCATCATCATTATTTTTATTTATCTTTTCTCCCCTACGTCGAATCTTTTCTCCCCTACATCGAATCTTTCTCCCCTACGTCAAATCTTTTTTTCCCTACGTCGAATCTTTTTTCCCCTACGTCGAATCTTTTCTCCCCTACGTCAAATCTTTTCTCTCTATGTCGAATAATGTAGAATAATCTTGGACTAATAGAGTTAAGGTTAGGCACATTCGACCACAGGTTTGATGGACACAGATTGTTATTGTCAGCATCATGTCGAATCTCCTATCTATATCGAACTGTTGTAGCAACGAAAACAAAAATAAAGCATTTGTTTATGTCGGATCTTTCATTTTTCGGATTCTGCACTTTCGTTATCGTTTGTTAAAACGATAACGAAAATACCTGAAATTCGGACGAAAATGCATTTAGACGAAAATGAATGCACATGTCTAGTTGTCAGAAATTGCGACCGTGTGTGGGCTCCATCGGATATTTTCCATCGGATTTTCCGACACACAAAGTTTGAGAGCAGGCTTTAAAATTTTCCAACAACAAAATCCGATCACGTCAATTCCGACCGTGTATGGACAATTCCGACGCACAAAGTGCCACGCATGCTCAGAAGAAATTCCGAAACGGAACAGCTCGGTCTGGTAAAATTAGCATTCGGAATGGATAGAGCACTTTCGTCACGCTACAAGGTAAAAATGGTTTAATACAGCGCACTCTCTTCTTCTTTATAATGTGAGAAGAATGAAGTAGTTTTGCTGCTCATATTAACACAGAGTTCTCACAAACTTCTTTCTTTATTATTTATTGTAATTCCCTCAATATATTTTGATTTGTCACATCTGACCAAATTTGTTTTTTGTATTTTTTTTTGTTTTGTATTTTTTTCAAGGCTGATGTTTTTTTTTTTTAATTGGTTTTACTCCATAATATTATTGTGTGTGTTTTGTGTGTCAAGTTATCACAACACCATTATTATCTTGTATTATTTAATCTCAAGGAGGTTGCTTGGTGTTGGTGTCCCTTGTTAATTTCACATTATATTTTTGAAATGTACCTGCCTCCTCACAAACAAACTGTCCTTTTTGAAGGAAAACACACATAGGCGAGTATAATTGAACCAAAAATTCCTTTATTAAGGGCTCAGAACCAAACAAAGAGGGAGACAACGCTGGTGAAACATCATAAATTGGCGAAGCCTTGGACCCCCAGGGCTCACATCAATTATTTTACAGCAAAATTGGTGGCCTGAGGTGTCCATATCTAAGGGAGTGCAGTCTGGTCCAGAAATCCAACAGATCCGGAAAGCAGCAGATGACATCTGTGTCCCCAGGCTGTGGTACTACAAGAGGCTGCATCTTTTGCCAGACCAGACTGAACCCAGGGTCATCACTCTCTGGTCTTCCTTCCACGCTTCCTTCCCGGCTGTGGCTATGTTCATGCGGAAAAAGATCTGGACAGCCGCACACAGACATGAACCGGTAAAATCTTCTTTATTCAAAACATGACAAAAATCAGTACATGACACCGCTGGAGCAACACAGCTTAGCCGCTAACGCGTTTCACACTCTCACAGAGCGCTTACTCATAGCTAGCTTACATAAAAGTGATAACCACTTTTATACATAAAACACACATGTCACATGATCTAACATTAATGAGATAATTCTGAGCAGCTAAAGGCTTGCAGCCTGAGATCTCAGCGCTCGTTGGCCAGGTTAATGACATGTGGTGGAGTTTACATACAATGCAATGTAGAATGGAAAAAAACAAATGCAAATAAACATGAAAAATAAATAAATAAAATTAAGTGTAAGGGTGATAGAGATGAAATGACCTATATGAAATGTTTATTGAAATGTTGATAAATAATAAAGCAACATGAATTTAAAGTGTAAAAAATGAAGATGTGAATTTAAAATGCAACTGACGTGAAACTAGAAACATCTAAAGAAAATTCTTATATATGTACTAAGTGTAAACTTATATGTGGAGTGCATATGTGAATACATATATATGAAGGACATAGGTATAATTTAATGAAAAATAAAGGATATGTATATAAACATATGTGTGTATAGTGTATACAATTATGGTAATGGTGCAATAACCTAGTCCAATAAAAATATATATATATAATTATGATATGAAGTACCAGTAGAATATGCTGGATATAGAAAAAACAACGATATGTGTATACATATATGTGGAAAAAAGAATGAAGTGCAATGAGCAAAGTGCAACAAGAGAAAACGAAAAAACGAATGCATACAAGATGTGTATGAAAACTAAATGATGCTCAAAGGATTGTTATAATAGGGAAATGGACTATAACTGAGATCCACATTATCCCAATAAAACATAACCAACAGCACCAAGATCTCGAGCAGCAAATTTTGAAGAATTTGTTTGTGCGTGTATGGTCTTTAATCGCCAATTATAAAATCTGGAAATGAAAATATAAATACAACACACATTAATATTCTCAGAAACTTTTGTGTATACACACCTGTGAATAATCCATCATAACATTGATATATTCTCTTGAAGCCAAAATTCAAAGCTGTTTAATACTTTGTTTCAATCACACGATAAAAGTTGCTACATGATTAGACAAATTTAAAATGAAAATAAGTTGAACCTAAATTCTGAACCTACATTGTTACTGTTTATATTGTGGGGTGTAGAGATGAAATTAATAAATAAGATCATTTAACACCCCACAAACCAGAACTCACTGAGATGATGTCTGTTATGGGCTAAAAATAAAGTAAGTAACGTCTTATTATGCTTAATAGCAAATGACCATACACATGTGACTAAAGATGCCCAGACATCTATATGGCACACGCTAATAATGGCCGATTGAGATCGTTAAGAAGAAAACACACAACAAAAGGGAAAAGGAAAGGAAAACAAACTATTATCCTATCTCAGTGTGTATATATATGTATATAAGGTTTTATATGGGGATCCAAACCATGGATCAATGAACCCATGGACGATCAATAAACACTCATGTGTATATAAAATTTGAAAGCATATGAATCCCTTGAACGCAGCCAAAAAAATACATATAGAGGTGATACTGGGTGAACTATTCATAAAAATGGGAAACATCCCATTCGAATTTTAATCCTGACGGGATCCTAGTATCCAATAGAAAAATCCAGAGGACTTCACGCTTGCACAATATCTGAAATCTGTCCCCTCCTCTCACTGGTGTCGTGACCCTTTCGATACCTTGGATTACCAAACTTGATGTGTCTTTATGATGCGTGAAGATCCAATGTTTTGCTACATTAGTCAGGTTGTCTTTTTCAATGTTGTACAAGTGGTCGTACAACCGATCCCTGAGGCGGCGTGTTGTATGACCAATGTACTGAATCTGACAAATAGTGCATGTAATGACATATGTAACAAATTTGGTATTGCAGTTTATGAAGGTAGAGATTTGAAACTCCCTCTTATTGCTGCAAGATTTGATCTGTTTGCCTGTTTTAAAGTAGCCACAATAATTACAGGTTTTGATCCCACATCTAAAGTTACCAATAGAACTAAGCCAATTAGGCTTAGATTGGTTGGTCAAAAACAAACTAGGTGAGAGGGAGTGACCTAAAGTGGGTGCTCTGCGGGAGACTACTTTAATCCCTTTGGAAAGAATGCTATTGTAGGCAGGATCATTGTATAGAACAGGAAGGTGCTTGGTGTTGTAATATGTTGGCCAATTTATGTATAATATTGTATTGGAGTGCCATGCTGACCAGAAATTCAGTTGCATTGTCCAACTGAATTTTAACATAGCAAGGGGATAGCTGAAAACCCTTTGATGTGTTAATCTTATGCAAGTCTACCTAGGGGTGTGAGGTATGGGCTGTTAACCTAATTGAACATTTCAAAGGGTACATTGTTTAAAGGACCATAGAAGAAGTATTTATTGATGGTAATTAGACTTGAGGGGGTAACAATAAGATCAAAGAGTATTATGGGTTGACCTAGCAGAAACTCCCTCTTAGTGGACTAGTATTTCATAGAGGACATTCAAGCTGGTTTTTAGTTTTTAGGTGAGGCTTGTCTGTGTATGCACACTCAGACCTAAGACATGGGACTTTGAATTATATACTCTGTCGGGTTTTTTTGTCATCTATGGACTTTGGACTTTGTTCTGTGTTGGAAGTCAATAAAGTGCATCTCTCTGGAAGAATGGGGTTGCTGCGGAAGAGTACTTACATCATCATCATTATAATTACCTAAATATTAATTATCTATACACCCAATACATATTGATATACTCGATCACTACACTTGGTTATAATCTTCTTAATTTTAGTGAATTCTGAACTATATGGTGTTGAGAAGACTGGAGCATGAGGGGGGATATCTGTTTTTCGTGAAAATTTCTTGTGTAACTCTTTTTTTATAAGTGAAGATCTAGGAATAGATCTCACTGTATCAAGTGCTTTGTGAATAAGTGCCTCTGAGTAACCTCGGACTTTGAATCTGTGTGCCATATCATTGGCCTCAGTCTCAAAGACCTCTGGAGAACTACACAGACGTTTCAATCTTAAAAACTGTCGATATGGTATCTCTCTGATCGTATGGCTGGTATGTGCAGAATCAGCTCTAAGTAGAGTGTTGCCACTGATGGGTTTTCTGTAAAGAACGGATTGAACTATGCCTTCTGCACCCACTAATTTCACGTCTAAAAAATCGATGGAATTAATTTGTAAATTTCCCGTAAACTTCAAATTTAACAGGTTGTCATTAGGGTATGAAAGCCAAACATCCAAATTTGCATTTTCGTCGGATGTGATAAACAACAAATCCTCAATGAAACGACAGAAAAAAATCATATCCATCCGGCGGGGGCTATCTGGTCCAAAGATGTGGGACCTCTCCCACCAACCCATATAAAGGTTGGCCAGTGAGGGAGGAAATTTCGCCCCCATGGAGGCCCCGCATCTCTGGCGGTAATAGCCCCTATCAAGCATGAAAAAATTGTGAGTCAAAAGATATTCTAAAGCTTGTAAAATAAATTCCTGAAGAACTAAACAAAGTTTGCCTGCTTTTTTAAGGAAATAAGAGACCGCTTGAATACCTAAATGTTGTGGTATGCTGGAATACAAGCTAGTAACATCACAGCTAATCCACCTAAAGTTGTCCTCCCATTTAAAATGCTGAAGTTTACTTAGTAGATGATTGGTGTCTCTTATATAACTGGGTAGGCTGGTTGTTAAGGGTTGTAATTGGGAATCTATCCACTCTCCTAAACGCTCATTTAATGAGCCTATGCCAGCTACAATTGGTCGCCCCGTGAGGGGTTTCAACCCCTTATGGATCTTAGGCAAATGATGAAATACCGGTGTTCTAGGATGTTCCGGAATGAATGATTCCTTATCCTTGGATGTAAATATCCCTGCTTGTACTGCTCTATCTAGTAATGTAATGAGTTCTTAAAGGAGGTGGTGGGATTAGACAGCAGCCGTTGATATGTGTGTGTATCAGATAATTGGCGCAAAGCCTCGTCTTTATACACCTCTGAATCTAATACTGTGACTATCCCACCTTTGTCTGCGTTCCTAATGACAATCCTGTCATCTGTTGATAAGCTTTTAAGTACTTGTCTCTCCCTAATGGTCAAATTGTCATGTGTTAATTTCTCTTTATTGCAGCTGCGAGCCAGGCGCACCAAATCTCCCTCCACCATTTTTTGGAAAAGAACAAGATATTTCCCCCTGGATGCCACCGGGTAAAAATCCGATCTACCCTTGACCGGAATCTCATGGTGTATATCGGTGGGATCCAGAGGGGATTGATCCGATTCATCAGCCAAATCAATTAAATCCTGCAAAGCACAGATTTCAGTAAATAACTTTGGTGAAGGTAAAGACTCACCTGTATCGCAGCTGCCTGTAAATCTAGTGGTCTCATCTGATGAGCAATTAAGAAAGTGTTTCTTAAGTGTTAAAGATTGTGAAAACTTATTGATATCCAAGATTGTTTCAAAAAGATTAAAATGTCTGCTAGGACAGAAGTTTAGTCCTCTCGCCAAGAGGTTAATTTCGTCGGGGTTGAGAGTCCTCTTAGAAAGATTGATAACACTGTGCTTCATCTCTTCGACTTCTCCCGTAACGGGTAGCGTGTGTTGTTTGTGGTGTTTGTGTTTCCTGCCCCCTCTTCTTGTCTTTTTGTAGAGGGTTTCTTTTTCTTTGTTTGTAGTGACCTGTGAGGGTTTCCCGGGGGGACGGTTGTTGTTCAATCTAGTTGACTCCGAGGGGGTTAAAGATCTGTCGAGTGATGAATCTGACATGGTGCGTGCCAGGGTATTATCCGCTGATTCCCCTTCATAATCTGAGAAACTAACTTGTTTGCCCCGATTTCTACGTGATCTATTGAAAGATGACTTGTTCCAGGTATAAACCTTATTGTTTTCATAATCATTTTTGTCACGAGCCGTTTTACCTTTCTTGGTATCGATAACTGTTCTTTCCATTTTGTCCAGTTTCTTATTTAATCTCTCATCAAGATCTGTAAAGCCTTTAAGGGTCTGTAAAGTAACCAAATCTTTCTGTATCGACGCAATGCCCAATTGTAACTTTTCCATTTCCTTTTTCACTTAATTTTATTTATTTATTTTTCATGTTTATTTGCATTTGTTTTTTCCATTCTACATTGCATTGTATGTAAACTCCACCACATGTCATTAACCTGGCCAACGAGCGCTGAGATCTCAGGCTGCAAGCCTTTAGCTGCTCAGAATTATCTCATTAATGTTAGATCATGTGACATGTGTATTTTATGTATAAAAGTGGTTATCACTTTTATGTAAGCTAGCTATGAGTAAGCGCTCTGTGAGAGCGTGAAACGCGTTAGCGGCTAAGCTGTGTTGCTCCAGCGGTGTCATGTACTGATTTATGTCATGTTTTGAATAAAAAAGATTTTACCGGTTCATCTCTGTGTGCGGCTGTCCAGATCTTTTTCCGCATGAACATAGCCACAGCCGGGAAGGAAGCATGGAAGGAAGACCAGAGAGTGATGACCCTGGGTTCAGTCTGGTCGCACAAACAAATTCTTCAACATCCAGGTGTACATTTGCTGCTCGAGATCTTGGTGCTGTTGGTTATGTTTTATTGGGATAATGTGGATCTCAGTTGTAGTCCATTTCCCTATTATAACAATCCTTTGAGCATCATTTAGTTTTCATACACATCTTGTATGCATTCGTTTTTTCGTTTTCTCTTGTTGCACTTTGCTTATTGCACTTCATTCTTTTTTCCACATATATGTATACTAGGGATGAGCCAAACACCCCCCTGTTCGGTTCGCACCAGAACATGCGAACATGAAAAAAGTTTGTTCGAACACGCAAACGTCGTTAAAGTCTATGGGACACGAACATGAATAATCAAAATTGCTAATTTTAAGGCTTATATACAAGTTATTGTCATAAAAAGTGTTTGGTGACCCGGGTCCTGCCCCAGGGGACATGGATCAATGCAAAGAAAAGTTTTAAAAACTGACGTTTTTTCAGGAGCAGTGATTTTATTAAATGCTTAAAGTCAACCAATAAAAGTTTAATAGTGTAATATCCCTTTAAATTTTGTAGCTGGGAGGTGTCTATAGTATGCCTGTAAAGGGGCGCATGTTTCCCATGTTTAGAACAGTCTTACAGCAAAATTACATTACTTTATTGTTTGACTTTAAGCATTATTAAAATCACTGCTCCTGAAAACACGGCCGTTTTTAAAACTTTTTTTTTGCATTGATCCATGTCCCCTGGGGCAGGACCCAGGTCCCCAAACACTTTTTGTGACAATAACTTGCATATAAGCCTTTAAAATTAGCACTTTTGATTTCTCTCATAGACTTTTAAAGGGTGTTCCGCGGCATTCGAATTTGCCGCGAACACCCCAAATTGTTCGCTGTTCGGCGAACTTGCAAACAGCCAATGTTCGAGTCGAACATGAGTTTGACTCAAACTCGAAGCTCATCCCTAATGTATACACATATCGTTGTTTTTTCTATATCCAGCATATTCTACTGGTACTTCATATCATAATCATATATATATATTTTTATTGGACTAGGTTATTGCACCATTACCATAATTGTATACACCAGGGGTCCTCAAACTACGGCCCGCGGGCCGAATCCGGCCCTCCAGCGTTTTTTATCGGGCCCGCAGACTGCCCCTTTAACATTGCAGCACTCCCCCTGCTCTCTGCTTCCTTCATCACACAGGACGGGAAACATGACAGGCCCGGACAAAGGACCGTCTGTGCTAAGAAGCAGGTGATTGGTTACTAGGCATCAGGGCGGTCCCAGGAACCAATCACCTGCCCCTCACTTTCAAAGTCCCGCCCTCCGTCCGGACCTACCATGCCTTTTGTCCTGGTAAGTGTTGAGTGGGAGTGCTGTGATATTATAGGGGGCGGCAGTGTAATATTGACATGGGGGGAGTCTGTGACATGGGGGGAGTCTGTGACATGGGGGGATCTGTGACATGGGGGGATCTGTGACAGGGGGGAGTCTGTGACATGGGCGGAGTCTGTGACATGGGGGGAGTCTGTGACATGGGGAGTCTGTGACATGGGGGGGATCTGTGACATGGGGGGAGTCTGTGACATGGGGAGTCTGTGACATGGGGGAGTCTGTGACATGGGGGGAGTCTGTGACATGGGGGGAGTCTGTGACATGGGGGGAGTCTGTGACATGGGGGGGATCAGTGACATGGGGGGAGTTTGTGACATGGGGGGAGTCTGTGACATGGGGGGGTCTGTGACATGGGGGGAGTCTGTGACATGGGGAGTCTGTCACATGGGGGGAGTCTGTCACATGGGGAGTCTGTGACATGGCAGGAGTCTGTGACATGGGGGGGAGTCTGTGACATGGGGGATCTGTGACATGGGGGATCTGTGATGGGGGATCTGTGATATGGGGGGATATGTGATGGGGGATCTGTGATATGGGGGAGTCTGTGATATGGGGGGGATCTGTTATATGGGGGGATCTGTGATATGAGGGGGAATCTGTTATGGGGGAGTCTGTTATGGGGGAGTCTGTTATGGGGGAGATCTGTGATATGGGGGGATCTGTGATGGGGAGTCTGTTATGGGGGGAGTCTGTTATGGGGGGAGTCTGTTATGGGGGAGTCTGTTATGGGGGAGTCTGTGACATGGGGGGAGTCTGTGACATGGGGGGAGTCTGTGACATGGGGGGATCTGTGATGGGGGATCTGTGATATGGGGGATCTGTGATATGGGGGGATATGTGATGGGGGATCTGTAATATGGGGGGATCTGTGATATGGGGGGATCTGTGATATGGGGGGGATCTGTGATATGGGGGGGATCTGTGATATGGGGGAGTCTGTTATGGGGGAGTCTGTTATGGGGGAGATCTGTGATATGGGGGGATCTGTGATGGGGGGATCTGTGATATGGGGGAGTCTGTTATGGGGGATTCTGTGATAGGGGGAGTCTGTGATAGGGGGGATCTGTAATAGGGGGATCTGTGATAGGGGGGATCTGTGATATGGGGGGATCTGTGATGGGGGAGTCTTTGCTATGGGGGGGGACTGATATGGGGGATCTGTGATGGGGGAGTCTGTTATGGGGGATCTGTGATATGGGGGGATCTGTGATGGGGGAGTCTGTGCTATGGGGGGGATCTGTGATGGGGGAGTCTGTTATGGGGGAGTCTGTGATATGGGGGATCTGTGATATGGGGGATCTGTGATGGGGAGATCTGTGATATGGGGGGATCTGTGATATGGGGGGATCTGTGATATGGGGGATCTGTGATATGGGGGGAACTGTGATGGGGAGTCTGTTATGGGGGATCTGTGATGGGGGAGTCTGTTAAGGGGGGATCTGTGATGGCGGAGTCTGTTATGGGGGATCTGTGATATGGGGGGGATCTGTGATGGGGGAGTCTGTTATGGGGGGATCTGTGATGGGGGAGTCTGTTATGGGGGAGTCTGTGATATGGGGGAGTCTGTGATATGGGGGATTCTGTGATAGGGGGAGTCTGTGATAGGGGGGATCTGTAATAGGGGGATCTGTGATAGGGGGGATCTGTGATATGGGGGGATCTGTGATGGGGGAGTCTTTGCTATGGGGGGGGACTGATATGGGGGATCTGTGATGGGGGAGTCTGTTATGGGGGATCTGTGATATGGGGGGATCTGTGATGGGGGAGTCTGTGCTATGGGGGGGATCTGTGATGGGGGAGTCTGTTATGGGGGAGTCTGTGATATGGGGGATCTGTGATATGGGGGATCTGTGATGGGGAGATCTGTGATATGGGGGATCTGTGATATGGGGGGATCTGTGATATGGGGGATCTGTGATATGGGGGGAACTGTGATGGGGAGTCTGTTATGGGGGATCTGTGATGGGGGAGTCTGTTATGGGGGGATCTGTGATGGCGGAGTCTGTTATGGGGGATCTGTGATATGGGGGGGATCTGTGATGGGGGAGTCTGTTATGGGGGGATCTGTGATGGGGGAGTCTGTTATGGGGAGTCTGTGATATGGGGGAGTCTGTGATATGGGGGATCTGTGATATGGGGGATCTGTGATATGGGGGGATCTGTGATGGGGAGATCTGTGATATGGGGGATCTGTGATATGGGGGGATCTGTGATGGGGGAGTCTTTGCTATGGGGGGGACTGATATGGGGGATCTGTGATGGGGGAGTCTGTTATGGGGGATCTGTGATATGGGGGGATCTGTGATGGGGGAGTCTGTGCTATGGGGGGGATCTGTGATGGGGGAGTCTGTTATGGGGGAGTCTGTGATATGGGGGATCTGTGATATGGGGGATCTGTGATGGGGGAGTCTTTGCTATGGGGGGGGACTGATATGGGGGATCTGTGATGGGGGAGTCTGTTATGGGGGATCTGTGATATGGGGGGATCTGTGATGGGGGAGTCTGTGCTATGGGGGGGATCTGTGATGGGGGAGTCTGTTATGGGGGAGTCTGTGATATGGGGGATCTGTGATATGGGGGATCTGTGATGGGGAGATCTGTGATATGGGGGGATCTGTGATATGGGGGGATCTGTGATATGGGGGATCTGTGATATGGGGGGAACTGTGATGGGGAGTCTGTTATGGGGGATCTGTGATGGGGGAGTCTGTTAAGGGGGGATCTGTGATGGCGGAGTCTGTTATGGGGGATCTGTGATATGGGGGGGATCTGTGATGGGGGAGTCTGTTATGGGGGGATCTGTGATGGGGGAGTCTGTTATGGGGGAGTCTGTGATATGGGGGAGTCTGTGATATGGGGGATTCTGTGATAGGGGGAGTCTGTGATAGGGGGGATCTGTAATAGGGGGATCTGTGATAGGGGGGATCTGTGATATGGGGGGATCTGTGATGGGGGAGTCTTTGCTATGGGGGGGGACTGATATGGGGGATCTGTGATGGGGGAGTCTGTTATGGGGGATCTGTGATATGGGGGGATCTGTGATGGGGGAGTCTGTGCTATGGGGGGGATCTGTGATGGGGGAGTCTGTTATGGGGGAGTCTGTGATATGGGGGATCTGTGATATGGGGGATCTGTGATGGGGAGATCTGTGATATGGGGGATCTGTGATATGGGGGGATCTGTGATATGGGGGATCTGTGATATGGGGGGAACTGTGATGGGGAGTCTGTTATGGGGGATCTGTGATGGGGGAGTCTGTTATGGGGGGATCTGTGATGGCGGAGTCTGTTATGGGGGATCTGTGATATGGGGGGGATCTGTGATGGGGGAGTCTGTTATGGGGGGATCTGTGATGGGGGAGTCTGTTATGGGGGAGTCTGTGATATGGGGGAGTCTGTGATATGGGGGATCTGTGATATGGGGGATCTGTGATATGGGGGGATCTGTGATGGGGAGATCTGTGATATGGGGGGATCTGTGATTTGGGGGATCTGTGATATGGGGGATCTGTGATATGGGGGATCTGTGATGGGGAGATCTGTGATATGGGGGGATCTGTGATATGGGAGTCTGTTATGGGGGATCTGTGATGGGGGAGTCTGTTATGGGGGATCTGTGATGGGGGAGTCTGTGTTATGGGGGGGGCTGATATGGGGGGATCTGTGATGGGGGAGTCTATTATGGGGGAGTCTGTTATGGGGGGATCTGTGATGGGGGAGTCTGTTATGGGGAAAGTCTGTGATGGGGGAAGTATGTGATATGGGGGAGTCTGTTATGGGGGGAATCTGTTATATGGGTCTTTGTGATGGAGAGGAGTTTTTGTTGGGGGGCTTTGTGATGGGGGGATCTGTCATGGGGGGGCTTTGTTATGGGGTGAGTCTGTGATGGGGAGGGGGGTCTGTGATTGGGAGTGGTTCTGTAATGAGGGGAGTCTGTGAAATACTGATAAGTCCATATTGATTACAATTGTTCTTTATTTTAAATATTGTACTGTTTTTTTCCTGTTTTTTTTTTTTGCACTACAAATAAGATGTGTGCATAGGAATTAGTTCATATTTTTTTTAAACTATAGTGCGGCCCCCCAACAGTCTGAGGGACCGTGAACTGGCCCCCTGTCTAAAAAGTTTGAGGACCCCTGGTATACACTATACACACATATGTTTATATACATATCCTTTATTTTTCATTAAATTATACCTATGTCCTTCATATATATGTATTCACATATGCACTCCACATATAAGTTTACACTTAGTACATATATAAGAATTTTCTTTAGATGTTTCTAGTTTCACGTCAGTTGCATTTTATATTCACATCTTCATTTTTTACACTTTAAATTCATGTTGCTTTATTATTTATCAACATTTCAATAAACATTTCATATAGGTCATTTCATCTCTATCACCCTTACACTTAATTTTATTTATTTATTTTTCATGTTTATTTGCATTTGTTTTTTTCCATTCTACATTGCATTGTATGTAAACTCCACCACATGTCATTAACCTGGCCAACGAGCGCTGAGATCTCAGGCTGCAAGCCTTCAGCTGCTCATCATTATCTCATTAATGTTAGATCATGTGACATGTGTGTTTTATGTATAAAAGTGGTTATCACTTTTATGTAAGCTAGCTATGAGTAAGCGCTCTGTGAGAGCGTGAAACACGTTAGCGGCTAACCTGTGTTGCTCCAGCGGTGTCATGTACTGTTTTATGTCGTGTTTTGAATAAAGAAGATTTTACCGGTTCATCTCTGTGTGCGGCTGTCCAGATCTTTTTTTTGCATGAACATAATTGCATCAGCAATTTCCAGCTCCTGGGGCTCTCACCTCTTTGCACAGTGGACGTTCAGGAGACTTCAACCTGGTTTGCCTAGAGCGGTGGTAATTATTTCTATTCCCGTCTGTGGCTCTGGTGTTGGAGATGTGGCAGGAGGAGGAGTAGGACCTGGAGGAGGAGGAGGAGGAGTAGGACCTGGAGGAGGAGGAGGACTATGTGTGAGGTCACAAATGTGGGTAGCACATGTTATTTGGCCCCTCAACCCCTTATTGAGAGCTTCCAAAATTAAGAACTCACACAGGAGTCGTTGGCCCTCCTCCATCTGCATCATTTTGAAGGCAGTTATGCCAGCAAAGTCCTCCTCCACAGTGTGGGGGGTTCTCAGGGCCTCTGTAGCCTTCCAAAAGAGGCCTATGGCAGCCTCCTCCAGGTTACTCCTCTTCCTGCCACTTTTTCTTTGAAGGTGGAGGGGAGGGACCTGGATATCAGACAGCCTGCTTGGCCCGGCCACCTCTTAGCTGAGTCTTCCCTGTGTATGAAAAAGGGACATGGTTTTAGTTTTTTCTTCATCAATCACAATCATAAATTAGCAATCCATAATATGTGTGTATATTGTTATATCATTGTATAACATGGTAAACTTTCAATAAACAAACAATTTAAAAAAAAAAATAAATTAGCAATCCAAACTTACATATATTTAACATCATTGATTGGACAACCAGCAATATTTAGAAGAATGCTATACCTGGCTCAAGCTGGGCTCCTCCACATGTTGCTGCCTGGAAGGCCCAGGTTGGGCATCAGAAGCCTCAGCTGGGGGGAAGGAAGCATGGAAGGAAGAGTGGAGAGTGCTGGCCTAGGTTCAGTCTGACCTGCCAGAAAATGCAGCCTGTCATAGTACCACAGCCTGGGGACATAAATGTCATAAGCAGCTCCTGATCTCTGGGAATCCTGGACCTTCTTGTGCTCCCGTAGATAAGTGCTCCTCAGGCCACCAATTAGGATCTTCAAATATGATGTCTGCTGTGGGGATCACCGTCTTTACAAATTCCAACAAATTATCCAGCGCTGCCTTCCTCTTTGTTTGGTTCTTATAATCAGGGTGGTTTATCTGCCATAGACAGGGCAGCTCCCTGAACATATCAATGAAGATTGGCATAAAGTCCTTATCTTTCAAGATATCCATTTTCACTGCAAGCCACAACACAAGACAAACCCTAATGTCAGCCTAAAGTCTTCTAAACTTGTGCAAATACAGGCCTCAATCTAGAAGCAGTATAGGCCCAATGTTAAATCTTACCTTCGCAATCACGATCGGTGCCTCCGTTACTCCTTCCTCCGCTCACAGATCGTACGTACTACGCACGCGTGTTATGCTTTATAGACACTGCGCATGCGTGAAACTCCTCCCACCCCTTACGTTCTTTCTAGTCTATTCCCCACCACTTCTCGTTCGGTGCAGTGGGGGAAGAGCACATGGCGGAGTCAGAGCAGGTGTCTCATAATTACACCAACGAGAAGGAGGAGGAGGAAAGCCCGGGGGCAGAAATGTCCCGATCCAAAAGGAGACGATTTAAGGCCTCAAATATGTCCTTTGGGGAGAAGTTGGAGAGGGCCAACTACGATGGGAAGTATGGACCTTACCCCAACCCCAATGTCAGAAAGGCCAAGATCAGGCTCCAAGAGCTTTATCAGATCACTCACCCTGCTGGATAACAGTATCTATATTAAAAGCGATGCCCACCTCTACTTGGAGGTTGAATCAATTCTGGTTGTCGGTCATGCCTGATCTTGAGAACATAGGGCAAGAGCTACGATATATCCTAAACAATTTAAGCAATACAGAATCAGATACCGCAGTCTGGGATATCTTTAAAAACCAAGCTAGTAGACTATTGTCATCAAGAATAAACAGATTTGAAAGTTCCTCTAAACTGCTGCTACAGATGGGGGGCGTGGCCTGAGGAGCTATGGAGTAGGACGTTTGCAGTGAGTGCTCCGCTTGTCCACACTCCTGTAATAACCATCCTGCTTCAATCCTGCCAATCCTAACAGAAAACAACACCCCAGCAAGCTTATCCTGCCTCCTGCTTGGCCCTTGGTGCTGTTTGGCCGTCTGGAGCGCTGCCGGAGGCCGCAAACACTGGATCGTTCCGCCCTGGGGCTTGCCTCTAGGATAGTCCCCGGCTTCGGCCTAGTGCTCGGAGCGGCGGCCATCTTGCTTCACCCGGCGGCGGCTCCTATCTATCTCCCGGGCACACCAAGCTCCCTCAAGACTGATCGCTGCCTACCTCGGCCCCCGGATCACCTGTGGCCGCTATTGCTGAGCCTCTGCACCCTGTATTAGCTGGTGGGAAGGCCCGCGGCTCCGGCCTAGTCCTCGGAGCGGCGGCCATCTTGCTACACCCAGCAACTGCCCTATTGATACTCCTGGCCAGCCTGGCTCCTTAAAGACTGACCTTCACCTGCCTGGGCCTCCAGATCCCCTCTAACAGTGCAGCTCCCTCTTATCCAGTGGCAGCCAGTGGGACGGTACGTGGCTCTGGCCTGGTTCCTGGGTCGGCGGCCATCTTGCTTCACCCACAGTGTGTTTGTGTGGGTGCTGCTGCAGGTTTCCCTTATCATCTGAGCCCGGTTTCTCCCGTTCACAACCACTGCTTTCACAATTATCCAGCCACACCTTGTAGTCTTTACTGTGCAGCTCTGGACCTGTGGCAAGAGGGGATTATTGAAGATTCGGCCTGGTAGTCAGCGGCCATACTTGTTCACCCCAGAGGCCCGCTGGTCATCCCTGGACTATGTCTCCGCCGAAAAAGACCTCCGAGGCTGCTGACAAGCTCGCTAAGTACCGCCGCCTTGAGGAAGAGCAACAGCAAAAGGATGGCGCTGGTCCCTCCCTGGACACGGAAAATTCTACGGTGGCCACAAACAAGGTACTCGATGCTATTGCCCTTTGCCAGAGTACGCTTACCACTAAAATCGAGGAAGTCAAAATCGATGTGTCCCTTATCCGACAGGACCTCTCTGCCTTGCGGGACCGCGTGGCAGAGACGGAGACACGCATTAGCAGAGCGGAAGACATCTTGCACCCCCTACAACATACTACGGATGAGGTGCGCCGCCAGCTTCAACAGATCAGTGCAAAACAGGACGATATGGAAAATCATCTCCGGAGATGTAATCTCCGATTCATTGGCCTCCCTGAGACTGCTGAGGGCAACGACGCGGCAAGTTTCCTTGAAAACCTCCTGACATCCACCTTCGGCAGAGATGCATTTTCGGTAATGTTTGCGGTGGAAAGAGCTCATCGAATACCTGCTCGTCCTCCTCCTTCAGGGGCTCCACCGCGTACCCTGATAGCGAAATTCCTCAACTTCAGGGACCGCAACAAGATCCTCCGCCTGACCAGAGAGAAGGGGAATATCCCCCACACCAACACACAGGTGGCTGTATTTCCGGACTTTTCCAATGAGGTACAACGTCAAAGATCCAAGTTCCAGGATGTTAAACGGCGCCTCAGAATACTACACCTCAAATACGCTATGCTATACCCTGCAAAGCTCCGTGTGGAATGTGAGGGCCGAACCCACTTTTTTGAAGACCCTGAGTTAGCATCCACTTGGATTGATCAGAGGGACCGCCGAGACTAAGTGTAACACCTTGCCTATAAGCTGTGTTTTTCTCCCCCCTGCTCCCC
Organism: Lithobates septentrionalis; assembly: GCA_037952835.1. Classification (NCBI taxonomy): domain Eukaryota; kingdom Metazoa; phylum Chordata; class Amphibia; order Anura; family Ranidae; genus Lithobates; species Lithobates septentrionalis. Next base: position 472,495 of record JBBDGP010000050.1, on the reverse strand, counting down.
CCCTGTGCCTGCAGTATCATCCAATGCTGTACTGCTGAGCCCCTCAGTAGACACATCGCATGTACGTATCCTTTGTTGGAACTGGGGGACGGATTTACAAATCCTTTTCAGCCCTATACTGGACCTCACAGTGTGCCTACCGTCTCCGGGAGACCCCGCTGACTCATGATCCCCACTTTTTCTATACCTGAGAGATGCCTGTGGAAGACAGTAGATCGAACGCTACTAATAACTCTGTTACTTTACTTCATCACCCTGATGGCAAGCGGAGCCCCCCCGCGCGGCTGTAATGGCGCTGCACCTTTGTGGTTCCTACACCCCATGCGCTTCTCAGAGAAGAAGTCGCCTCCCTAGTGTCTATGTGAATTTTTTCATTCCCCATTTGTTTGACTGGTTTCTTTTCCCCCTTGGTTTTTTTTTTCTTATGGGTATCTATTCTCCTCTGAAATTAAGTTCCTTGCCTCCAACGGGTCCTAAACGTTGGATGTCCCCTGTTGATACCTGGTTATGGGATACTATGTCTGTGCCAAGTTCGGGTGGCATTGGACTGGGAGGGAGGGAAAATGTTGTGGTTATTCTTTTTCTCACACCATTATGTTTGCAACTGTTTACTTATGCTAATGGTACTATATTATTATCATACATGCACTGTCATTACTGGTTATCACTGTGTTTTATCCTATCTGATGCGGATGTGTCTGCTCTGTCGGTCCTGATCCAGTTACGGTTCATCATATGCGCCCTCTACCCGCCATGAGTTCTCTGAAGTTCCTCACGTGGAATGTTAGAGGCTTGCGCAATAAGATTAAACGCACAGCCGCTCTGACATTCCTTAAATCTCAGCATGCTGACATCATCACCCTAGTTGAGACCCACGTCACGGGACACTTATGCCGCGTACACACGAGCGGACATTACGGCGGACTTTGCCCGGCGGACTGGATTTCGTTGGACAATTCGATGTGTGTGGGCTCCAGCGGACTTTGTTTTCTCAAAAGTTGGACGGACTTAGATTTGAAACTTGTTTAAAATTTATCCGTTGAAATCGAGTCCGGTCGAAAAGTCCGCCGTCTGTATGCTAGTTCGACGGACAAAAAGCCACGCTAGGGCAGCTATTGGCTACTGGCTATGAACTTCCTTGTTTTAGTCCGGTCGTACGTCATCACGTACGAATTCGACGGACTTTGGTGGATTGTGTGTAGGCAAGTCCGTCCATTCAGAAAGTCCGTCGGAAAGTACGTCGAAAAGTCCGCCGGGCAAAGTCCGCCGTAATGTCCGCTCGTGTGTACGCGGCATTACAATCCTCTCTCAAAAAACCTTGGATTGGTTGGGCATACCACGCCACCCACACCTCGTACTCCAGGGGTGTATCGGTCCTGATTGCTAAAAGGGTTCCGTTCGACCTAATACTGCTCCAGACGGACCGGCAGGGCAGATACGTGTTTATACACGCCGCTATCAATGGATCCCCTATTCTGATACTAGCCTGCTATATCCCCCCCCATACAATTCACTTGTGATTAAGGAGGGCCTCGCCTTTATGGCACAACACACCTCTATACCGGCGGTGTGGATGGGGGACTTTAATATGACCCTCATTCCCACTCTAGACCGAATGGGCGCACCAGACCTCCCTCTAGACCCACCAGCCCATACTAGACTACACCGATTACTGACTGACTTTGCTCTTGGAGACACTTGGCGCCACAAGCACCCACATTCTAAAGTCTTCTCATGTTTCTCAGCCAGCCACAACACAATGTCATGAATTGACTTTATTATAATCTCAAAGACCCTGACACCTAAACTGGGAGACGCGGGCTTTGCTCCAAGAATACTCTCGGATCACGCCCCCTTATTGGGTTACGATTCGGCTCCTGAAGGCCTCTCCTGCTCCTCCTTGGCGGTTGAACCCGTTTTGGCTGACTGCCCTGCAGGACCAGGATGACATCCCCACAGAACTGCAACGGGGAGTAAGCCGCACCTGACATAGTGTGGGAGATGTTTAAGCTTCATGCCCGCTCCCTGCTCTCCACACGAATTAACAGACTTAAGCGATCATCGAAACTTATTGTCCATCAGGCTACAGAACACCTACAGGTGCTGGAGGAGGCGTTTCACCGAGACCCCTCGCCCAGCACAGCCAACAATCTTAAGATTCAGACGCGACAGGTCTCCCAGTTACATATTGAGAAGGCCAAGCAGCGCATCTTTTTCTGTAAGCAAAGGGTATTTGAGTATGGAGAAAGATCGGGCAAACTTCTTGCATACCTCGCTCACTTAGATTCACGTCCCCCTGTGGTAGTGTCGTTGACTGATCACCAGGGGAACGACGTCACCGATCCGCAACAAGTAGCAGAGGAATTCGCGAGATTCTATCGCGCACTCTACACCTCTCGGGTCACTCACACTCCCCAAGACACCAAAGATTACTTAGCGAGAATCGAATTCCCTAGATTGACTGATGCCCAACGTGAACTCTTAGAAGCTCCCATTACTAAGGAAGATATCTTTGAGGCTATTTCCTGTCTGGCTACATCTAAGGCCCCAGGATCAGATGGCTTACCACTTGAATTTTATGCCACCTACTCTGAAATTTTAACCCCTAAACTTCATGATCTATACAAATCCATTTTTGATACAGGAATCCTACCCCCCTCTATGAGAGAAGCCCAAATTGTGGTAATCCCTAAGCCTGATAAGGACCCCAAATACCCAGAATCATATAGACCCATTTCATTATTACAGGTCGACATTAAAATACTTGCCAAGATTCTGGCCTCCCGCCTTAACCAGGTTATTCTTTCCCTGATCCACCCCGATCAGACGGGCTTTATGCCAGGGAAGAACACTGCTATGAATATTCGCCGTCTATTTATGAACATCCAGGGGTCCCACGATGAAGTCGGCTCGAGGGTTGTGGTGGCTCTTGACGCCGCCAAGGCCTTCGATTCCGTGGAGTGGAATTATTTATGGGAATGCCTTTCGAGATTTGGACTTGGCCCCAACTTTATTCGTTGGGTTCAGCTCCTTTATAAATCCCCGAAGGCCAGGGTGTTCGTAAATGGTTGGCTCTCCGATCAATTCCCGCTGGAGAGAGGGACCCGACAAGGCTGCCCCCTTTCCCCTATGCTGTATGCATTGGCCGTGGAGCCATTGGCCATCATGGTTCATGCGGACACCAATATTCGAGGCCTCAGGGTAGGGAATCTGGAAGAAAAGATTGGGATGTACGCAGATGATACGCTCCTTTACTTGGCGACTCGGGTCCCTCCCTCGTTGCAGCCCTCCACTCCATAGAGCATATTGGTAGCCACTCGGGCCTAAGCATAAATTGGTCTAAATCCCAGGTCCTTCCGCTTGACCATTTCCCTCCCTCACTCACATCCCCCCTCTGACTCTCCCCAGGGTCTCTGTAATTAAGTACCTCGGCGTGCAAGTTACTAGATCGCTTACAGATTACATACTTTTGAACATTGAACCCCTGTACACCCTGATCAAGACTAAGACACAAAATTGGGCTCGACTACCCCTGGGTGTCATGGGACGCATTAGTCTAGTCAAAATGATACTTCTCCCAAAGATACTTTATTTGGTGTGGCATGCTCCCCTGTATATACCACAAAAAATTTTCAAAACAATTGAATCTATTCTCAATTCGTTTATATGGGGATCCAGCAGACACAAATTATCCTGGAAAATACTTAAAAACCCAGTGACATTAGGAGGAGTTGCTCTTCCAGACTTTCAGGACTATTATCTTGCCTCCCAACTGTCCCACTTCTATCATTTTGACAAGAACGAGCTACCAAGATACCAGCTACTACTCTGTGAACACCCTGATAACCCAGCTCATACCCCACTTCAATCAGTCTTAAGGGCCCCATTGACAGGACATACCCCCCAACATAAAGCAGGCATGTTGACACATCACCGGAGGGTGTGGCGGTTGGCACTACAAAAACTCAGGATTCCACAGGTTCATTCCCACACCCCCCTTTGGTTCAACACACACCTACCTGAGCTGTTGTCTATTCCGGACCCCGCAGTTTGGATACGTTGCGGGGTCTTGTATATACATCAGATCATGACGACTACGGGACTTAAAACATTCCAAACACTAAAAGACGAATTCTCACTTCCCAATCACCTATTTTTCAGGTACTTACAACTTCGCCATGCTATACAAACTCAGTTTGCTGGCTCCAACCCATCCCTGACAGTCCCCTCCATAATTGACACGATCACAGGCGCTGAGCCAGCGAAACTAATTTCCACTCTTTATTCCGCCATCCGTCTTCCTAACTCCACAGCCCTGGCTTATAGTGCTAAGACTAGATGGGAGGTGGAGGTTGGAATGCTTGAGGATGAGGATTGGGATGAGATTTTGGAAGGCGTGAAAAAAGTTTCCCCTAAACTGTCGGACCGCCTAACACAATTATATATCATACATAGAACATATCTGACTCCCCAGAGGATAGCGCGTTTTAAACCCATGCATAATCCAGGATGCCGCCTATGCGACCACACCCCAGGCTCTTTCTATCACCTCATATGGTCCTGTCCAATTATCCAAGCGTACTGGATACAAGTGATACGCTTCTTCCATGATCAGATGGGCTCTCCTGCTACCCTAGACCCAAAGATGTGTCTGCTTGGTCTGCTACCTGACTTAGATGCTGACAAACCCCTCCGTACCTTTCTACATGAAACGCTATTCTCGGCGAGAAAAGCGATTGCCCGTAATTGGATGCAGGCCCTACCCCCTACAATCCAGTGTTGGAAAAAAGAAATTAATAACACTCTCCCATATAAGAAGCTGATTTATGTACATAGAGTATGCCCACTTAAATACGAGCAGGTCTGGAACAGATGGCTGGAGGATGGTGAAACATGTACTTGAAATGTTGATATGTTCCTCTCTCTCTTTCTTCTTTCCTCCTCCTTCTTTACTGTGTACTGGCTTCATGTCCGGTGGATATCTCACCCTATATCATGTAGATAACTCAATGTGCTCATGTATGTACTGCTGCTCTGGCCATGTTGGCTTATATTATTTTTTATGTACCAAGCATATATTTTCTTAATAAAGTTGGTTTTCCAATTAAAAAAAAAAAAAAAAAAAAACTGCTGCTACAGATGTCCACTGATAAACTGCAGGAGTTGGAGCAAGGGTACGCACAAGATCCAAGTACAAATAACCTACATAAAGTACAAATGCAATCTAGAGTAGTAACCCAAATGCATACAGAAAAAGCCAAACAACAGGTATTTTTTAAAAAACAAAGAATCTTTGAACACGGTGAGCAAGCAGGTAGACTACTGGCATATTTAGTTCACTTAAATGATAAACCCCCAGTGGTGGTGACCTTAGCTACCCAACAGGGGGACCCGATGACCGACCCACACCAAGTAGCAGACAGCTTCCTATACTTTTATAGGAATTTATACAAAACTCAGAGTACACACTACACGCTAGAAATTAAAAATCATCTACACAGTATTCAGTTTCCAAGACTCACCATAGACCAGGTTAAGTTATTGGACGCCCCCATTAGCCAAGAGGATATATCTGAAGCACTGTCCCAGCTAGCTAAATCCAAGGCCCCTGGTCTGGATGGTCTGCCACTTGAATTTTACACCACATTCCCTGATATTCTAATCCCGAAATTGCAAAAATTATATCAACTAATATTTAAACATAAAACACTCCCTCCATCAATGCAAGAAGCACAGATAATAGTCCTACCCAAACCAGGGAAAGACCCTAGATACCCCGAGTCCTACCGTCCAATCTCACTATTTCAAGTAGATATCACAATATTGGCCAAAATTCTAGCATCCCGCCTAAATAAAGTCATACTATCATTAATTCACCCCGACCAGACAGGCTTTATGCCCGGTAAAAATACGGCCATGAATATAAGAAGACTTTTTTTAAATCTCCAAGTGCAGCATGACAATCAAGGTACCAGAGTAGTGGTGGCCCTAGACACAGCAAAGGCCTTTGATTCAGTGGAATGGTCCTTTCTTTGGGAGTGTTTACAAGAATATGGATTTGGTCCAAATTTTATACAGTGGGTACAAATTCTTTATCAATCACCAAAAGCACGTGTCTATGTTAATGGCTGGCTGTCAGGGCAATTTCCTCTCGAAAGAGGCACGCGACAGGGATGTCCCCTTTCTCCACTGCTATATGCCCTGGCAGCCGAGCCTCTGGCCATAGCCATAAGAGCGGACACCAACATAGTTGGTCTAAAAATAGGTAACTATATCGAAAAGATCGGACTATACGCAGATGACATGATACTTTACCTAGCTGACCAAGGCCCGTCGCTACAAGCGGCCCTGGACACTATAGATAAAATGGGAAAATTCTCAGGCCTACGTATTAACTGGGAAAAATCCCAGATACTCCCCATAGACCAGTTTCCTCCAAACAATATACATCCAGACCTACCATTAGTCAGAGTGAACACTATTAAATATCTAGGGGTACTAGTTACAAGAGACCTACGTGAGTACATAACCAACAACATAGAACCGTTGTTTGCCAAGATTAAAACTAAAACGCAAGCCTGGTCCAAATTACCACTGGGAGTAATGGGTAGAATAAATATCATAAAAATGATTATCTTGCCCAAGATCCTGTACATGGTATGGCACGCTCCACTATATATACCTATTGGGATATTCAAAAAAATGGAATCTATACTGAACACCTTTGTTTGGGGACATTAAAGACATAAGGTAGCTTGGCATATCCTTAAAAACCCTACAGACATGGGGGGAACATCTCTACCAGATCTGCAGGAATACTATATAGCAGCACAGCTGTCACACATACATCACTACCACAACAATGAAAAACAGCGGTATAGCACACTAATATCTTGTAGCCCAGGCAGCCCCTTAACTTACCCACTTCAAATTATAATACGAGGAGGTCAGTTTAACAGGAAAGGCCCACACTTCAATGACGGGGTACTCACTCATCACCAAAAAATATGGGGATTAGCCCAGAAAAAACTTAGAATAGGACACATACACTCTCACACTCCTCTATGGGCCAACAACCAATTAGCAGGGCTTAAAAAAATACCAGACCCTACCCTATGGGCTAACTATGGAATTATATACCTACACCAAGTAATGACAAGCTCTAGGCCTAAAGCCTTTCAAACTCTTAAGGAAGAATACTCAATCCCGCAACGACTACTATTCAAGCATTTACAACTCAGGCATGCCTTGCGCTCTCAATTTAGAAATGAAAGTTGTAACCTGGAATACCCCCAAATCTTAGATATAATAATAGGAGCCGATTCGCAGAAATTGATATCCAATCTGTATTACTCTATCAGGATACCCAGAATCAAAGAAGTGGTACAAAAAGCCAAAATAAGGTGGGAAAGTGATATAGGAGCCGTTGGTGACTCAGATTGGGAGGAAATATTAGAAAATGTAAAAGTGACATCTCCAAAACTGTCTGATAGATTAACGCAGATATATATCATACATCAAGCATACCTGACACCCAACAAACTAAGAAAATTTCAACCCGCACGTAATATATTGTGTCCTCACTGTTCGGGCGAAGTGGGCAGTTTCTATAACTTAATTTGGGAATGCACCGTCCTCCAAACATACTGGAGTCAAGTGATTAAGTTTTTGCACGACCAAATGGGTTCCCCTGTAGTACTAGACCCAAAGCTTTGTATACTGGGTCTCCTTCCGGACGCGGACATTGATAAATACCAAGCCATATTTATATCTGAAGTCCTATTTATGGCCAGAAAAGTAATAGCCAAAGCTTGGATGCAGAACGTAACCCCCACCATAACAAGCTGGAAGAGAGATGTTAATAATTCCCTCCCATACAAACAACTGATCTACAAACACAGGGGAAACAGCCTCAAATATTCAAGGATTTGGGATGGGTGGTTGGGAGACGGGGAAACATACGTATAGGTACGCATGTAAACAAATCTATCAAGACTTAGCAGCTAAAAAAAAACAAAAAAAAAACACAAATGTATATTGGGTAACACAGTTCTGATTGTAAGTTATTTGCCCGATTATTTACAAAGAGCGTACCTGTGTTTTGTAATGCCAGCTTCACAAGGTGCTACTGTATGTAAACGTACCACATGTGATTGTATTCTATATGTCTATATATAGGCCTTAAATCTACTGTATAAATTCTGCCTGATTTCAATAAAGTTTGTTTTCCCAATGAAAAAAAGAAAGGCCAAGATCATGGCGAAAGTGGTCAATAGTCTGCACCAGAATTTCGGGGTACGACGATCGAAAGATCAGCTCAGGAAGCGGTGGTCGGACCTCAATTTAAGAGAGCACGAGCAGTACAGAAAGATCCGGAGAGTGCTGCAAAAAAGTAAGTAGTTGTGCTGTGTTCCTATTATTTATGTTTATTACGTTCGTGCTGCTCCATGTGCTTTTCTTAACTGTTATCCAGTTTAAAATGGCAACTTTCATGTTCATGGGCACATTATTCTTTCGTATCAAACATTGTTCGTTCGGCCTAGAAAACACCATTGTTTTGGCCATATGCATTTGCCCACATTTTTTATGGCCTACTTGTCTGCAAATAATTTGGTTGTGTAGATGGGTTTGTAACTAGAATGAAATGCAAACTAGATTCTGTGTAAGGAGTGGACACTCAGTAGCTGTTTACTAATCTGGACGCTGGAGCTCTAGTGTGGGACACAAGAACACCCTTTTTGTTAGGGGGCCCACACAGGTGCTCCATTGTATACTATAGGGGTGTCTCCATCTGTGAAGCTTGTACAAATCATGTAAAGTATTGAAGCTTGACAAAGGACACTAAAAATTCTACATCTTGGAACTCTGCCAAAATAGACAATTGTACCCCACTTCCAAGCAATGTTTTATATTCCTATTTCTGCCATGAAATATCTGTGTGCTAAGTATACCTATTTTTTTTTTTACATAGGGGATAAAAGACTCGGAGGACACCCCTCATCCGAGGAGACCACAGACTCCCCACCTCTGGAAGAAGGGGAAATCCACCCAAGCCAAGCAGAGCAGGAGGAAGACATGGTGGAAATTGTCACCACAACAGGTGAGTGTCTGCGACCACAGGCTCAGGTAAGAGATGGATGCCGGCATATTTATAATACATGGTGTGTTCCAGGGCATTTCACCTCGGAAAGTGCACAGATCCTGATCGGGGAGATCACGGGGTGTAATAAGGACTTGGAAAACATCCAGAAAAGCATCAATGATGTTAAAAAAAAAATGAAGAACATCGATGTTTTAGGGAGAGTTTAAAACCCCTCAAAATCCCTATTTTTGGGGGGGCTTTTTGTGACCTAAAAATTTTTACCATTTTTTGACATATTTGCGAAAAGTCAAATTTTGAAGAGGCACACAGTGTGTCAACATGTGCTACGGAGCAAAGGCATGTGACAGAACTGGTCACGCTGAAGCAACTAATTCTTGCTCCATGAACTCCTCCCCACCCTGTTCATGGACTGGACTTGTGTCAAAGTAAGGACCCCAACACCAAGCCCCTGCACAGCACGAACTCTACGAGGAGTACGTATACGCAACATGGCTAGAAACCGGTCGGCTGCTCAGAACGAAGTAACAGAACGCACTGAAGAACAACAAGGCCTGTGAAGAGCGACCTGAAAAACAGTAACGAACGAACAAGAACACAATGACAAGAGTCACGTGTCACTTGCTGCACGCACTTAAGAGCAGATACAAACCCACAAGCACAAACTGAACAGCAGAAAACGATCTGAAAACCACGAGTCTGAAAAAGTGCGAATCGTCTCTCACCAAACTTTTACTAACACGAGATTAGCAAAAGGAGCCCAAAGGGTGCCGCGCTTGGTTCTGAACTGGCCTTTTCTAGTCTCGTCGTACGTGGTGTACGTCACCGCATTCCTGGCGATCGGAAATTCCGACAACTTTGTGCAACCGTGTGTACGCAAAACAAGTTTGAGCCAACATCTGTTGGAAAAAATCCATGGATTTTGTTGTCGGAATGTCCGATCAATGTCCGATCGTGTGTACGGGGTATAACTGTCAAACAGGGATGAAGGCATTGGACCTATAATTTTTATGCCTCATATAAAGTCCCAAACTTCCTATTCCTCCCTTCCCTTTTATTCCAGGTTATGAAAGGTGAGCTTATCCTTAAAGTATCAAGAATGTATATCCATTAGGTCTCCTGTCAACAGAGCTGTTTGAAGCATTCGGCACTGGGGTACTTTTTTCATTTGGATATAATTAACAATACTTTAAGGCCTTCAGATAGTTTGTTGCGATGTTCAAAAAGTTATGGGGACACTCTGTTTTTCATTCCAATCGTCAACAGAATGTTCGTGCTTGCCAAACCTTTTCCTTAAAGTTCTAATGGTTCTGTCCACGTAGAATAGGCCACATAAGAACGTGAGGCAGTAAACAACAAACTTTGAGGAACAATTGTAAAAGGAGTCAAAATCATATGTATTGCCTTAGCAGTATTTTTTTTTCTGGCCATGTTGGACATGTTTATGTTTTTTGCACTGTTACATTACTTTTATTGAAAAAAACGGTAAGTGCTGTATTGCTTGTGAAAAGTGAGGACTTAAACTTGCTGGGAGCCACTTTGTATTTGATATTGGACACCTTCCTATATGCAACTTTGGGTTGCTCCATGATTATACAAATCAGGTGAGGATCTTGAAGTAGGATAGCCCAATGTTTTTTCAAGATGTTCTCCATCTTACACTGTGGATCATTGAATTGTGTGACAAACCCAATGAGCCGATTGGTGTCAGATTGTGTCTTTGCAGGTGGTATTTTGTTGGTTAAGTACAAATAATAGGCATCTTCAGTAGGAGGGTACCCCTTATCATGAAATGTTTTTTTCATCAAGGTGCTCTGTTCCACGTAGTTGTCCTTTCTTGTACAATTATGTTGAAGCAGACAGAACTGGGTTTTGGGAATGTTTTCACCCATCAAGGGTGATGGCAGATGGTTTAGTGAAGAAAAGAGGTGCCAGCTGTCGGCTTGACATAATTCTTGGAATAATTTGTTGCCATCATGTCTCAACAGTTTAATCAAGAATGCCAGAGAGCCACTATCATAGCCTGGCATGAATGAGAGACCCAAATCATTGGTGTTACAGTATAAAACAAACGCCTAAATCATAGGCCATCCTAGATAATTACTACATCATTGCCCCCATAGCTGTGCCAGTAGTCTGCAGAAACTATTCACCACTGAAATTGAAATAGATGTGTTGTAAACAAAATCTGGTCACCTCAAGGAAGAAGTTAGTCTGTCTGCAATTGAGTCTAATATCCTTAGCCAAAAGTGTTGTACAGACCTAATATCCATATCATGTGTTATCAACATGTATAAAGAACACACGTCTAGAGATACCCACAAGTAAGAGGGCTCCCACCAAAAGCTTTGAGTTTGTCTAACAGGTGTATCCTGTATTAGCAACAATTGAGTGTTACAGGATTCTTTAACCTGGTCATTCTGTTGGCATGGGATCCCGGCTCTGCATAACCTTTTCTGATGGTCACATATTATTCACCAACATATGAGCTGCTAATTGTCATTTTATCCAGTAAAGTCTGTTTATACTGCACTTATAAAGCGCCCCTGTTGTTCTGATCCTGTGTTTATGTCTGTGTTCTGATCCTGTGTTTGTGTTCTGAACCAGCCTGTTTGATACTGCCTGTTTCTGAAACTCTGTTGCTGACTTCAGCTTGTGAACAGGCCTTGCCTCCTGCCTTCTGTTCCGAAACTTTCTCTGTTTGCCAGTTACTGACCTTGGCCTGGCTCCATCTCTACTCCTCATTACTGATTCTGTACCTCTACCATCCAGTTGCTGCTAACTTCTGCCCACCTGACATTGCATCTGAAATACTGCACCTGCCAGCTTTCCTGCTGCACAGTCTTCAGATTCACATCTACTACAAGGTCTCCCAGCTTGGATCTCCTACAGGCACTGTGGCACTCTGTGCCCTAGTATACTCCATCATCAACCCCAGGGGAAATGGGACAAGAGGTGTAAAGGAAACCCCCTCATCTACTTGGCCTCAGCCTCAACCTCTTGCATGTGTCATATGACCAGAGCCAAGAAAAAGCTAAAGAGAGCCTTTCTCACTCTTAACTGTAGCTTCCTGTGACTAATACTACAACAGGTGCTCTGTTGGGTTTGGACCCTCCTATCTCCCCCCTTATCTATCTCCCTGCACTGGTGGGTGGGGATTTAGAAGTAGCCGTAATTCAGCAGCAGCAATTTACTTCTAAAACTCTGTGTCAGGGCTGGGCTCAGCCCTTCCTTCTCTGAGCTGGCCGCTCAGCTGTCGGCTTATTGCCAGCTCCTATCTCTCAACGGTTATGCACCTGTTGATGATATCCTGCTCGTCAGTCCGGCTTACTTAAGCCACCCAGCCCAGAGGATCTCTGGCTTCAGTCAACATCACAAAGACTATCTCCTGCGTTCCTGTTAAATACTTGCTTGGCTGACATCCCTTCTGGCTCCAGATCCTGCTTGCTGTTCCACTTAACTGATCCCTGATTTTCTGGCTTGGCTGACTATCCATTCCGGTTACCGAACTTTGGCTATGTTTTGACTACGTTTGTTCTATTTACTTTTGTTATTAAACAAGTGTAATTTAACTGTACTTCTGTCTTGGTCTGATTCATGGTGTTTCTGACAGTAGGCGAAGGCCATGATTTCAGAAGATACAGTCAATCCATTTGTTGGTAATATTTTTTCCAGATTGGATGAGTAGGATCACCTCATGGATCAGTTTGCCATGGCGTTACAAACGCTCCTGAGTCGCACGGCTCACCTGGAATCTCCCACTGTGGCTGCTCCGGTACAACCTATGTTGCAGGTTGACCCTGCTGCTGCTCCAGTCTCTGTGCAGGCACCCGCCTCGAGTATTACCTTTATAAGAGGTATGTCTGGTTCTGTTCTGCTTCCCCGGCAATTTGGGGGCAGTTCAGTCCAATGCAGAGGGTTTCTCAACCAGGTTGAGATATACTTTGAGATGCTGCCCCAAGCGTTTCCCACAGACAAAAGCAAAGTAGGTTTTGTGAAATCTTTGCTTTCTGAGAGAGCCTTGGCCTGGGCAAACCCTCTATGGGAGACACAAAAACCTGTTGTCTTGAGTTACCCTGAGTTTGTGGCTTCCTTTAGAAGGGTATTTGACATTCCCACATGCTCCGCTTCTGCTGCCAAGTGCCTCATGTCCATCAAATAGAGTACGAGAACTGTTGCCGATTAAGCCATTGAATTCCGTACTCTGGCAGCAGAGGTTGCTTGGAACAATGAGGCCCTCGTGGCTGCTTTTTCTCATCATCTCTCGGATACCATCAAGGATGAGATAGCAGCTCAAGATATACCCACTGAGCTGGAGAAGTTGATCACGTTTGCCATCCTCATTGACTCCAGACTCAGAGAAAGACTCTCTTTTAAGGAATGCTTGTGGAAGCCTCCTGTACATTTGTCTTTGAGCTTTGCAGTCCCACCCGTGCCTCCCTCACCTCCCATGCCTCCTGCTACCTAGTCGGTCAGTGAAGGTGAACCCATGCACTTGGGTTTCACACGTCTCTCTGCAGATGAGAGAACCTTTAGGAAGAGGGAGAGATTGTGCCTTTATTGTGGCCAGGCAGGTCACTTTTTGGAGTCTTGTCCTACCCGTCCAGGGAATGCCGAATCTTGAGGTCCTGTCATGGAGACCTTAGGTGGCGTTGTTTCATCCCCAGTCATCTAGAAGGATAAGCCCCTGGTTTCAGCCACCCTTTCTTGGGCTGAGTCGTCCATTGAGATACAGGCTCTAATTGACTTTGGGGCTGCAGGCCTGTTCATTGATGCTGCCTTTGTATCGAAGCACTCGATTACGCTGCAGGTTTGTGACACTCCATTTGCCATTGATGTCATTGAGGCTCTTGACGGAAGACCTCTACAGCCTGCCCATGTGACTCATGAGACTGTTCCATTGTCCATGGCTGTTGGGGCTCTTCACCATGAGATAATCAAATTCCAAGTTATTTCCTCACCTAAGTTTCCGCTGGTTATTGGTTATCCTTGGTTACAGAGACACAACCCCTCCTTTGATTGCCTCCATGCTAAAGTTCTCTCCTGGTCGCCACAATGCAGAAAGACATACTTCCAGAATATAGCCAAGGTCCTGTGCACCTCTTCACTCTCCTCCCTGTTGGAGGAGTACCGCGATTTTAGAGATGCCTTTGACAAAGGTCAAGCGGGTAGTTTGCTTCCACACCAGTTGTATGATTGCGCAATTGACGTTGTGCACACAGAGAATTGCTCCATCTCAAGAAAGTGCATCTACAACATACTCCTCCATGCCTTCATCCTCCAATACCGACAAAGGGTAAACCCGGCCACAAGGGGGTATTGCACCAGGTTGAAGGTCAATTGCTACCTCTGAGAGCGCTATGCATCCTTGTGGCTACTTTTCCATGAAATTGTCACCTGCGGAGTGAAATTACGAGATTGGTGACAGAGGGCTGTCCACTTCCAAGCTGGAGTCAGTTCCGGTTCCTGTGATTCCTCCTGATCGTATTCTGGCTACAGGACGCACCAGTCTAGCTTCTCCTTTGGGTGACAAAATTCTTGCTGCCAAGGTCCATGTTCCTTCTGAGAAACCTTGTGACCGCTGCTTTGTCCCAGAGAGTCTCCGTACTGCTGTGCTTCAGACTTACCATTCTCCCAAGGCTTCTGGCCACCCTGGGAGGAATCAACTCTTTTGGGCCATTTCCCAACAATTGGTGTTGGGAAATGGGCTACGTGCTGATTTAACCACCTTCATTGCTGCCTGTTCCATGTGTGCTCAGAGTAAGACTCCACAACACCTTCCAGTGGGCCTCCTACAACTCATACCCAATAGAGAGAGGCCTTGGACCCACCTGTCTATGGATTTCATTGTGGAGTTACTCAACTCCCAGGGCAACACAATTATCCTTATGGTGGTTGACTGGTTCTCAAAAATGTCTCATTGTATTTCACTTAAGAAGTTGCCCACTTCTAAGGAACTGGCTTCCATTTTTGCTGGGGAGATCTTTTGCTTACACGGGCTACCCAAGGTGATTGTCTCGGACAGGGGTAGTCAGTTTGTGTCACGGTTCTGGCAAGCTTTTTGTGCACAGTTGGGAATTCAGCTTGGTTTCTCTTCTGCGTATCACCCGCAGTCTAATGGGGCTGCAGAACGAGCCATCAGTCCTTGGAGCCATTCCTATGTTGCTATATTTTTGACCATCATAACAACTGGTCAGATCTGTTACCGTGGGCAGAGTTTGCTCACAATATTGCCTTGAATTCTGCTTCCCGATTGTCCCCGTTTATGGCGATCTATGGTTTCGAACCTTCCATTTTGCCTGACTCATTTGTTCTGCATAGTATTCCTGCGTTAGAGGAGCATCTCCGTGGTCTTCATTCCACTTAGGCACAAGTCCAGGAGGCTTTGCGACATGCTAATGATAGGTACAGACTCCATGCTGACCGCAGACGCCTGCCTGTGCCTTCCTACCAGGTTGGGGACAGGGTCTGGCTGTCATCTCATGTTCCCTCTCTGAAGTTCGCACCTCGGTTTACTGGACCTTTATGTATTCTTAGCAGGATTGACCCAGTGGCTTACACGTTAGATCTTCCTTCTAAGATGCGTATCTCAAATGTATTTCATGTCTTCTTATTAAACCTTTGGTCTGCAGCTGCATTACCACCTCGGTGTTACGTCATTACCCTGTACAGGTTGAGAACCATGAGGAGTATGAAGTACAGTCCATTGTTGACTCCGTTCCGTGGGCACATAGAGTACCTGGTGCATTGGAAGGGGTACGGTCAGGAGGAATGCTCTTGAGTCTCATCCTCGAATGCACAAGCCCCTTTCCTCCTCCGTGATTTCCATAAACATTTTCCCTTCAAGCCTGGTGGTCCTCCGAGGGGGAGGGGTCATTGAGGAGGGGCTACTGTCAGGGCTGGGCTCAGCCCTTCCTTCTCTGAGCTGGCCACTCAGCTGTCAGCTAATTGCCAGCTCCTATCTCTCCACAGATACTCACCTGTTGATGATATCCTGCTCGTTAGTCCTGCATACTTAAGCCATCCAGCCCAGAGGATCTCTGCCTTCACCTTGGTCAACATCATAAAGACTATTTCCTGCGTTCCTGTTAAAGACTTGCTTGGCTGACATCCCTTCTGGCTCCAGATCCTGCTTGCTGTTCCATTGCACTGATCCCTGACTTTCTGGCATGGCTGACTATCCATTCGGTTACCGAACTTTGGCTATGTTTTGACTACGCATGTTATATTTACTTTTATTATTAAACAAGTGTGATTTAACTGTTATAAAAGGTGTACTAAAGCGCTGATACGTGTAAAATATATATAATTAGAAAATAACCAAATAATAAAGCTGCACCATTCACAAAGTGAATCTAACACTCAAAATGAATATAAAACAAAAATGAATATAAAAAAAAATGAAGGTCTTTTTTGGAGTATCGCAGGAGCGAGAAAACTCCACCACGATATGAACAAATGACAAACGCACGGAGTCCAAATGCAAGAGGGGATGTCAAGGAGGATTCAGGACCCAAAAGAAAAAGAGAATAATTGGGGAAGGGATCCACAATCTAAGTGGAATAGAACTAACTAGAACTGAAATACTTACACTTGATAAAGGATTGAAGTATGCTCCTAAACGTAATTTAAATAAAGTTGAAATGTATGTTGACATTCAGAAATATACAAGAAAACTGAATATAAAAAAATACATGCTGAACCATACTCCAAATAATAAACATTACCGAGTGGAGACACCAGGAAGAATCATACACAGCAAATTGCGGAACAAGTCATTGTTTAATCCACCAGTAAGCAACAATCAACATATAGAAGTTTTTAACCGGATGGTTATACAGGATCTGGAAAAATTAAAAATTAAAAAACAGAGTGACCCACAAAGTATCAAAAAAGGAATTAAGGAACTGAAAGACAATAAAAAGGTCATAATTAGACCAGCCGATAAGGGGGGAGCAATTGTGATGTTATCCAAAGACTACTATCTTAAGGAATTACAAGAGCAATAGAGTGATACCAACACATATATTAAATTAAGAGGGAATCAAACTAAGGAATATAAAGAGTTAATTTTGAGAGGGAGTATGAAGAATATTCTAACAAAGAAGGAGAAAAAGTACTTGGTGCCTGAAACATGCAGGGTACCAATAATGTATAGGGTTCCAAAGATCCACAAAAACCAAACATAACCACCAGTAAGACCCATTATTAATGGGATCCAGTCCATAAATGCTAAAATTGGACAATATGTGGACAATTTCTTACAGCCCTTGTTACCTAAAACATGTGCCTACTTAAGAGACACTAAACACCTAATACAGATACTTAATTGTGTTGAATTATTACCGGAATGTAATTATTTAATAGCCACAGCAGATGTTTCATGGCTGTATACAATTATAGCTCATGAGGAGGTGATCCAAGCAGCTAAATGGGCTATGGAGGAACTTAGCAACCTTATCTCTAAACAAAAAACGATTCATATTAAGATGCTTGGCATACGGATTGCAACATAATTTTTTCTAGCATAATGAAGAATATTATAGGCAACTCAAAGGCGTAGGGATGGGTGCCAAATATGCACCTAGTGTTGCCAATATATTCATGGCTAGGTGGGAGGAGCAGGCCATTTATTCCGATACTTCTGATGATTTAATCTTATACAGGAGATTTATTGATGATTGGATCTTAATATGGAAGGGTGATGAAGATAGCTTGATTCAATTTTTTGACAAACTTAATGATAATGGGAAAAATATCAAGCTCACCTTTGAGGTTAGTGAAAAAACTGCACACTTCCTGGATCTAGAAATTAAAATGGATAAAGGAGCTATAATTACAAAAACTTTTTTCAAGGTGGTAGAAAGAAACAGCTATATACCAGTAGATAGCTGTCACCATGATCCGTGGCTTATTAATATTCCGAAGGGTCAAATGATACGCCTCAGGAGAAATTGTACCGATCAAAGTATGTATTTGGAACAGGCAAAATTAATTGGAAAAAAATGTGTATCCAAAGGATATAATGAAGACTTCATTGAGGAAAAAATACAAGAAGTATATCGAACTCCAAGAGAGCTGTTGATCCAGGGTAAGGAAAAGAGTGGAACTCAGTATCAAGAGATCCCCTTAATAATTTACTATAACATTCAACACAGACAAGTGGAACACATCATCAAAAAACATTGGGCACTTCTGAAAGCAGATCAACAATTGCAATCAAAACTTCCTGATAAACCTTGCTTTATAAACCGAAGGGCACCTACTTTGAGGGACCTGGCAGCAAGAAATGTATCTGACCCCCCTGAAAAAATGAATGAACTGTCCTTCTTTCAGGGAAAGGGTTTTTATCCCTGCAAAAGATGTTTTGCATGTAAACACACAAATTTTAATGGTCAAAAATGTACTAATTTTAAATTGACCAGTACCCATAAGTAGTATACTATCAAAGATTTTATCTCGTGCAATACATAGGTAGAACCAAACGCCCCATGTAGAAATGAATAAGGGAACATATACAGAATATTAAGAATGTTTTTCCAAAGCATCGTGTTTCAGCAAAAGCGAATCCAGATGGATATTTGAAATGTCCACTCTCACTTCTAGGGGCTTAAATATTGATTTTGATTTAAATTGTTTTATTTCTGATTATCAGTATTTTAACCATTTTATTCCTATATTTTTATATTTCAATACTTATATTTTATGGTAGTGATTCAATTATATGAATTTGTAGTGGGCAGTGCCATTATATATCTTGAACATGGAATCATTTTTTAAGAATTTCCTATACATGCTGCATGGGTCTATTTTTATTTGTAATTTGCAACTATATTTTAAAGCGGGATTCCGTCCAAAAAAAAATAAAAAATAAAGTCAGCAGCTACTAACACTGTAGCTGCTGACTTTAAATAAGTACTTACCTGTCCTGGGTGCCAACGATGTCGGCCGCCCAAGGCCGACCCGTCCCTTGGCTCTCGGGTCCCGGCACCACCATCGTAGGTAAGGGAAACAGGCAGTGGAGCCTTGCGGCTTCACTGCCAGTTTCCTACTGCGCATGCGCGAGCGGCGCTCCATTCTGTGAATGGCCCCTTGGTGTTCTGGGAACACACACAGTTCCCAGAAGACAACGGGGCCGCTCACAGAGGAGAAGAACTCACTGCGGAATAGGAAGAGGCAGATTAGGAAGACTGCCTAGCAACAAGGGTTTAGGTAAGTTTAATATTTTTTTTTCACATTTTTTTTATTTTTTTATGATTTTTGGTGATTTTTTTTTTCAGGGTGGCCCTCCACTTTAAGTGATTATTTTATCCTACCACTAGAGGGAGACTCACACTAGGAATCCATAAGGATTAATGAAGATTTGTCTATTGATTGTCTCTCTTGTTTTTAATCAATGTTATAACTTGTCCATAAAGTTACTATACTGTGTAAGGTCTTATTAAAGTTTGTATATGTCTTGTGAACATGTATACAGTATTGTTAACGAGCGCTGAACAGCATGATGTTCCAATGATGACCGACGTCACTATGGCAACCGGCACGCTGTAACAAGCATAAATATGAAGCTCTGTCTGTCACATGGCTACCCTTGATAAAGTCATGTGACATGTGACGCAATGCATCGGGAGGAGCCAGTGACGACATCCGATGTGTTAGGTACAACACAGTGGATGCGGTTAGGAGGATTACGCTAATTGTTCATTAAGCGCCTGCACCCTGAGGGGATATGTGAGTGGATCTGCTTGTGCGCTGTATGGTATGCTAGTATTGGCGCTCATTGCGCAATGATTTGTTTTTTCCTTTTGTCCTATGAGCAAACCAATCGCTAAAGCAAAATGAAGGAGCAAGTACTGAACAGCAGGATATTACTATGGCTGTGGAGTCCTAGGGGAGTGATTTTTTTTTACCATTTGGCATATGTGAAGTGGGAAGTGGTATCTTCCTCTCTTTGGAGGCAACTGCTCATGAGGACTTTAGCTATGTGTGAATACATCTGATTCTATGGTGAGGTCGTATTCCTCTAGTGTTGGTGACATTGATTGCGGTCTCAATACACTTAAGACATCCATATATATGTGTCTCACTGTGACACACACATTACGATTTTGCTACTCATCATCATTGTGTATATTATTGTTTACATACACATCACATTTTTGTTATTAATACTCATCACTATGGTATGTAATATCACTAAGCATCACTGTAATATTTATCTGTGCACTTTATTAGAAAGTTAATAGTAGCGCACTATTGTTGGTTTTATATGTGATTTAACTGTACTTCTGTCTCGGTCTGATTAATGGTTTCTGACACTCTGCTTACAAATGTGACATCATGTATTCGTCATTACCAAAAGGGAGATGAAGCTCGTTTCCCCGTTACTGTAATCCAGCAGCAGAACTCTTGCCACCCAAATTCTGTTTACATGATGTTACTATGTAACTTAGAAATTAGTTTGCATATTAAAAAACATACAGTACATATACCACCAAGCTGCAAGCGGTGTGTATGAAAAAAAAAGTGCAATAAGTGCTGCGCTACCTATATGTACACACATCAGACATCCATTATTGCCTAAGGTAGGCCATACATGGTGCAAATTTCATTCCTGCAACCATGAGTTGCAGGAAAGACATGTACTTGATTCCCCTATCAACACAGACAGTTTTGACAGGGAAATCCCTCCTGCTGAGCCATTGTCTTCTCCCAGCAGGTGGGTGGGGGAAGCAGTCTCCGCTCGGAGAAGATAGTGATTATTACTAGCAGCTATACCAGCCGCTAGTGATAATTGCTGGTTGTATCCAAGTTGATCGATTGATTAACTTGATAGATTCAGTTGAAATAACAAAAAAATAAAAAAATAAAAAAGAATAGCAAATATTCAAATCCTGGATCAACCACTTCATAAAGAACACAAGGGACAGCTAATGGTAATATACCACTGGCTCAGCTGTATCAACCTATCACCTCACAATACATAGAGTGTAGTTCACGTGACAGAAGCAAACAGTACAAAAGGGAAGGCAACGTTTACCAAGACAGTCACAAAGTGGGACACTCTGGTTGAATAAAAAAAACACAGCTTTAATTTTAAAAATAGCACCGAAAAAAAAATAGCAACCATTAATACCTTCACCAACCCCAATTAAAATGAAGACAACATTGTCTAATATAAGGGTACGCAGCTCCACAAACAACCATAAACTCAGCCAATTAGGGATGGGCCGAACACCCCCCAGTTCGATTCGCACCGGAACGTCTTGAACAGGGAAAAAGTTCTAGCTAACATGCAAACGCTATTAAAGTCTATGAGTAATGAACATGAAAAATCAAAAGTCCTAATTTTAAAGGTTTATATGCAAATTATTGCCATAAAAAGTGTATGGGGACCCGGGAACTGCCCTGGGGGACATGTATCAATGCAAAAAAAGTTTTTAAAACTATCGTTTTTAAAGGAGCAGTGATTTTAATAATGCTTAAAGTGAAACAATAAAGATGAAATATTCCTTTAAATATTGTGCCTGGGGGGTCCCCTTAGTCTACCTGTAGTGGCGCATCTGTAAAATGTATAGAACATGCCGCAACAATAATGACATTTTTAAACAAAAAAATGTGATTCAAACTTACAGCTCGTGGCTGTAATATTTTGCTGGTTCCCGGCTATACAGATTTAAAAAAATGAAAAAAAAAGGCGTAGAGCCAACCCAAAATCCATACCAGGCCCTTATCTGAGCATGCAGCCTGGAAGGTCAGGAAAAGGGGGGGGCGAGCAGGTACAATGTGGACAAGGGCCTCTTCCTGACAACCCTGGGCTGTGGTTATCCCAACCCCCCCTATGTGAATGGGTATTAGGTACATCGTAACCCTACCCATTCACCAAAAAAGTGTCAAAAAGTAAGAAACAAAGGAAACAATTTCTGACAAATCCTTTATAGTGTCCCTCAATGTAATCCATCGTCAATCACGTTGCCCTGCTTTGACAGTTCTCATATAGGCAAGGGGTGGGGCCACCCGATTATGTCACCTGGAGACCTCCCAAGTGATAAAAGTGCTTTTTTGCTATTTTTGCTGGCAATGTGATTGATGATGGATTACATCGAAGGACGCAATTTTTTTTCTTTTTTTAATAAAGGATTTGATAAAAGCTGTTTCCTGCAGTTATTGCTTTTTGACACTTTTTTTGGTGAATGGGTAGGGGTACGATGTACCCAATATCCATTCACATAGGGGGGTGTGGGGGCCCCCTTGTTAAAGGGGGCTTCCAGATTCCGATAACCCCCCCACCCGTAGACCCCGACAACCACAGCCCAGGGTTGTTGATAAGAGACTCTTGTCCCCCAAAGTACCCTCCCCATGTTGAGGGCAAGCAGCCTGGTATGGTTCAGGAGGGGGGGGCGCTTGCCCATCCCCCCCTTTCCTGGCCTGCCAGGCTGCATGCTTGGATAAGGGTCTGGTATGGATTTTGGGAGGGACCCTACGCCATTTTTTCTGTTAAATTTTGGCGTGGAGTTCCCCTTAAGACCCATACCAGACCCGAAGGGCCTGGTATGGATTGGGGGGGGGCACGCCATGGTTTTTTTTAATTTTGGCATAAAGTTCCCCATAAAATCTATACCAGACCCAAAGGGCCTGGTATGCATTGTGGGGTTTACCCCATGTCGTTTTTTTCTTAATTCTGTCATAGGGTTTCCATTAACCAATTTAATACAGGGCACTTTTACCCCCTTCCTGCCCAGACCAATTTTCAGCTTTCAGTGCTCTCACACTTTGAATAAAAATTACCCAGTCATGCAACACCCAAACCGCACAAATAGAGCTTTCTTTTGGTGGTATTTAATCACCACTGGGTTTTTTTTTTTTGCGATATAAGTAAAAAAGAGTGAAAATTTTGAGAAAAAAAACACTTTTTTTTTTTAGTTTCTATTATACATTTTTGCAAATAAGTAATTTTTGTTCATCAATTTGCCCCCAAAGCTATGCTGCTGCATATCTTTGGTAAAAATAACCCAGATTAGTGGATATTATTTAGTCTGTGTGAAAGTTATAGAGTCTACAAGCTATGGTGCAAATCATAAAAAATTGATCATACCTGATGTACTGACGGACTATCTAATTTCTTGAGGCACAGAAATGTAAGAACAGTACAAATATCCCCAAATGACCCTTTTTGAAAAGTAGATAGTCCAAGGTATTTACTAAGAGGCATGGCGAGTTTTTTGAAGTTGTATTTTTTTCCCACAATTCTTGGAAAAATTAAGAAATAATTTTTTTTTACACAAAGTTGTCATAAATACAAGTTATTTCTCACACACAGCATATGCATGCTTCCAATAACACCCCAAAATACATTCTGCTACTCCTCATGAGTATAGCATTACTACATATGTGTGGATTTTTCACCGCCTGGCCACATAGAGAGGCCCAATATGCAGGGAGTAGGGATGAACCGAACACCCCCCTGTTCGGTTCGCACCAGAACATGCAAACAGGAAAAAAGTTTGCTCGAACACGCGAACACCGTTAAAGTCTATGGGACACGAACATGATTAATCAAAAGTGCTAATTTTAAAGGCTAATATGCAAGTTATTGTCATAAAAAGTGTTTGGGGACCCGGGTCCTGCCCCAGGGGACATGGATCAATGCAAAAAAAAGTTTTAAAAACGGCCGTTTTTTCAGGAGCAGTGATTTTAATAATGCTTAAAGCCAAACAATAAAAGTGTAATATCCCTTTAAATTTCGTACCTGGGGGGTGTCTATAGTATGCCTATAAAGGGGCGCATGTTTCCTGTGTTTAGAACAATATGACAGCAAAATGACATTTCGAAGGAAAAAACATTTAAAACTACCCGCCGCTATTGCATTGCCGACAATACACATAGAAGTTCATTGATAAAAACGGCATGGGAATTCCCCACAGGGAAACCCCGAACCAAAATTTAAAAAAAAAATGATGTGGGAGTCCCCCTAAATTCCATACAAGGCCCTTTAGGTCTGGTATGGATATTAAGGGGAACCCCGGCCAAAATGTTAAAAAAAAATGACGTGGGGTTCCCCCTAAATTTCATACCAGACCCTTCAGGTCTGGTATGGATTTTAAGGGGAACCCCGGGCCAAAAAAAAAAAAAAAAACGGCGTGGGGTCCCCCCACAAATCCATACCAGACCCTTATCCGAGCACGCAACCTGGCAGGCCACAGGAAAAGAGGGGGGGATGAGAGTGCACCCCCCCCTCCTGAACCGTACCAGGCCACATGCCCTCAACATTGGGAGGGTGCTTTGGGGTAGCCCCCCAAAACACCTTGTCCCCATGTTGATGAGGACAAGGGCCTCATCCCCACAACCCTGGCCGGTGGTTGTGGGGGTCTGCGGGCAGGGGGCTTATCAGGATCTGGAAGCCCCCTTTAACAAGGGGACCCCCAGATCACGCCCCCCCCCCTGTGTGAAATGGTAAGGGGGTACTTACCCCTACCATTTCACTAAAAAACTGTCAAAAATGTTAAAAATGACAAGAGACAGTTTTTGACAATTCCTTTATTTAAATGCTTCTTCTTTCTTCCTTCATCATGAGGGGAGGCTCCCGCTCTTCTCTTCATCTTCTTCTTCATCCTCTTCTCTTCTTTCTTCTTCTCTTCTTCATTTTCTTCTCCGGGCCGCTCCGCATCCATGCTGGCATGGAGGGAGGCTCCCGCTGTGTGACGGCGTCTCTTCGTCTGATGGCTCTTAAATAACGGGAGGCGGGGCCACCCGGTGACCCCGCCCCCTCTGACGCACGGGACATGACGGGACTTCCCTGTGGCATTCCCGTGACGTCACAGGGAAGTCCCTTCAAGTCACCGTGCGTCAGAGGGGGGCGGGGTCATCGGGTGGCCCCGCCCCCCATTATTTAAGAGCCGTCAGACGAAGAGACGCCGTCACACAGCGGGAGCCTCCCTCCATGCCAGCATGGATGTGGAGCGGCCCGGAGAAGAAAATGAAGAAGAGAAGAAGAAAGAAGAGAAGAGGATGAAGAAGAAGATGAAGAGAAGAGCGAGAGCCTCCCCTCATGCCATGGGTGCGGAGCGGCCCGAGGAGAAGAAGATAGAAGACGCCGTGGAGGAGATGCTGGACGAGAACACCGGAGGAAGAACCAGAAGAGCCAGAAGAACCAGAAGAAGATGAAGGAAGAAAGAAGAAGCATTTAAATAAAGGAATTGTCAAAAACTGTCTCTTGTCATTTTTAACATTTTTGACAGTTTTTTAGTGAAATGGTAGGGGTAAGTACCCCCTTACCATTTCACACAGGGGGGGGCTGGGATCTGGGGGTCCCCTTGTTAAAGGGGGCTTCCAGATTCCGATAAGCCCCCCGCCCGTAGACCCCCACAACCACCAGCCAGGGTTGTGGGGATGAGGCCCTTGTCCTCATCAACATGGGGACAAGGTGTTTTGGGGGGCTACCCCAAAGCACCCTCCCAATGTTGAGGGCATGTGGCCTGGTACGGTTCAGGAGGAGGGGCGCACTCTCGTCCCCCCTCTTTTCCTGCGGCCTGCCAGGTTGCGTGCTCGGATAAGGGTCTGGTATGGATTTTTGGGGGGACACCACGCCATTTTTTTTTTTTGGAGCGGGGTTCCCCTTAAAATCCATACCAGACCTGAAGGGTCTGGTATGGAATTTAGGGGGAACCCCACGTCATTTTTTTTTAAAATTTTGGCCGGGGTTCCCCTTAATATCCATACCAGACCTGAAGGGCCTGGTATAGAATTTAGGGGGTCTCCCACGTCATTTTTTTTTTTTTAATTTTGGTTCGGGTTTGCTTTGTGGGGAGTTCCCATGCCGTTTTTATCAATGAACTTCAATGTGTATTGTCGGCAATGCAATAGCCGTGAGTAGTTTTAAATGGCTTTTTTTCCTTCGAAATGTCATTTTGCTGTCAGACTGTTCTAAACACAGGAAACATGCGCCCCTTTACAGGCATACTATAGACACCTCCCAGGTACGAAATTTAAAGGGATATTACACTTTTATTGTTTGACTTTAAGCATTATTAAAATCACTGCTCCTGAAAAAACGGCCGTTTTTAAAACTTTTTTTTGCATTGATCCATGTCCCCTGGGGCAGGACCCAGGTCCCCAAACACTTTTTATGACAATAACTTGCATATAAGCCTTTAAAATTAGCACTTTTGATTTCTCCCATAGACTTTTAAAGGGTGTTCCGCGGCATTCGAATTTGCCGCGAACACCCCAAATTGTTCGCTGTTCGGCGAACTTGCGAACAGCCAATGTTCGAGTCGAACATGAGTTCGACTCGAACTCAAAGCTCATCCCTAGCAGGGAGCACCATTAGGCAATCTAGGAGCATAAATTACACATCTAATTTCATTCCTACCTATCACATTTTTTGAGGTCCTATAGCACCAAGAATTAAGAAAGGCCTAAAAACAAACAAACAGTGGTGACACAGAAGGAAGACCACTTGCGACTCAGATGAAGGAATTACCCACAAAATGACCCCATTTTGGAAAGAAAACACCCCAACGTATATTCTATGAGTCATAGGCTGCAGATAGGTACTCGGGTACTCTGATGGGCTGAAGGAGGGAGGGAGTGTTCCTGCTGGTGTCATTTTACAATGCGCTGGTAGGGAAATGGTAAAAATCCATACCAGACCCAAAGGGCCCCCCACACCATTTTTTCCCCATTTTTTTTAAATTTACATTTTTTTTACAATTATTTTGTTAAATTTAGCTCTCAGTGGGGGAAGCCTTAACACCCTTTTGACTGTGCGCTCGGCGGGTGAACATTACACTAAGTGCCCAGAAAGTTCAGGTGTTAGGCGAGGCCCAAACCGTTTGCCCATCCCTAGTGGTGCCTGAATACTGTAACCCCTCAGTTACTCTTGCTGGGTGCAGGAATGGGCCCTGCTGTTAAAAGTGAGAAAAACAATTAAATTACATACACATGTCCAACAGGTGCAGAAAAATTGGGCCTCTTCTGCATGTTGTGGCTCAAAAATACAGCCAGCGCCGGAAAAAAGGGAGAGGTGTGCCCTGCCTGCAGAGGATGCACCATGTCTGCGACCATCATTTCTCACTGTAGACACAGAGGCTGCTTGCCCTCTTTTAGTGGCCTGTCAATGTCTGCCTTTCCTTGTTGGTCTTTCAGACTTGAGAATATTTTAAGGGGATTTTATTTTTACTTTTTATTACAGAGTGTGGGATGGAAATATGGTGCTTGGGTGCAATACTTTTGTGCTTGGTGCACTATAAACCGTTTTATTATTGTTTTTTTTATTGGGGGGGGGATTTTTATAACTTTTTATTATAGAGTGTGGGATGGAAATATGATGCTTGAGTGCAATACTTTTGTGCTTGAGCACTATAAATGTTTTATTATTAAAATAAGGGTGCAGCAATTGTGGAGAATCTTTTTTACTGCTGCTGCAAAAGAAAACTGCAATAAAAAAAAAAAAAAAAGAAAAAAAAAAAAGAAAGGCCTAAAAACAAACAAACAGTGGTGACACAGAAGGCAGACCACTTGCGACTCAGAAGAAGGAACAGCAATTATGGAGAAATTTTTTTTGCTGCTGCTGGAACCACTGCTGACGCAGAAAGAGGAACACCTGCGACGCAGAAGGGGGGACAGCAATTATGCCCTAAATATTCTTAGTGCTGCTGGGCCACCAAAAAAAAAGTATACCACTGCTGTGCTGATGCAGAAGGAATAACACCTGCAACACAGAAGGGGGAGTAATATAACAAAATAGGGTTTTTTTGTTATATTTATCCCTTTTAGGGTACACGTTAGTGTCCCTTGCCTACATAGGGGGGCTGCAGCTGCAAATACATCCTGTAGCGCGGATCCATTGACAAAACTACAGAAGGGGGAGTACTAATAATGCAGCAACAGAACCTGATACTGCAAACAAAAAAAAAATGCAAAAAATAAAAAAAAAATTATAAAAAAAATGTGATCAGTGGTGACACAGAAGTGTTGTACACACCAACACTTCAAGAGGAACTGCAGTCGGCTCACATAGTTTGTAATAAAAACATCTTTGCCATACTGAAGCTTCCCTCCAACCACTTTGCATATTATTTTATACATATTGTGATTCTGTGCTTGCCAAATATACTGCAGAAATCTCCTTCCACTGAGTCTGGAGGCAACTATTTTAACTGTGGGTAGCTGAGGCTGCTGCCTTTTCACTTCCTGGATTTACACAGACACTCAGAAGCACACCTCCAGCTCCACAGCTCTTGTTAGCCCTCTTATGACTCATCCCCCCTCCCTTCCTGGCAAACTCTCAAGAGTGAGAGAGAGCCATGCATGATGTCAAAAAGCAGAGAAAGGAAGGGGTCAAGAGGAGGCCCCCTAAAAAAGATGGTCCGCTCAAGAACAACCAATTGAACCTAAAAAACTTTATTGTGTCATAATACTGAGTAGAAACATAATCCACTAACCATGTGTGTTTTAAAAAATAGGGCAAAAAAAGTCCTATTATGTGCTGGTGGCCACCTCAGACATTACATATACATCATGCATTCATGCACTCACACTCATCAGTTAAAGTCACTAGAGACCCGGGTCTATACAATTTCCATGGAATTCCAGAGCCAGATTGGCTACATAAGTAGGTAGACTTTGGTCCTTCTTAGATAAAGTGCAAGTGCTAATGAACAACAAAGATCCCTTCGGATGTGAGCCAATAACTAGTTAGACATATGTATGTGTCATTCGACCGGAACCAAAGAGGTAAGAGCGTCCTGGTTGTATGGTGAACAATTTCAACTCAAGCAAACTCACATAGAGGGCATTGAAGGTAGACGGAAAATGGCCATTAGTAAAGTGCCTCATATATGTAAGGGTACATTTTAGCTCACCATCTGGCGTCTTCAGTGAAGGAAAAGTAGAGCCCAAAAGAGTTGCTGATGGCCGCGTTCGTGTGGGTTGAAGACACGTTCATGCGGCATATTGGCTTGTTGTGGACATGAGCGGTTACTTCCGGGTATCCTCCGGCAGAAGGTAAGGTGAATCACAAGGTTCAAACTTATTAGTGTTTCATATCCAGTGGTATATACAATCCGGAGAGACGCTCAGCGTCCGTGTTCACCGCGGAGGCTTCACCTGATGTCCAAGATCTTGATTGATCCGATCAAGGTCGTCTAAGATGTTCACATCCAATTTAAGGATATCGTTGTTGAGGTGTGAGGGTCTGTGTGCCACCTGCACATGGGTCAGATGCTGAGCGCTTTCGCTTGTTTCCAAGCTTCTTCAGAGCTAGTGTGGTATCGATAGCTGAATGTTTAAATAGCCTGATGGCTAATGTTCAATTTCCTGTCTTCATAGTTAGCACCTGGATACCATAGCCTGACCATAATTACAATCACCAAAAATGTGCCAATCACACCCGTACATACATCCATTCAGACAAAACCGTTGATGGTAGTGGATACATAGAAATTCAATCTGATTGACTTGTATATGTGGTCAGATTTGAATATTGCATCTCTTACCATCATGAAATAGCAGAAAAAAGACAATTTAGAATTAACAGCTTTATTAACTGTACAACCACACGGGTAGTCTATATGTTGACTTGCCCGTGTGGCCTTATCTATGTTGGCAAGACCAAAAGAGAGCTAAAAATCAGAACTGGCGAACACATCCAAAGTATTATCAATAAGGATGATGACCGGCCATTGTCATTGCACTTTCTTGAAAAACATGAGGGTAAACCTGATGGCCTCAGGGTCAAGGGTATATACAAGCTTAACTTACCCCATAGACGTGGAGATTTTGACAAGATCTTATGTCAGAAGGAGAAGATGTGGATCTTCTATTTAAACAGTATGCAGCCCTCCGGATTGAATAATGAATTTAACTTATCTCCATTTTTGGAACAATGACTTAATTATTAACAACTCAAATGTCCTCACCCGAAATTTGATCGGCTCTGACTGGGGATCCACATCTTCTCCTGACTGTAATGGGCAATCTCTAAAGAAAACTGACTGTATGTAATCTTATCTACGACTATATCTTTGCCCTCTATACGGATGTCAGTAACTGATATGTGAGACGTAACTTATGCGAAGTAGCAACCTATGATTTTACCCCATTCCAGCTTGCTTCAATCATCTGGCTATAAACCAACCGATTAAATTGAAGCTGCACTGCCCCCTGACTATGGAATCTCCATATTTAAAACCATAACTTGTACAACATACCCTTTTGTTGTTCCATGCGGGGGCAATGCTATTGTAATGTCCATATGTAACTGTACATCCGGATTATCCGGAATCACCTTGTATTAAGTTGTCTCATGTGACTTCACTGGCAATTTCACTGGCAACAATGTCTCTATCCCATATGTGGATGACAATACATGGGATGTGAGCTGCTATTTAATCTGGCTAAAGTGATGGTTAGTTGCATGTATTTATATTCATTATTTTTATCCCGTGTGTGTCTACCATGCAGTTTTTGATTAATTACTGGGACATTTCTGCTTTTTGTCAGGATAATGATATATGCTGTATGAGATGTAATTTAATTTAATTGAAACAATAGACTGTTCCCTCTCGCCTTTATATATCATTATCGTTACCATCTCATTATTATTTAATATATGGCTATATATGCACTGACTTGGTTGGAAATGCAGCACTCCCCAATTGTTTTCTATGTATTGAGAGCAGTTGCTTGACAAGCTTTTTTCTGCTATTTCATGATGGTAAGAGATGCAATATTCAAATCTGACCACATATACAAGTCAATCAGATTGAATTTCTATGTATCCACTACCATCAACGGTTTTGTCTGAATGGATGTATGTACGGGTGTGATTGGCACATTTTTGGTGATTGTAATTATGGTCAGGCTATGGTATCCAGGTGCTAACTATGAAGACAGGAAATTGAACATTAGCCATCAGGCTATTTAAACATTCAGCTATCGATACCACACTAGCTCTGAAGAAGCTTGGAAACAAGCGAAAGCGCTCAGCATCTGACCCATGTGCAGGTGGCACACAGACCCTCACACCTCAACAACGATATCCTTAAATTGGATGTGAACATCTTAGACGACCTTGATCGGATCAATCAAGATCTTGGACATCAGGTGAAGCCTCCGCGGTGAACACGGACGCTGAGCGTCTCTCCGGATTGTATATACCACTGGATATGAAACACTAATAAGTTTGAACCTTGTGATTCACCTTAC
Organism: Lithobates septentrionalis; assembly: GCA_037952835.1. NCBI lineage: Eukaryota > Metazoa > Chordata > Amphibia > Anura > Ranidae > Lithobates > Lithobates septentrionalis. The sequence goes on along the minus strand of JBBDGP010000050.1, from coordinate 441,186 downwards.
CTTCTGCCGGAGGATACCCGGAAGTAACCGCTCATGTCCACAACAAGCCAATATGCCGCATGAACGTGTCTTCAACCCACACGAACGCGGCCATCAGCAACTCTTTTGGGCTCTACTTTTCCTTCACTGAAGACGCCAGACGGTGAGCTAAAATGTACCCTTACATATATGAGGCACTTTACTAATGGCCATTTTCCGTCTACCTTCAATGCCCTCTATGTGAGTTTGCTTGAGTTGAAATTGTTCACCATACAACCAGGACGCTCTTTCCTCTTTGGTTCCGGTCGAATGACACATACATATGTCTAACTAGTTATTGGCTCACATCCGAAGGGATCTTTGTTGTTCATTAGCACTTGCACTTTATCTAAGAAGGACCAAAGTCTACTTACTTATGTAGCCAATCTGGCTCTGGAATTCCATGGAAATTGTATAGACCCGGGTCTCTAGTGACTTTAACTGATGAGTGTGAGTGCATGAATGCATGATGTATGTGTAATGTCTGAGGTGGCCACCAGCACATAATAGGACTTTTTTTGCCCTATTTTTTAAAACACACATGGTTAGTGGATTATGTTTCTACTCAGTATTATGACACAATAAAGTTTTTTAGGTTCAATTGGTTGTTCTTGAGCGGACCATCTTTTTTAGGGGGCCTCCTCTTGACCCCTTCCTTTCTCTTCTTACATATGCCCTTATGGTCCATTGAACAACTACTTGATAGCTAGTTAGCTACACACCATTGAGTTAATTGATCAATGATATGGGTGACATTAGAGATATATTAGTTTGATTAATTACCTCAGTGGGAGGGAAATCCCTTCCCCCCATCTGTCACCCCAGAACCTATTGCTGGATGACTTTAAGGTGTCCTCCCCTCCCCTTTTTCTTCCTATGATGTCAAAAAGCATAGGCTTTTGTCAGGGCTGGGCTCAGCCCTTCCTTCTCTGAGCTGGCCGCTCTGCTGTCAGCTAATTGCCAGCTCCTATCTCTCCACAGGTACTCAGCTGTTGATGATATCCTGCTCATCAGTCCTGCCTACTTAAGCCATCCAGCCCAGAGGAGCTCTGCCTTTGCCTTAGTCAACATCACAGAGATGCTCTCCTGCCTGTTAAAGACTTGCTTGGCTGACATTAGGGATGAGCTTCGAGTTCGTGTCGAACACCCTTTAAAAGTCTATGGGAGAAATCAAAAGTGCTAATTTTAAAGGCTTATATGCAAGTTATTGTCATAAAAAGTGTTTGGGGACCTGGGTCCTGCCCCAGGGGACATGGATCAATACAAAAAAAAGTTTTAAAAACGTCCGTTTTTTCAGGAGCAGTGATTTTAATAATGCTTAAAATCAAACAATAAAAGTGTAATATCCCTTTAAATTTCGTACCTGGGGGGTGTCTATAGTATGCCTGTAAAGGGGCGCATGTTTCCCGTGTTTAGAACAGTCTGGCAGCAAAATGACATTTCGAAGGAAAAAACTCATTTAAAACTACCCGCGGCTATTGCATTGCCGTCAATACACATAGAAGTTCATTGATAAAAACGGCATGGGAATTCCCCACAGGGAAACCCCGAACCAAAATTAAAAAAAAAAAAAAATGAAGTGGGAGTCCCCCTAAATTCCATACCAGGCCCTTCAGGTCTGGTATGGATATTAAGGGGAACGCCGGCCAAAATTTAAAAAAAAAATGACGTGGGGTTCCCCCTAAATTCCATACCAGACCCTTCAGGTCTGGTGTGGATTTTAAGGGGAACCCCGCGCCAAAAAAAAAAAAACGGCGTGGGGTTCCCCCAAAAATCCATACCAGACCCTTATCCGAGCACGCAACCTGGCAGGCCGCAGGAAAAGAGGGGGGGACGAGAGTGCGCCCCCCCCTCCTGAACCGTACCAGGCCACATGCCCTCAACATTGGGAGGGTGCTTTGGGGTAGCCCCCCAAAACACCTTGTCCCCATGTTGATGAGGACAAGGGCCTCATCCCCACAACCGTGGCCGGTGGTTGTGGGGGTCTGCGGGCGGGGGGCTTATCAGAATCTGGAAGCCCCTTTAACAAGGGGACCCCCAGATCCCGGCCCCCCCCTGTGTGAAATGGTAAGGGGGTACTTACCCCTACCATTTCACTAAAAAAGTGTCAAAATAGTTAAAAATGACAAGAGACAGTTTTTGACAATTCCTTTATTTAAATGCTTCTTCTTTCTTCCTTCATCTTCTTCTTCTTCTGGTTCTTCTGGCTCTTCTGGATCTTCCTCCGGCGTTCTCGTCCAGCATCTCCTCCGCGGCGTCTTCTATCTTCTTTTCCTCGGGCTGCTCCGCACCCATGACATTGGGGGGAGGCTCCCGCTCTTCTCTTCACCTTCTTCTTCATCCTCTTCTCTTCTTCCTTCTTCTCTTCTTCTCTTCTTCTCTTCTTTTCTTCTTCTCCGGGCCGCTCCGCATCCATGCATGGAGGGAGGCTCCCGCTGTGTGACGGCGTCTCCTCATCTGACGGTTCTTAAATAACGGGGGGCGGGGCCACCCGGTGACCCCGCCCCCTCTGACGCACGGGACATGACGGGACTTCCCTGTGGCATTCCCCGTGACGTCACAGGGAAGTCCCGTCAAGTCACCGTGCATCAGAGGGGGGCGGGGTCACCGGGTGGCCCCGCCCCCCGTTATTTAAGAACCATCAGGTGAGGAGACGCCGTCACACAGCGGGAGCCTCCCTCCATGCATGGATGCGGAGCGGCCCGCAGAAGAAGAGAAGAAGAAAAGAAGAGAAGAAGGAAGAAGAGAAGAGGATGAAGAAGAAGATGAAGAGAAGAGCGGGAGCCTTCCCCCAATGCCATGGGTGCGGAGCGGCCCGAGGAGAAGAAGATAGAAGACGCCGCGGAGGAGATGCTGGACGAGAATGCCGTAGGAAGAAACAGAAGAGCCAGAAGAACCAGAAGAAGAAGAAGATGAAGGAAGATAGAAGAAGCATTTAAATAAAGGAATTGTCAAAAACTGTCTCTTGTCATTTTTAACAATTTTGACACTTTTTTAGTGAAATGGTAGGGGTAAGTACCCCCTTACCATTTCACACAGGGGGGGCCGGGATCTGGGGGTCTCCTTGTTAAAGGGGGCTTCCAGATTCCGATAAGCCCCCCACCCGCAGACCCCCACAACCACCGGCCACGGTTGTGGGGATGAGGCCCTTGTCCTCATCAACATGGGGACAAGGTGTTTTGGGGGACTACCCCAAAGCACTCTCCCAATGTTGAGGGCATGTGGCCTGCTATGGTTCAGGAGGGGGGGGGGGCGCACTCTCGTCCCCCCCTCTTTTCCTGCGGCCTGCCAGGTTGCGTGCTCGGATAAGGGTCTGGTGTGGATTTTTGGGGGAACCCCACGCCGTTTTTTTTTTAAATTTTGGCCGGGGTTACCCTTAATATCCATACCAGACCTGAAGGGCCTGGTATGGAATTTAGGGGGACTCCCACTTCATTTTTTTTTTTTTAAATTTTGGTTCGGGGTTTCCCTGTGGGGAATTCCCATGCCGTTTTTATCAATGAACTTCTATGTGTATTGTCGGCAATGCAATAGCCACGGGTAGTTTTAAATGGCTTTTTTTCCTTCGAAATGTCATTTTGCTGTCAGGCTGTTCTAAACACGGGAAACATGCGCCCCTTTACAGGCATACTATAGACACCCCCCAGGTACGAAATTTAAAGGGATATTACACTTTTATTGTTTGACTGTAAGCATTATTAAAATCACTGCTCCTGAAAAAAACGGGCGTTTTTAAAACTTTTTTTTGCATTGATCCATGTCCCCTGGGGCAGGACCCAGGTCCCCACTTTTTATGACAATAACTTGCATATAAACCTTTAAAATTAGCACTTTTGATTATTCATGTTCGTGTCCCATAGACTTTAACGGTGTTCGCGTGTTCGAGCGAACTTTTTTCCTGTTCGCATGTTCTGGTGCGAACCGAACAGGGGGGTGTTCAGCTCATCCCTAGCTGACATCCCTTCTGGCTCCAGATCCTGCTTGCTGTTTTACTACAAACATCTGCGGCTCCCTGACGTTTGGCTTGTCTGACTATCCGTTCCGGTTCCTGAACTTTGGCTATGTTTTGACTACATTTGTTCTATTTACTTTTATTATTAAACAAGTGTGATTTAACTGTACTTCTGTCTCGGCCTGATTTCATGGTTTCTGACAGTAGGCGAAGGCCAAGAATTCAGAAGATACAGTCAATCCACTTGTTGGTAATATTTTTTCCAGATTGGATGAACTGGATCACCGCATGGATCAGTTTGCCATGGCGTTACAAATGCTCCTAAGTCACACAGCTCACTTGAAATCTCCCACTGTGGCTGCTCCGGTACAATAAGTGTTGCAGGCCGTCCCTGCTGCTGCTCCACCCGCCTCGAGTATTACCTCTATAAGAGGTATGTCTGGTTCGGCTCCACTTCCCCAGCGGAAGTGATCCAGTTCAATGCAGAGGGTTTCTCAATGAGGTTGAGATATACTTTGAGATGCTGCCCCAGGCGTTTCCCATAGACAGAAGCAAAGTAGGTTTTGTGATATCTTTGCTTTCTGAGAGAGCCTTGGCCTGGGCAAATCCTCTATGGGAGATGCAAAAACCTGTTGTCCTTTAAAAGGGTATTTGACATTCCCGCATGCTCCACTTCTGCTGCCAAGTGCCTCATGTCTATCAAACAGAGTACGAGAACTGTTGCCAACTACGCCATTGAATTCCGTACTCTGGCAGCAGAGGTTACTTGGAACAATGATGCCCTCGTGGCTGCTTTCTCTCATGGTCTCTCAGATTCCATCAAGAATGAGATAGCAGCCCGAAATATACCCACTGAGCTGGAGAAGTTGATCACATTTACCAACCTCATTGGCTCCAGACTCAGAGAAAGACTGTCTTTTAAGGAGCATTTGTGGAAGCCTCCTGTACGTTTGCCTCCGAGCTTTGCAGTCCCGCCCGCCCCTCCCTCACCTCCCATGCCTCCTGGTACCGAGTCGGCCAGTGAAGAGGAACCCATGCACTTGGGCTTCACGTGTCTCTCTGCGGATAAGAGAACCTTTAGGAGGATGGAGAGATTGTGCCTTTTTTGTGGCCAGGCAGGTCACTTTTTGAAGTCTTGTCCTACCTGTCCAGGGAACGTCCGAACCTTGAGGTCCTGTCACAGACAGACCTTAGGTGGCATTGTTTCGTCCCCAGTTATGCAGAAGGATAAGCCCCTGGTTTCGGTCACCCTTTCTTGGGCTGAGTCGTCCGTCAAGATACAGGCTCTAATTGACTCTGGGACTGCAGGCCTATTCATTGATGGTGCCATTGTATCGAAGCACTCGATTCTGCTGCAGCTGCATGACACTCCACTTGCCATTGAGCCTCTTGGCGAGAGACCCCTACAGCCTGCCCATGTGACTCAGGAGACGGCTCTGTTGTCCATGGCCATAGAGGCTCTTCACCATGAGATAATCCAATTCCAAGTCATTTCCTCACCTAAGTTTCCGTTGGTTATTGGTTATCCTTGGTTACAGAGGCACAACCCCTCTTTTGATTAGCTCCGTGCTGAGGTTCTCTCCTGGTCACCACAATGCAGTAAGACATGTTTCCATAAGGAAGCCAAGATCCTGTGCACCTCTTCACTCTCCTCCTTGCCGGAGTAGTACCACGATTTTAGCGATGTCTTTGACAGAGGTCAAGTAGTTTGCCTCTACACCGGTCTTATGATTGTGCAATTGACTTTCAACCTGGTGCCATACCCCCTCATGGCCGGGTTTACCCTTTGTCGGTCTTGGAGGATAAGGCCATGGAGGAGTATGTTGCAGACTCACAGATTTCATCCGCAAATGTTCATCCCCTGCTGGTGCTGGTTTCTTCTTCGTTAAGAAGAAGAAGAGTGGTGAACTGAGACCTTGTATTGATTATAGGGGTCTCAATCGTTTCACGATTAAGAATGCCTATCCGATTCCATTGATTACAGAGTTATTTGACCGTCTCAAGGAAGCAACGGTTTTCACAAAGCTTGATTTGAGAGGGGCATACAATCTCGTGAGGATTAAGGAGGGCGACCAGTGGAAAACTGCGTTCAATACCAGAACAGGCCATTATGAGTACCTCATGATGACTTTTGGCCTTTGTAAAGCCCTGGCAGTTTTCCAGGAATTCATTAACAATGTCCTCCAAGATTTGTTGCAGTTATGTGTGGTGGTTTATCTCGATGATATCCTCATATTTTTCAAGTCCCTGGAGTGCCACCACACAGATGTCTGTCGTGTGCTTCAGAAACTAAGAGAGAACAATCTCTATTGTAAAATGGAGAAGTGTGAGTTCCATCCTGTACAGATTAAATCCCTAGGTTATGTAATTTCCACTGCTGGTTTTTCAATGAGAAACATTCAGCAGTCCTACAGTGGCCCCATCATGTGGGTTTACATCCTCTGCAGCGTTTCCTGGGCTTTGCCAACTATTATCAGAAGTTTATTCGTAACTTCTCATCTCTGGCCTGGGCCCCTGACTGATATGACCGGAAAGGACTGTAACCCACAGAGTTGGTCTCCGGAGTCCATTAAGGCCTTTGAGAGTCTCAAGGCTGCCTTTGTTTCTGCTCCTGTGTTGGCACATCCTGATCCTATGTTACCTTTTATCCTTGAGGGTGATGCTTCTGGGACTGGAGTTGGCACCCTGTCTCAATGTCCTACCTCTGAGAGTGCTTTGCTTTCTTGTGGCTACTTTTCCAAGAAATTGTCTCCTGTGGAGTGGAATTACGAGATTGGTGACAGAGAGCTGTTGGCAATCATTTTAGCCCTGAAAGAATGGAGACTTCTCCTAGAAGGGACCACTGTGCTGGTTCTCATTCTTACCTACCATAAGAATCTCATATTCTTGTCTGAGGCTAAATACCTCTACCAGAAGGGCGCGATGGGCACTTTTCTTGTCCAGTTTCAATTTCATTCTTACCCAGGACTAAGAATGTAAGGGCTGACGCTTTGTCACAACAATTTTCCTCCACTTCCAAGTTGGAGTCGGTTCCGATCCCTGTGATTCCTCCTGATCGTATTCTGGCTACGGTTCACACCAGTCTCACTTCTCGTTTGGGTGACAAAATTCTTGCTGCTCAGGTCCATGCTCCTCCTGAGAAACCTTGTGACCGCTGCTTTGTCCCAGAGAGTCTCTGTACTGCCGTGCTCCAGACTTACCATTCTTCCAAGGCTGCTGGCCACCCTGGGAAGAATCAACTCCTTTGGGCAATTTCCCAACAATTCTGGAGGCCTAGTCTATGTGCTGATGTAACAGCCTTCGTAGCTGCCTGTTCTGTGTGTGCTCAGAGTAAGACTCCAGGACATCTTCCAGTGGGCCTCCTACAACCCATACCCAATGAAGAGAGGCCCTGGACCCACCTGTTTATGGATTTCATTGTGGAGTTAACCAAGTCCCTTATGGTGGTTGACCGGTTCTCAAAAATGGGCTACCCAAGGTGATTGTCTCGGACAGGGGTAGTCAGTTTGCGTCCCGGTTCTGGGAATTCAGCTTGCTTTTTCCTCTGTTGCAGTCTAATGGGGCCCCAGAATGAGCCAATCAGTCCTTGGAGCAATTCCTACATTTCTATATTTCTGACCATCATAACAACTGGTCAGGCCTATTACTGTGGGCAGAGTTTGCTCACAATAGTGCCTTGAATTCTGCTTCCTGATTGTCCCTGTTTATGGCGAACTATGGTTTCCAACCTTCCATGTTGCCTGACTCGTTTGTTCTGCAGAGTATTCCTGCATTAGAGAAGCATCTCCGTGGTCTTCATTCCACTTGGGCACAAGTGCAGGAGGATTTGCGACATGCTAATGATAGGTACAGACTCCATGCTGACCGCAAACGTCTGTCCGCGCCTTCCTACCAGGTTGGGGACACGGTCAGACTGTCATCTCGCAACCTCCAACTTCATGTTCCCTCACTGAAGTTTGCACCTCGGTTTATTGGGCCCTTCCATATTCTTCGCAGGATTAACCCAGTGGCTTACGCATTAGACCTTGCTTCTAATATGCGTATTTCGAATGTATTTCATGTCTCCTTATTAAAACCTTTGGTCTGCAACTGCTTTACCAACTCGGTGTCTCGTCCTCACACTGTAAAGGTTGAGACCCATGAGGAGTATGAAATATAGTTCATTGTTGACTCCCGTAGGTTTCGTGAGCGCATACAGTACCTGGTGCATTAGAAAGGGTACAGTCCGGAGGAACTCTCTTGGGTCTTATTCTCGGACGTACATGCCCCTGTCCTCAGTGATTTTCATAGATGTTTTCCCCTCAAGCCTGGTAGTCTTCTGAGGGGGCGGGGTCGTTGAGGAGGGGGGTACTGTCAGGGCTGGGCTGAGCCCTTCCTTCTCTGAGCTGGCCGCTCAGCTGCTCCAGATCCCGCTTGCTGTTTTACTATGCTCATCTCCAGCACCCTGACATTTGGCTTGTCTGACTATCCATTCCGGTTCCTGAACTTTAACTATGTTTGACTAAGTTTGTTCTTTTTACTTTTATTATTAAACAACTGTACTTCTGTCTCGGCCTGATTTCATAGTTTCTGACAGCTTTTTACCAGACAAGAAAGTTAAAACAACAAGGGAAGAAGATTTATTAGATGGAAAGATTAAAAAAATGACTAATGTTCCGCTTTCAGTAGCACCACAACACTGTGTTATTCACACTACACTGCACTGTATTATATACACGGCACTACACTGTGTTATATACACCACACTACACTGTGTTATATACACCGAACTACACTGTATTATATACACCACACTACGCAGTATTATATACACCACACTACACTGTGTTATATATACTGCACTACCCTGTATTATATACACTACACTGCACTGTGTTATATACACTGCACTACACTGTATTATATACACTACACTACACGATGTTATATACACTGAACTGACTGACCGCACAATGCACTAACTAACCTACCTAATCTCCACTAATACACAGCACTATACACGGCTGCCGTATAAGCAGCCTTATATAGTGTGGGGCGTGGACTGCCTTTGGCCAAAAATGGCTCTCACAGTACATCGTGCTGTGATTGGCCAAAGCTTACTGGTCAGATGCATGCTTTGGGCAATCAGCAGCAATCAATGAACTGCAATCTCGCAGTGCATTATGGGGCGCTCGGCGGCAGTCGATCTTCCTGTGAGTGCCCCATTTGTTCAATGAACAAATGAACACCTGATGTTCGAGTCGAGCTAACACTCTACTCCACGATATGGGGATACTCTGTATCTACTGGAGTAGTTCAAAGATCACCAGCGAAGGTCCATTTTGATGGAGAAAAACCAGTAAGAGATTGTTTATCTCCGGGATGAAAGGAAAGAGGAGGGGAGAGTGAGGATAGAGATGAGAGAAGGAAGAAAGGACACCTAGGGTTATGAAATAGGGGCCGTACTGCCACCTGGATGCTGTGGAGTATTAGTGAATGTAGCCCAAGGATCCCAGATTAAATCAAACTTACGGGTTTTGTCTTGGAGAATGCTTACTATTTTCTCCTGGGCCATGATCCAGGAGATTTTACGTTTTACTGCGGAGAGCGGTACCAATGGCCTCTTCCAGTTTCTGGCTATGGTAATTTTGGCTCCCAGGAACATGTAGAAGATCAGAGATTGGGTATGTTGGGGTATTTCCTCAACTTTGTGCTTAAGAAGAAATATTTCAAGAACTTGTGGGACCAAAACCTCTGTGACCCTCCGTAGCAAGTGGAAGAATCTGTTCCAAAAAGCTCTGTATTCGTGGGCAATACCACCAGATGTGGAATAGAAAGCCCAAATGATCGTAGCCCCTAAGGATAAGCGTCTGGATATATTTTAGCATGGCTTCCATCAATGAAATGTTCAAGATGCCTTTGAATGAATGTTGGAAGCATTGATACCACTTGTCCAGGTCCCATTCTTCCTCCAGATCCTGTTCCCAGAGTCTGGCGTAAAGAGGTTTAACTAAGGCCTTGGCAAGAGAGGAATAGATTATGGATATAACCCCCCTCTGATCATTGATGTTGGACACCAGGTTTATCAGTCAGTGTAGGGGGTTCAGGTTTATTATGCATATGGATTGTAGAAAGTGTGAGATTTGTGCTAGTCTATACCTCTCCAAGTTTGGCATCTCTAGTTTACTAAAACAGTATCTGACTGAGAGGGGTCCCATTGAATTGAGAAAGTGTCCTATCCTATATAGACCTTTATCGAGTCACCATTTGAATGCCAGGATGTTTTGGCCTGGGTAAAGTCTGGGTTATGGAATAGGTGGGCAAGCTGTTGGTAGGTATAGATGAATGAAGGATGCTTCTGTAGCCTATCCCAGAGTGCCAATGAGTGGGAGAGGGTGGGGGCTAGTATCGCCGGTCTAAGGCGAGAAGGGGACCAAAATAGAAAATCAATAGTATATTGAGATACTGCTTGTCTCTCCATTAGGAGCCAGTCTGGTTTAGGGCCACGTGTGCATGCAATGGAGATCTGTGCTATTTGTGCTGCCTGGTAATACCATCACATATTAGGAAGGGATAGGCCTCCCTGGGATTTATATCTAAAGAGTATGTCTTTGGAACAGCGCCTACCTTTAGACCCCCATATAAATTTCAGAATTGAAGACTGCAATTGTAATAGTTGAGGTTTTCTAATCGGGATCGCAAGGGATCTAAAGAGGTACAGGAGACAGGGTATTTTGATTGAGTTCACTCGACCCAGCCAGGATAGTTCATGCTTGGACCATGTGGCCATATCTGCTACTAGCTCTTTAAACATTGGGTCGTAGTTACAGAAGTACAGGAGATCAAAATTAGAAGTTAGATTAACACCCAAGTAGGGTATAGACTTCGGGTTCCAGGAGAATGGAAAATGTACTCGCATATCTTCCAACAAGTCAGGGGCAACCAATATGTTCAGAGCCAAGGATTTCGAGACATTGACCTGGAGACCAGAGGCAGCACCAAACTGTTGAAGGAGGCTAAGGATATGGGGGGTGCAGATAAGGGGAGATGTAACAAAGAGAAGCAGATTGTTTGCAAATAGGGCACATTTATGCTCCTGAGGACTGCACATAACTCCCCTAATGTCAGGGTGGTTTCTGATAGCAACCAATGTTTCTATGGTGATGGCGAAATATTAGGGGTGAAAGTGGGCAGCCCTGTCTGGTGCCTTTTTCTATGTCAAAGGAAGCTGAGTATCTGCCCTGAATTCGTACTTGAGCACTTGGGTTGGAATAAAGGGAGTGTAGTATGCCTAGGAAGTTGGGACCCAGGCCCCACTTCTCCAAAACCCTGAAGATATAAGGCCGTGTCAAAAGCTTTCTAGAAATCTATAGAAAGCAAAAATCCCTCTTGAGGGGTGCCCCCATCCCAGTGTGATCTAAGTAAGGTGATAACGTCTATGGCCCTTCATATCTGGTCCAGTCCCTGCCTCCCTGGGATAAATCTTGCTTGATCCTTATCAACATACTGGGATATGAAGGACGAGAGTCTGTTTGCAATAATTTTCATTAAAAGCTTAAGATCATTATTGATCAAAGAAATTGGGCGATAGTTGCCAATCGCACTTGGGTCTTTGCCCGGTTTAGGGAGGACCGATATATATATGCAAGGTTTAAGTATTTTTCTAATGGAGTACCCATATGGAGAGAGTTGAAGAACCGAACCAGTGAGGGGATAGGTGAACCGAAAACGTATAATAGCTCACTGAAAACCCATCTGGGCCGGGGGCAGAACCCTGTTTGAGGGACTTGACGGCCTCAAACAGGGTGAGGTAATAGGCTGTTCTAAGAGGGCTGTATGCTGCATTCAAGAGTTTGGGTAGAGATACATTATCAAGGAATTCTTTCAGTCGGGTGTGGGAGCGGGAATTATTGGCTTTATAGAGGGTAGCATGGAATTCTGGAACATACTGTCCAGTTGCTAATCAATTCACTTTTTCTGGATGGTGGCTCTGAAAAAGCACACTATAATTGATATTTTAGAAGGATCAAAGCTGCCTAGTCTCTCTGTCTTGCATTGTGGCCTAGTAAAAACATTTATATGGTGTGTTGTGTGTCGGTAAATATTTCTGGCTCTTGACTGTGACATAATAAACTGAAATATTTTTTTTTATCTAAATAAAATATGCTTCATTTCTTCCTCTGATACAGTGGCCAGTGCTTGCTTAGAGGGCAGCCAGTCTCTATAATATTAAATAAACATAAATAGTGTAGCGCTAAAATGTAAACCTCTATTGCAAAAATTAATATTCAAAAAAAGAAAAAGAACAAAATTATTCCACAGTGAAGTGAAAAGTAATCTTATCTTGTGAAAAGTATCAAATGTGTAGTGTAACAACATATAAAAGAACACTCATATATCAATGAAGATAAAAGGAATGTAAAATGAAAAAATACAAAAAGTAACGTGATAAGCTTAAAGTGTCCACATTCCAAAGGAATATAAATACAATCTTAGGGAATGAAAAAATGTCCAAAATTCAGAGGTGTGGCCACGAAATGGATCTGAAAGTATTCTATTCCCAGTGATCTATCATGCAAATAAGGCGGATTCCATACAATGCAAATAAACCACAAATGTCTCCTCCATAATGGTCTGATCAACGTAAAAGATAAGGTACTCTTACCAACTTTGGTGGACTCACAGGCCGTTGGCGGTGAGTCAGAAAGGCTTGCACTGTCTCAGAATGGAGGACAGTATGGGAGCAGGTCATGTGCTGGAACACCTCTTCCTCCAAATGGTATGCCAGGATCCTGCCCGAATGGTTTAAAAGTCAGCAGGCAGAAGGCTTAGGCTCAGTTATCAGCGTCCCATACAGATCATCGTCGGTGATCTGTATGGGACGCTGATAACTGAGCCTAAGCCTTCTGCCTGCTGACTTTCAAACCATTCGGGCAGGATCCTGGCATCCCATTTGGAGGAAGAGGTGTTCCAGCACATGACCTGCTCCCATACTGTCCTCCATTCTGAGACAGTGCAAGCCTTTCTGACTCACCGCCAACGGCCTGTGAGTCCACCAAAGTTGGTAAGAGTACCTTATCTTTTACGTTGATCAGACCATTATGGAGGAGACATTTGTGGTTTATTTGCATTGTATGGAATCCGCCTTATTTGCATGATAGATCACTGGGAATAGAATACTTTCAGATCCATTTCGTGGCCACACCTCTGAATTTTGGACATTTTTTCATTCCCTAAGATTGTATTTATATTCCTTTGGAATGTGGACACTTTAAGCTTATCACGTTACTTTTTGTATTTTTTCATTTTACATTCCTTTTATCTTCATTGATATATGAGTGTTCTTTTATATGTTGTTACACTACACATTTGATACTTTTCACAAGATAAGATTACTTTTCACTTCACCGTGGAATAATTTTGTTCTTTTTCTTTTTTTGAATATTAATTTTTGCAATAGAGGTTTACATTTTAGCGCTACACTATTTATGTTTATGTATTTTGCACAATTTGGTCTTATTGGAGTGTTGGCTGCTACTTTATGTTTCTGATTGGCGCGGTATTCCCCACCCTTTTCTATAATATTAAAGACCGCTGGGTTTGTAATATCATGCCCTAAATGTTTTTGTTGGGGAAAAAAAGACTCACCTATCTCTCTTTCTTCCTCTCCTACATTGCTGACTTGGGCCCTAATCAAACTGCTTGCTTGCTCTCCAGCTACTGTGTGCAAATGTTTGTTTTTTGTCATTGGCATTTTGAATGGCATTGTGATTATTTTTTCTTGTTCTGCATAACAACTGCCTCATCTGTGCAGTGTGCGTTTATGGATTGTGGTTTGTAGTTGGTACACAGTACAGTGTGTTACTGAATAGATGATCATATAAGCTATGCACTGTAACTGGTTTTGCCCCTGTTTGGCAATTATATGACATTGATAGCTTTGTTATGTTACACTGTTAGATTGTTAGCTTTTTTGTTTTAAAAAGTATACCTTATGATAGTTTTTGACTGTATTGCCTCTGCTGCTTTTAATACTCAATTATTAATAATTATTTTGTCAAAAGCTACCAATTACAAATATCTTTTTGGAGTGGAAATCAATCATATTGGGTTGAAGCTGCTGTACGTAAGCCAAGCAATTGTGTATAAGTAAAGTAAACTATTAGACATGCAATTTATGTGGTGGCGGATTATGGTTTCACTGATGCTGTCCCTGTCATAATGTTCTATAATTCCACATCCAACTTTAGGGCATCTACCAACATGTTAATTAAAGAAATTGCCTATTTTCATGTTGCCCTTTGAACTGCTCCAAAATCTCCACAATTATTTTTTTTTTATTTGAGACCTCAGGTCAGCGCTTGTCACCTCATTCACTTTCTTAGTCAATCCCTTGACTTTTAGCTTTGAAAATGTCCATTACTGAAAATAAACATTCGGCTCCCATTGATTTCAGTGGGGTTCAGATTCTAGATAACATTGTTTAAATGTTCGCTGAACTGAGCATAGGTACATTTGCCTCATCACTAGTTAGGACACCAGACCCTTAAGTATAGCATTTGGGTAGGGCAGATTCATTACTTTGTAAAGGGGGGGTGGCTTTACTAAAATACGCTTATCTCTAAACACAAACATAAAGCCTCATTTGCTATACCATGCTTTTATCAGGTTAAAACCATATAATATGGCAGCACCTGGGTTCTTTCTAGTGAAACTGAGTGGTAAAATACCTTTATGAATGGAAAATGCAGACTTTGACCAAAGAAGCCTAAATAAGTGAAACTTTAGGACAAACAAAAATTTACAAAGAGAGATTTTACACAAGAAACACATTTTGTTATTTGACATTAGAAAACCTTTAATATCTACTTACAATTTTCACATTACATTGAAAACAGAACACTCATAAAGTAAAAGATTGCCATCTCAGCTTGAACACTACAAATTTATATACCCTGTCCCAAAACTTCATTTTCTCCTTTTTTTCACGCTTACATTTACCCATAATTTTGGACTTGTCTCAGCTGGATCAGCTGCATTTCCCCGGGAAGATTGAGAACACATCAGTCTTAACTCAGTCACAATCCAGAAGGAATTCAGTTACATCAGTAAGTCTCATTACGTGAGATTCTTCTATTGCTTTTTGTTATTTGTCGGCCTGTAAAATACCTGTCTTCTTTCCTGATTCAAATTAAAAGAGTCCAGCAGAGAATGAATTTTCAGTTTCTTTGAAATATCTCTTGAAAGAGTGAAAGCCATCAAAAAATCCCAGTAAAATGGTTAATAAACCCTTTTCTTCCATGCCATAGTAGGCAGTGACACTGTGAATTTTCATGTAATTTGCAGACGGCATCTCATAAAATATGAGCAAAATTTATTCAGTTCAAATTAAATAGATGTAGCACAGAGTAATCTTTCTCTATTAAATATGTCACTTTTTGCAATTGTTTCTTAATATCCCTCACAGCTTCCATCTAAGATTAGCACTTTCTTTGCTGCTACAGTTTCACTAACCTACTGAATTATTCACTGAAGCATAACCTTCAGATATCAGGTTAGAAAGACCTTGATTATAGCAGGAAGTGAACTGTATAAACCATTTTCTTTAAAAGAAATTTCCTTGGTATAGAAAATCCTACACTCGATTGGTATAACCTGCCTAGAAATTAGGGACGTAATTGATAGAACCTGGTCAAGTGCAACATTGCTCCTTTTTGTTTACAATAAATTACTTTAAATAAAGTAAAAGTGATCTGTACATGTAATGGTGAAGGTACAAATATTTTTTACTTTACTAGTTCAGATTAAGTAAGAGCAGTATGGAAAAGCTGTGTTAACACTCCTTTCTTACAAATAACTTAGGATTCAGAATCACAGTCTGGCCATGACACTTGAGAGATTAAAGATTTTCCTTAATTTATGAATATGTAAGCACAAAACACAATACAGAGCTCAACAGTTCTGGCTACCTGGGCTGCTAATGTTTATAATCTGGAGAAGAGTTTTTTTATTCTTGTCACCAAACATATTTTTAAATTCCTTTGTCATTATATAATATTATAAAGTATTAGGAAGACTTACAACACGGTTTAAGAAATTGCCACTGAATTAACCACTTAAGCCCCGGACCATTTGGCTGGCCAAAGACCAGAGCACTTTTTACAATATGGCACTGCGCTGCTTTAACTGGTAATTGCATGGTCATGCAATGTTGTACCCAAACTAAATTTAAGTCCTTTTTTTCCCACAAAAGCTTTCTTTTGATGGTATTTGATTGCCTCTGCGATTTTTATTTTTTGCGATTTAAAAGGAAAAAGACCGAAAATTTAGAAAAAAAAATATATACTTTTTGTTATAAGAAAAATCCAATAAACTCAATATTAGTCATACATTTAAACCAAAATGTATTCAGCCACATGTCTTTGGTAAAAAAAAATGTCAATAAGCGTATATTTATTGGTTTGCACAAAAGTTATAGCGTCTACAAACTTTTAGTTTAGTTTATGACTGCCTATCTCATTTCTTGAGGTGCTAAAATGGCAGGGCAGTACAAACCCCACAAAATGACCCCATTTAGGAGAGTAAACTACCCAAGGAAATTGCTGAGAGGCATGTTGAGCCCATTGAATATTTAATTTTTTTGTCCCAAGTGATTGAATAATGACAAAAAAAAACATTTTTTTTACAAAATGTGTCACTAAATGATATATTGCTCAAGCATGCCATGGTTACATGTGGAATTGCACCCCAAAATACATTTTGCTGCTTCTCCTGAGTATGGGGATACCATATGTGTGGGACTTTTTGGGAGCCTAGCCGCGTACGGGGCCCCTAAAACCAATCACCGCCTTCAGGATTGCTAAGAGCGTACATTTTTGATTTCACTCCTCACTACCTATCACAGTTTTGAAGGCCATAAAATGCCAAGATGGCACAACCCCCCCCAAATGAGCCCATTTTGGAAAGTAGATACGCCAAGCTATTGCTGAGAGGCATGGTGAGTATTTTGCAGCTCTCATTTGTTTTTGAAAATGAAGAGAGAAAAGAAAAATGTAATGTTTTTTCTTTTTTCAAATTTCAAAACTTTGTGACAAAAAGCGAGGTCTGTAAAATACTCACCATACCAAATAGCTTGGGGTGTCTACTTTCCAGAATGGGGTCATTTGGGGGGGGGGGTTTGTGCCTTCTGGGCATTCCATGGTCTCCGAAACTGTGATAGGCAGTGAGGAGTGATATCAAAAATTTACGCCCTTAGAAATCCTGAAGGCGGTGCTTGGTTTTCGGGGCCTCGTACGTGGCTAGGCTCCCAAAAAGTCCCACACATGTGGTATCCCCATACTCGGGAGTATCAGCAGAATGTATTTTGGGGTGTAATTCCACATATGCCCGTGGCATGTGTGAGCAATATATCATTTGATGACAACTTTGTGCAAAAAAAATTGTCTTTTTCCCACAACTTGTGTCAAAATATAAAATATTCCATGGACTCGACATCTCTTTCAGCAAATAACTTGGGGTGTCTACTTTCCAAAATGGGGTCCTTGGGGGTTTTTGAACTGTCCTGGTGTTTTATGCACAACATTTAGAAGCTTATGTCACACATCACCCACTTTTCTAACCACTTGAAGACAAAGCCCTTTCTGAAACTTTTTGTTTACATGAAAAAATACATTTTTTTTGCAATAAAATTACTTTGAACACCCAAACATTATATATTTTTTTAAAGCAAAGGCCCTACAGATTAAAATGGTGGGTGTTTCATTTTTTTTTCACACAAAATTTGTGCTGCAATTTTTCAAACGCATTTTTTGGGAAAAAACACACTTTTTAAAATTTGAATGCACTAAAACACACTATATTGCCCAAATGTTTGATGAAATAAAAAAGATGATCTTAGGCCGAGTACATAGATACCAAACACGACATGCTTTAAAATTGTGCACAAACGTGCAGAAGCGACAAACTGCATACATTTTTAAAAGCCTTTAAAAGCCTTTACAGGTTACCACTTTAGATTTACAGAGGAGGTATACTGCTAAAATTATTGCCCTCAATCTGACCTTCGCGGTGATACTTCACATGCATGGTGCAATTGCTGTTTACATATGACGCCAGACCGATGCTTGCGTTTGCCTTTGCACGAGAGCAGGGGGGGACAGGGGTGCTTTTTTTTTTAAATTATTTATTTTGTTTTTTATTTTATTTTTAAACTGTTCCTTTCATTTTTTAAATCATTTTTATTGTTATCTCAGGGAATGTAAATATCCCCTATGATAGCGATAGGTAGTGACAGGTACTCTTTTTTGAAAAAAATTGGGGTCTGTTAGACCCTAGATCTCTCTTCTGCCCTCAAAGCATCTGACCACACCAAGATCGGTGTGATAAAATGATTTCCAAGTTTCCCAATGGTGCTGTTTACATCCGGCGAAATCTAAGTCATGAAATGCTCGTAGCTTCCGGTTTTTTAGGCCATAGAGATGATTGGAGCCATTCTGGTCTCTGATCAGCTCTATGGTCAGCTGGTGGAACCACTGGCTGCATTCTCAGGTTCCCTGTTGGGACAGGAGAGCCAGAGAAAACCATGGAAAATGGTGGGGGGGTCATTCCCTCCCACTGCTTGTAAAAGCAGTCTAGAGGCTAATTAGCCACTAGGATTGCTTTTACATGAAAGCCGACTGCTGGCTGAAAAGAATGATACCAAGATGATACCTAAACCTGCAGGCATCATTCTAGTATAACCACTCAAAGTCCAGCAACATACCAGTACATTGCTGGTCCTTGTTGGGCTATATTGTAATCTTTTATTTCATGCAGCCTGTGGGCTGAACGAAAAAAAGAGATTGATTGGTGGGTATGCCCACCATTAGAATACCTCCCTTCATCCATCCACTTCTAATGATGGGCATACATGCACCATTTTGTTTTTAACTGTGGTGGTGAATTCACCTCCTACAGCGCTGGAGTCACGACTTTATGTATTGTGGGAGAAAACACTGTTGCTGTCAAGATAAATAAATCAGTGCTGCATCTTAATGGCCTAAAAAATATATGCCGAAGCATGGGGGCATCCGCCCCAAAAGTGTGGCATACCTGCTAAGCAAATGATGGTTAACAATAAAACAAAGTAACATTACAGTATAACAGTAATGCCCCTTACACACGGTGGGACTTAGTTCGGACATTCCGACAACAAAATCCTAGGATTTTTTCAGACGGATGTTGGCTCAAACTTGTTTTGTCTACACACGGTCGCACAAAGTTGTCGGAATTTCCGATCGCCAACCACGCGGTCACGTACACCACGTACGACGAGACTAGAAAAGGCCAGTTCAGAACCAAGCGCGGCACCCTTTGGGCTCCTTTTGCTAATCTCGTGTTAGTAAAAGTTTGGTGAGAGACTATTCGCGCTTTTTCAGACTCGTGGCTTTCAGATCATTTTCTGCCGTTCAGTTTGTGCTTGTGGGTTTGTATCTGCTCTTCAGTGCGTGCAGCAAGTTCCGCGTGACTTTAATTAGTCATTGTATTCTTGTTCGTTCGTTACTGTTTTTCAGGTCGCTCTTCACAGGCCTTGCTGTTCTTCAGTGCGTTCTGTTACTTTGTTCTGAGCAGCCGACCGTTTTCTAGCCATGTTGCGTATGCGTACTCCTCGTAGAGTTCGTGCTGTGCGGGGGCTTGGTGTTGGGGTCCTGACCTTGACACAAGTCCAGTCCATGAACAGGGTGGGGAGGAGTTCATGGACCAAGAATTGGTTACTTCAGCGTGACCAGTTCTCTCATATGCCTTTGCTCCGTGAGATCCGTGAGAATAATCCTAATGATTTCAGGAACTTTCTCAGGATGACGGACCCCGTGTTTCACCGTCTGTTGGCTTCGCTGACCCCTTATATTAGCAGGCAGGATACCTGCATGAGGCAAGCCATCACTCCGGAGCAGAGGTTGGTCGCTACCCTGCGGTATTTGGCGACAGGGAGAAGCCTGCAGGACCTCAAGTTCTCGACAGGCATCTCCCCCCAGGCTCTGGGTATCATTATCCCAGAGACCTGTTCTGCCATCATCCAGGTCCTGCAGAAGGAGTATATGAAGGTAAGATTTTTATCCTTTAATATCACATTTTATTGTATTGAATGTTTGTTAATATATTGTATTTCTTTCCTCATTCCCTAATTACCATGATTGGAATATGCTGTGAATGTCCCCTTTGTCCTCATGCATGTTGGATTTTTATGTAATTATTATTTTAGGTCCTTCATACATATTTGCCCTTCAATAACCTCCCCAGCATGGTGTCTCCTGGCCCTATATTCACCGCATGTAGTCACTAGTGCTTTACCCCAAACAACCCCTAAAATGTTTTGAAATGTTATTTTTGCTTTAAATTCTGGCAGAGTGCCAGAGGCTTTTTTTTTGTGGTGTCCCCAAATAATTTTTAGTAACCCTCCCTCCCCCAACTGCTAACTCAGCTGATCCCAATTCTCTATCTATCCTCAATCCCCTATCTGCTGACTTTGCAAAACCCATACACACTATACCCATCTCTTTTGTGCTCAGATGTATGGATGAATTCCCCAAAGCATGTAGTGCAAGGGCCTGCCTATATACTTTAAAATGGTACTGTTTAAAGTTTTTGTATTCTATTATTATCTTGATAGGTAATAGCAGAATGTCCAAATGTGCTCAAATGTGTACAATGTGTATTTATATCTTGGTATTATGACACTTCTTACCTGTCCAGTGGGCTGCCAATAGTGTAACTAAGGAGGGGCTGTTAAAAGTAATACCCATTATTTAGGCATTCATCTCTCAATGAAGTGAAGAGGGTTACCTGTCCAAGATCCCCCCCCTATAATGTTAGAAATGGCCCATGAGAGGGGGGGAGGGGGGATATGATAGGTGTACCTTATACTTTGGCGTTGTTAAATTCCCCTTAATAAATGCTATCTGGAGGTTGACCCATAATGTTTGTGCCTAATCTGCTTGCCATGTTTCTGAGCAAAAATAGTAATGTTTTATTTTTTCCCTCAACAGTTTCCTTCCACGCCACAAGAATGGCAGACTGTGACCTCCCACTTTGCCCAGCGGTGGGACTTTCCTAACTGCGGACGGGCAATTGATGGGAAACACGTCCACATCGTCCCACCACTCAACTCGGGGTCGTACTATTTCAACTATAAGGGGTTCAATAGTATAGTGATGTTGGCGGTGGTGTCGGCTAATTACGACTTCCTGTATGTGGACGTGGGGAAGAATGGCCGGATGTCCGATGGTGGAGTCATCGCCCCGAGACTGAGTTCTACAGGTGTCTCCAGAATGGCAACTTGGACTTGCCAGCTCCAGAGGACAATGTGGAAGGACTCCCATTTGTGTTCGTTGCTGATGAAGCGTTTGCGCTGGGGGACCACCTGATGCGGCCATTCCCGATGAGGAACCTCACCCCGGAACAGAGGGTTTTTAATTACCGGCTGGTCAGAGCCCGAAGAGTGGTGGAGAACACATTTGGAATCCTGGCCAGCCGGTTCCGCCTATTTCTGACACCCATCCATATGGAGGAGTATAAACTGAACCATATTATACTTGCATGCTGTGTTCTCCATAACTTTTTAAGGAAACATTCGGCCAACTATGCTGGCTCAGTTGGGCCTGAGGCCGGAATGATACATGAAACCACACTGACGGCGCTTGAAAGCGGCCGTCCTGGCTTGCCCTCCCTGAGTGCCCGTGATGTCCGGTTACGCTACCTGGAGTTCTTTGCGGGTAGGGGGGCCATCAATATGCCAGCAAATATGTGAAGCCTTTTTATAATAAAAAAAAAAGAAATTCTTTGTGGACATTTACTGCTTGTGTTTGTTTTAGCTGACCCTGACAGAAATGTGTTGAGTGCAGAAAATGGCGTGATTGTGTAAGCTTATACAAAGCACTGTTATTTACTAAATGCAAAAACACATTTCACTACAAGTGCACTTGCAACTGCACTGAACCTGCACTTGTAGTGCAAAGTGGATTTGCCCTTAGGAAATAACCCCCATTTTCGCTGAAAACAGCAATTACATCACCCCAAAAGTGTTGTAGTGTTGAGACAATAATCCACACATTCTTGATTAACCAACTTTTTTATACCTGCACAATCACATGTGCATTTACCAAAGGTTTTTAAAACAAACCAACATGTTTGTTGTATAACAATTTTTGGGGTGGCATTATCAAAAATAGAAATGTCCATTTACGATAAAACAGGCCTGTGTAAAACCAACAAGAAAGACAAAAAACTTGAACTTAAAAAGTTCACATTAGGTAAAACCTTAAGGCAATATCAGACATCAGTATTTAGGAACTGTGTTTGATATTGCGTTCAGATGGGGGGAAATCACCCCTGGAAAAGCCGAATTTGGAAGATGCACACCAATTTACGAATGTCAACATGTGCTAGCTGCCATCACGGGGGATCAAGGGACATGTTTTGGGGGAGCAAGCCCTTCCTCACAGCTACTTTATAATTGAGGAAGGGGTTGCACCCCCAAAACGCGTCCATTGATCTCCCGTGATGGCAGATAGCACATGTTGGCACATTGTGTGCATCCTCCAAATTTGGCTTTTCAAAACATTGCAAAAAGATTTAAAAGATTGGACCACAATCAAAAAAGTGATTTTGTGGGGTTTTAAATTCGCCCCAAAACATCAATGATGTTATTATTTTTTTGAATCACATCATTTATTTTTTTCTGGATGTTTTGCAATTCTACATTACACCCCATGATCTCCCCAATCAGGATCCGGGCACTTTCAGATGTGAAAGGATCTCGATCCATAACATCACGATCACCTAAAAAGAGAGAAACCAAACAAAAACAGGTATCAAAAATCTGCGGACATCCATCTCTTACCTGAGCCTGTGGTCGCAGACACTCACCTGTTGTGGTGCCAATTTCCACCACATCTTCTTCTTCCTCCTGCTCTTCTTGCTTTGGGGGTATTTCACCTTCTTCCATAGGTGGGGGGTCTGTGGTCTCCTCGGATGAGGGGTGTCCTCCGAGTCTTTTCTACCCTATGTAAAACAAAAATGGTATAATTAGCACACAGATATTTAATGGCAGAACTATAAATAGGAAACATTGCTTGGAAGTGGGGTACAATTGTCAATTTTAGCAGAGTTCCAAGCTGTCGCTTTTTTATTGGCCTTTGTCAAGCTGCAATACTTTACCTGTTTAGTACAAGCTTCACAGATGGAGACCTCCCTATAGTATACACTGGAGCACCTGTGTGGCCCCCCTGATAAAAATGGTGTTCTTGTGTCCCACACTAGTGCTCCAGTGTCCAGATGTGAAAACAGCTGCTCAGTGTCCTCTCCTTACACAGAATCTAGTTTGCATTTCATTCTAGTAACAAACCCATCTACACAAACAAATATTTGGCATCCAAGTAGGCCCCCAAAAATGTGGGAAAATGCATATGGCTTAAACAATGGTGTTTTAGAGGCCGAAAGATAAATGTTTGATACGAACGAATAATGGGCCCATGAACATTAAATTTGTCCTTTAAACTGTACAATTAAGAAAAGCATATGGAGCAGCACGAACGTAATAAAGACAAAAAGAATAGGAACACAGCGCAACTACTTACTTTTTTGCAGCACTCTCCGGATCTTTCGGTACTGCTCTGGCTCTCTTAATTTCAGGTCCGACCACCGCTTCCTGAGCTGATCTTTCGATCGTCGTACCCCAAAATTCCTGTGAAGACTTTTGACCACTTTTGCCATGATCTTGGCCTTTCTGATATTGGGGTTGGGGTAAGGCCCATACTTTCCGTCATAGTCGGCCTTCTTCATTATGTTGACCATCTCCAACATCTCCCCAAAGGACATATTTGTGGCCTTAAAACGTCTCCTTCTGGATCGGGACGTGTCCGGATCCGGGCTTTCATCCTCCTCCTCCTCGTTCCTGTAATTATCACGCACCTGCTGTGACTCTGCCATGTGCTCTACCCCCACTGCGCCGAATGAAAAGGGGCGGGGAATAGAATAGAAAGAACGTCAGGGGCAGGCGGAGTTACACGCATGCGCAGTGTATATAAAGCGTAACACACGTGCGTATTACGTACGATCTGTGAGCGGAGGAAGGAGCATTGGACACGCCGATCGTAAGAACGAAGGTAAGAGACAAACTTGTGCCTATACTGCTTCTACATTGAGGCCTATATTGTAACAAGATTAGGAGAGTTTTGTCTGACATTAGGCTTTGTCTTGTGTTGTGTCTTGCAGTTAACATGGATATGCTAGTGAAATACAATGACTTCATGTCAGTATTCATAGATATGTTAAGGAAGCTGCCATGTCTGTGGGAGATTAAACACCCCCATTACAAGAACCAAGCAAAGAGGAAGGCAGCACTGGAGCAATTGTGTGAAATTGTGAAGCAGGTGATCCCCACGGCAGACATCACCTATTTAAAGATCTTAATTGGTGGCCTGAGGAGTACATATCTAAGGGAGCGCAAGAAAGTCCTGGATTCACAGAGATCCGGAGCAGCAGATGACATCTATGTCCCCAGGATGTGGTATTATGACAGGCTGCATTTTCTGGCAGGCCAGACTGAACCCAGGCCATCCCTCTCCAGTCTTCCTTCCATGCTTCCTTCCCCCCCGGCTGAGGCTTCTGGCGCCCAACCTGGGCCTTCCAGGCCACATGTGGAGGAGCCCAGATTGAGCCAGGTATAGCATTCCTCTAAATATTTCTACTTGTCAAATCAATGATGTTAACTAGATGTTAGTTTGGAGTACTAATTTAGGATTGTGATTGATGATGCAACAACTAAAACCATGTCCCTTTTTTTATACACAGGGAAGTCTCAGCCAGGAGGTGGCCGGGCCTGAGCCGGCTGGCTGATCTGCAGGTCCCTCCACCCCCCCTGGAAAGAGAAAGTGGCAGGAGGAGGAGTGCCCTAGAGGAGGCTGGCAGAGGACTCTTTTGGAGGGCTACAGAGGTCCTGGGAGCACGACACATCGTGGAGGAGGACATTGCTGCCATCATTGCCTATAAAATGCAGAGGATGGAGGAGGGCCAACAAGTCATGTGTGAGTCGCTCATATTGGAGGCTCTTAACAAAGGTATGAGGGGCCAAATTACAGCTCAGACACACCTTTGCGATGGTCCTCCTCCTCCTCCTGCAGGTCCTCCTCCTCCTCCTCCTTCTCCTCCAGGTCCTCCCAGTCCTCCTCCTCCTCCAGGTCCTACTCCTCCTCCTGCCACATCTCCAACTGCACAGCCACAGCCCAGAAGGAAGCGTGGAAGGAAGACCAGAAATTGAGGACCCTGGATCCAGTCTGGTCGGCCAAAAAATGCAGCCTCTTGTGGTACCACAGCCTGGGGACACAGATGTCATTTGCTGCTATCCGGATCTCTGCGAATTCTGGACCAGACTGCCCTCCCTTACATATGGACTTCTCAGGCCACCAATTTTGATGTTCAAGAATTGATGTCTGCCGTGGGGGGTCCCAGGCTTCGCTAGTTTCTCCTGTTGATCCAGTGTTGCCTTCCTCTTTGTTTGGTTCTGAGCCCTTAATAAAGGATTTTTGTTTTGAATTATACTCTCCTATGTGTTTTACTTCAAAAAGGACAGTTTGTTTGTGAGGATTCAGGTACATTTCAAATATACAATGTGAAATTAACAAGGGACACCAACAACAATCTCCTTGAGATTAAATAATAAAAGATTTCAATGGTGTTGGGGTAACTTGACACACAAAACACACACAAAAATATTCTGGAGTAAAAATAAAAATAACATTGAACAAAGATCAGCCTTGGAAAAAATACAAACATTAAATCTAAAAAAAAAGGCTTAAAATCGCAAAAAAATTAAATAAAAAAAAAAAACATTATGTCAGATGTGACAACTAATAACAATATATTCAGGGAATCCCAATAAAAAAACAAAAATAAAACTTTGTGAGAAGTGTGTGTGAATATGAGCAACAAAACTACTTAATTATGTGTAAAAAATCTAAAAAGAAAGACTTCTGCGCTACTAGATGAAACTCGGTGATAAGATGAGAACAATGGTGTTAATGTATTCTTAGTGATGCTGCAAAATCAAATAGTGAACACTTTACACTAATAATGAACTAAAAAAGGGCACAATCGTGAGAGAATGTGTAGGTGATTCAGCGCAACACAAATATATGAATGAAAAAATAAACTGCACAACTTCAAAGTGAAAAAGCAATCTCCTAATGGGGTAGAGCAATGAATTAACCCTAAAAAAGGTGCAACATGGTGAATGAAGTGCTAATCAATAAAAATCATTAACAAACACAAATCAAAATGTGACTGGTGGGTGAACATGCGTTGCTAGGTGATCTGGTGACTGTTCGTGGTAACGGTTACCCACTCGGGGCTCCCAGAACTCTCACCTCTATGGCACAATAAGAGTGCCTGTGTGTTTCCAGTGGGTCTGTGGTTCCGCTGGTGCAGTGGTGATGATGGCGTCCTGGTGCTTCTAGAAGGAGGGGGTCGTCACTTCCACCCCTTGGCAGGGCCTCTAATCCACGATAGGGGTGCCTGAGTGCCTCCAATGGGTCTGTGGTCACTCCTCTGCAGTGATGTTGATGATATCCTAATCCTCCTGAGGGTGAGGGCCGTCACTTGCTCCAACTAGTAAGCTCCATATGGGGATAATTGAAAAAGACTCCGATGGTGTAATAAAGTTATAACCAATGGATTTATTTAAAGAAAAAAGGAATTCGCTTACATAAACATAAAAACGCCAAACAGGGCCCTGAAGAAGTCACGTGATATGACGCAACGCGTAGGCACGCTACCGGAAATACGTTAGTGCGGACCGGAAGTGACGTAGCGAGTACCGCTACAACGCTGTTCATATTCCTGTTTGGCGTTTTTATGTTTATGTAAGCGAATTCCTTTTTTCTTTAAATAAATCCATTGGTTATAACTTTATTACACCATCGGAGTCTTTTTCAATTATCCCCATATGGAGCTTACTAGTTGGAGCAAGTGACGGCCCTCACCCTCAGGAGGATTAGGATATCATCAACATCACTGCAGAGGAGTGACCACAGACCCATTGGAGGCACTCAGGCACCCCTATCGTGGATTAGAGGCCCTGCCAAGGGGTGGAAGTGACGACCCCCTCCTTCTAGAAGCACCAGGACGCCATCATCACCACTGCACCAGCGGAACCACAGACCCACTGGAAACACACAGGCACTCTTATTGTGCCATAGAGGTGAGAGTTCTGGGAGCCCCGAGTGGGTAACCGTTACCACGAACAGTCACCAGATCACCTAGCAAAGCATGTTCACCCACCAGTCACATTTTGAGTTGTGTTTGTTAATGATTTTTATTGATTAGCACTTCATTCACCATGTTTCACCTTTTTTAGGGTTAATTCATTGCTCTACCCCATTAGGAGATTGCTTTTTCACTTTGAAGTTGTGCAGTTTATTTTTTCATTCATATATTTGTGTTGCGCTGAATCACCTACACATTCTCTCACGATTGTGCCCTTTTTTAAAACTACTTAATTCTTGTCACATTATAAAGAAGAAGAGAGTGCGCTGTATTAAACCATTTTTGACATTGCAGCGTGACGAAAGTGCTGTATCCATTGCGAACCTAAGTTTACCAGAACGAGCTGTTCCGTGCCGGAATTTCTTCTGAGCATGCGTGGCACACACGGTCGGAATTGACGCGATCGGATTTTGTTGTCGCTCCTCCACCCCTGCTGCCGCAATGCTTCGGCATACAGTATATGCTCTTTTTTTTAACTGTGGTGGTGAAATCACCTCCTACAGCGAGGGAGTCATGGCTTTATGTATCGTGGGAGCAAACGCTGTTGCTGTCAAGATAAATAAATCCACGCTGCAGCTCAATGGCGTACCTGCTAAGCAAATGATGGTTAACAATAAAACAAACATTACAGTATAACATACCATACCTGCAAAGCAAATACAATAAAACATAGTAAAAATAAAACAGAGAGAATGATAGATATAGGACAATAGTGAGCGAACAGTAGAGCGCACAGTAGAGAGCAAACCTAAGAGAGAGAACAATAGAGAGAGAAAGAAGAAAAATACAACCACAACTACTACTTCTATGACGTCAGAGCCTGTCATCGCCTCACATTAGGACGGGCGCTCCCCAGCCGGCCGGCGATTTCTGCTCTCTTTTCACTGCAAAATTGTAAGTGTTTTACCTTTTTTTAAAAAAAATTAATCTACGGAGTCACACTATGGATACCTCTTTTTTATCCCTATGTTTGTAATTCGGGGATTGGTATTTCCCTAACCTGCCTGCGGCCACGCCACCAGAGGGATGCTCTGATGTTGGTTGGATATCCAGGTCTTCATTTCACCCAGTCCACCTGCTGCCTGTCATAGTACACAGAGCGACGCTGCAAATCTATGTCCATCTGGTCTCCGGTTTATTCGATCAAGCTTATTTAGCTTGCTATCTGGTAAGCGTGCACTTCAGGTGGTGGAGGATCACTATGATCCCTATGAACAGCGACCAAGGGCCTCTTCCCACTGCCTAGTGGACTATCTGTCTATTTGATCTATGGACTTGGTTTTTTATTTTGGTTTCACTATATACTTTGTGGTATTGATTATATGCATTTGGTAATAGATACCAGTTTGGTTTTTCACAAATTTCACCTGGTTTAGGATTTCATATTATTTGTCACATATATTCACATATATGTTTTTAGGGTACAGCGCAGTTCCTCTTCACTACTGTACCTGTGATTTGACATTTTGGTCTCTAAATTTACTGGTACAGTAGTGAGACTCACAGGTAAAAAAGTCTTGACTGTTAGCGACTGATTCAAACGCTACCAAAAAAACTGTTAGCATTCACAGGGATCAGGCCTGACTCTGCAAACGCTGCAGTTATGTGTGTTGTGTTTTGTAAGTGAAAGTGATCGATTGATACTGCACTTGGATGGGCTGGGCTGAGGGGCTAAACGCAGGTGCTAGCAGGTATCTGGGCTGATCCCGCTAACGCTGCGTTTTTGGGAACCCTAAACTGCTGGGGACACTAATATAGATCTGATCAGGTCAGATATCAATCCGTTCAGACACTATACTACTAAGGGAGGCGTATGGTGCATGCATGGGTATTAGCGGTACTGGCACTCATCTGATACTGCCTGGGGAGACACAGACCCTACCTGATGCTAAAACCTAACTTTGATCACACGCCAGGTGATCAGGGGGTTAAACCTTTATTGGGTAAAATACGCTGGGTGCCCTGACGCTATAAAAAAAATCTAGCTAAACTGCTTCACCTGTGACACTTATACTGTGATCACAGGTGACAGGGGGTAATCAAGGGGTTAAACCTTTATGGGGGGGTTAGGGGGGGTCCCTAGACCTATCTGAGCCTAAGACTAATTACCCTAACACTAATTTTTGTCACTAATGACACTAGTACAGCGATAAAAAAAATATAATTGCTGTACTGGGTGACACAGTGACAGGTGGTGAAGGGGTTAACTGGGGGGGGGTGATCGGAGGTGATCGGGGGTGAATTGTGTGCCTACATGACCTGGTGTCAGTGTAGTGTTGTACAACTCACTGTTTGATGCTCTCTGCTCTCGGTCTGGAACAATAAGACCGACACGAGGAGAGATGACATCACTTCCCTTGTCAGTGTTTACAGTTACACAGACAGGGATATCATTCGTCAGGAGCAATCACCAGGTCCAGGCCAGATTTCATTGGCCTGGGCCTGGGAATTGATCGGTTCCTGATCAAATCCAATCGTCGCGGCCAACGTAGGGTAACGGTGATTCATCTGCCTGTGCCATTCTACCGCAGTACAAATGCGGCCGATGGACGGCAAGCGGTTAAGGACACTCTCAAAAGATTTAGGAAATATTTCAATGACTAGCTCAGTATAGCTCATCATGATTCTTTCTTTTAACATTTGCTGCTGTGTGTCTAAGTTTAATATATTAAATTTCTGCTGCTGTGTGTCTAAGTTTAAATTTATTAAATTTCTAGGTAAAGAAATCAAATTAGGATACCCAGTTTATTGCTCCTACATTATACCTTCAACTTTTAAGTACCAATATTAAACAGAAAATATTAAGCAAATGCTTAATGAAAGGGTATGCAAGTTGACATAAAATGACCTTGCGTGTTAAATGGAGAGGATGCTAATCAGAGAGTCTTTATTAGTCACAGGAACAGTAAACTGATGTTTTTTTTTTTTTTTTTTTTAGAAAAGCTAAAACCTATGTATGTGGCTTGCCATGTGGGGTGATTAAAAAGAGCTACTTCAATGTAAAAAATAAATAGTGCCTTGTAGGGCTTGTAAAGACACCCTATTACAACCTGGATCACCTGCTGGTGGCACTGTGGTTTCCAGAGCTGAAGGGTGCAGTTCTGGTAGCCCGGCGGGTGTTTCCCAGCATCCAGCAGATCCCAGTAATAAGGTTCCACCTGATGCTGGCTGCTGGGAAGGTATATAACCCCTCCCTTGATTTGCAACTTTGCTTCAATGTTTTGCCTGCTAGCCAGATCCCTGCTTGCTGATATTTCCCAATCCTGATTCCTACCATGATCCTGTACCCTGCCACCTCTTATCTACTCTCTTTGTTCCTGATCCTAGTCCTAGTTCCCTCTTTCTACAGTTGGTCTTTAAAGTGTTTGTTACCCTAACATTTCATATTCCTGATATGTGGCTGCTGTACCATGTACTTGTATGAAAAAGTATCCTGTTCTTTTTGTATCGCTTACTTTGTGTGAAATCCCTGGTGTTCCTGCCAGTCCCTCTGCTTTCCTATTAAAAAATGACCATGCTAAGCATGAGAGCACAGCGTGGTCAGTTCTCTAGCTTTGCTGGGAACTCAGCCTGCTCTCCTCCAATGATCATACTTGTCCTGACATGCCTCCTCTGCACAGCCATTCACTGAAGAGTTCAATGTGTTGTTGCTGCTCCTCCTTCAGCTCTTATGCAGCTGAGAACAGAGGGAATGTGATCACTTATAAAAAATAGAAAAAAGGTATTGATGTTTTTTAATATCTATACACAAATGTTTTGCCTTTCTATCTTAAACTGAATGGATTGTTTTACAGAGTTATTGTTTACAATCACAAATACTTGAAAAATATGAATATGAATAATATGGACCATGTGGAACAGGAGTTTTCTTTATGTTTCAGAAAAAAAACTAAACATCAGGAATGTTTTAATAATAGTTTATGTGAATGTTTCTCTATGAATTCTGCCAATGGTTCAGGTTTTCTAGCTTTCCATAAACAATAATAAATGAGTAACATGTTAAATTGCATTAACAATTTATTTAAAATGTGACCTTGCTAGAGTCACCAAGAGTTCAAAAACACTACTCTAATATCATTATATCAACCTATATGTTAAAATTAATATATTTTACAATTTTACATGGAAAAATATGTAAAGAATGTAATTAAATTTTGTGTAACAAAATGGTACATTATAAACCAAATTATATGTTTTTAAAATAATATTTTAATAAAGGAGATGGAGAGGCTGTCATCCCTAGCCTTGCCTTTAGAAACTGCTAATTGTCAGGATATCATGCTGATTAAAGGGTTTTGCTATTTCATTGGCCACACACAAGGAAGCTTAGGAAGGTTTGTCCTTCCTCTGACATCCCTGGCTGCGTGATTCTTGCAACTCGGGCTTAGAAGTTTCTAAAGCCATTGAATCGGCATGACAGCCAGATAATAGGAAATAAGCAATTCTATCTATCTATCTATCTATCTATCTATCTATCTATCTATCTATCTATCTATCTATCTATCTATCTATCTATCTATCTATCTATCTATCTATCTATCTATCTATCTATCTTAGTTTTTACACAGCTAATGAAATATTTTGTATGTTGAATATAAAAGCAGACAACATGTTTAAGTCAATATGGCAAAATCAGAAAGGTAAGTAACACTTTTTATTTTCTGTTCATTTTTATTCTTTTTATAGTAAATAAATACATTGAATAGAATTTCAAAAATCACTGACATACTAAGGTAATAACAATGCTAACCCTCTTCTATCATCTTCAAAGTAAAGTCTTGGATGGGCCGACTGCGCACAGCTTTCACTTGGGTTTAATGACTGTCTAATTTGGCTTTCCTTTTGTTCTTTGTTAGTGAGGGTCAAGCTCAGTGTGTGAATTATGTCATTGTTTGTATGTCCCTAAAATCATTTATTATTCTCTGTATTATTCTCAGTGCATAAAGAAAATGATGAAGGTGACTTGCTTTTCTTCTGCTTCAAAGTACCACGTCATCTTTGGTGGAAAGTGAAAAAGTGAAAACAAATCCAAATATACTAGATTCCAGTCTCAATACTCCATTACAATGCTGAAAATACTAATGTAAAATTTATTTGGAGCATGATGCTGTTTTGCTTATTTGTTCTACAAGTTTAAAGAGGAAGTAAACCCTGATGTAGTTGAACTCATCTTATCTACCAATTAAATATTGGTGAGATACTGGAGCACAACACAAACATTTAGTCTGGTTAAATGTTTTCCATACCCAGACCAATTTCTTTCATCTCTTACACCTGAAATCCAATACTATAGTGCTTGCCTTCCAAGTGGTTTATTTAGGTACTGCATTTGGCCTATGGCCCTGACATGTCTAGCTCATAGGATATTCTTCAAACTCAACTGTACCTTTCTCAGGTTTCATTGCTTAAAGGGTGCCCTTTCCTTTACTCCAGCTGCAAGTGTCTGCCAGGTGCAAAGTTACATAGTTAGTCAGGTTGAAAAAAGACACAAGTCCATCCAGTGATCACCAACAGCCAGTATCCCAAGTCAAATGTATTTAAAATATTTAATGGGGAAATTTTAATTCTTCTAAATGTTGTATGTTTTAACTTAAAGTGCAGTTCCACTCAAAAGTGGAACTTCTACTTATCCATCTCCTCCCCTCCTCCGGTGCCACATTTGGCACCTTTCAGGGGGGAGGGGGGAACGGGTACCTGTTTTTGACAGGTACCATTCCACACTTCCTGGAGACCGGGCCACCCCTAGTGCACTTGCTACTATTTTTCTGGTGGTGTACACAGTACACAATACATACAGTACACCCATAGTTTGTATTACACTTCTGTTGGTGTACACAGTACCGTGCACCCCTAGTGCAGTTGCTATACTACTTTCCTGGTGGTGTACACAGTACACAATACATACAGTACACCCATAGTTGTTATTACACTTCTGTTGGTGTACACAGTACCTTGCACCCCTAGTGCAGTTGCTACTTCTTTCCTGGTGGTGTACACAATACATACAGTGCACCCATAGTTGTTATTACACTTATGTTGGTGTACACAGTACCGTGCACCCCTAGTGCACTTGCTACTACTTTTCTGGTGGTGTACACAGTACACAATACATACAGTGCACCCATAGTTGTTGTTAAACTTCTGTTGGTGTACACAGTACCGTGCACCCCTAGTGCACTTGATAATACTTTTCTGGTGGTGTACACAGTACACAATACGTTGTAGTGTGGTTTTGCTAAACAAAATTTACAGCATGTCCGGAAGGCCACCAAGGATAGGCAGATGCTCACAGGCCACTAAAAGAGGGCAAGCAGGCTCTGTGTCTACAGTCGACAGTGCTGGTCCTGGACACGGTGCATCCTCAGTATGTGGCCGTGGGGCACGCTTGTCCTTTTTTTCTGCAGCTGGCCATGTTATTGAGCCACAACATGCAGAAGAGATGGTGGAATGGATAACAAAGCCCTCCTCATCCTCCTCACCCTCTGTCACCCAGGTTCAGAGTAGTTTACCTGCCAATGCAGCTGCCGAAGTGGCCTATTCCATTGGCTGCATGTCAACAGTCACTCCTTCTCTAGCCCCACCATCATGCACGAAGGAGTCCCCCGAACTACTCAACCACAGTGTCGGGTGCAAGCTGCAGGAGGATGAGCAGCGATTTGAAGGCTCCTAGCCTAGAGAGAGGAGTTACCCAAGAAGGTCAAGAAACTGTCAGGAATGTTCCACGAGCTGCAGCATACTGCCAAGTTTGCTCCAGTGACGAGGAGGGAGGGGATGATGAGGTCACTGAATCTACTTGGGTGACTGATAGAAGAGAGGAGGAAGAGGAGGTACATCTCCAACGTGGCAGGATGCCCTCCAGGGGGCAGCTTAAGGGCAGCCACCCTATTGCATCACACCGCAGAGCTAAGCAGGTGCAGGGTGCTGCTGACTCCACACATATTTTGAAAAATTATTTGGTGTGGGCCTTTTTTGACACGTGTGCAGCAGATTGCACCGTTGCTGTTTGCAACATATGTCTGAAGTGTATCAAGCATGGCCAAAACAGCAGCCGCTTGGGCACCACATGCCATGGCCATACATATGACGACCTCCCATGCAGTCTGTTGGCAACAGCACTTAAAAGACCTATATCAAAGAACAAGGCGGACCTTTCCTTGCTCCTCATCAGCTGGGATCTCCAACCCCACTATACCTCCAGTCCTTTCAGAAACCTGCACTGAGAGGAAAGAAGGTATAGAAGGTATAGAAATAGGTGTCCCAAGTACTTGCAGCCAATCTGCTAGCGGTACACCAACATCAGATTTTAGCAGGCAAATTTCCCTACCCCAGTTGCTAAACCGTCAAAAGAAATTCGGTCCCAGCCACCCACATGCTCAGCATCTGAATGATAGCTTGGCAAAATTGCTAGCACTGCAGCTGCTGCCTTTTCAGCTGGTAGACTCTGCCCCCTTTCGTGAATTTGTGGAATGTGCAATACCTCAGTGGCAGGTTCCCAAACGCCATTTCTTTTCACGGAAGGCCATTCCGACTCTCTACCAGCCTGTGGGACAGGGCGGTCAGCAGTAAGGTGCATATTACTGCTGACTCATGGTCCAGCAGGCATGGAGAGGGAGGTTTCCTCTCTTTCACGGCGCACTGGGTAACTCTGCTGGCAGCTAGGAAGGATGGAGGACAGGGTTCAGTATTGTTGGAGCTTGTTCCACTACCCCGCCTCCAAAATGCTAGTGGTGATTCTGCCATAGCTCTCTCCTCCACCCCCTCCTCTTCTTCTCCCTCTATGGCCTCTTCCTCTGCAGATTTCTCCTCTGAACCAGCGGTGCTCCGTAGGCATTCAAGGGGCTACGCAAGCACAGGCAGAAAGATGCCATGCGGTGCTTGAGTTGGTCTGCTTAGGGGACAGGAGCCACACTGGGACAGAGATTCTGTCAGCTCTGCAGGGGCTGGCTCAAAGTTGGTTGACGGCATGCCAGCTTCAGCCAGGAATGGTTGTATGCGACAATGACACCAATCTCCTCTCCGCCCTCTGACAGGGACACTTGGCCCATGTTCCCTGTTTTGCTCACGTCCTGAATTTGGTGGTGCAGCGGTTCTTGAGCAGATACCCTGGCTTACAGGATCTCCTGAGGCAGGCCAGGAAAGTCTGTGGTCATTTCCGCCCATCATATAATGCCAGTGCTCGGCTGGCTGACAATCAAAGAGAATGCATCCTGCCCAAGAACCGCCATCTGTGACATGCCCACCAGGTGGAACTCAACGTTGGCAATGCTGCAGTGGCTGCACATGCAGCAGAGGGCCATCAATGAGTACCTGTGTGAATATGGCACCAGGACAGGGTCAGGGGAGCTTGGCTTTTTTTTTGCCACGCCAGTGGCTACTGATCACGGATGCATGCACTGTCCTGTCACCATTTGAGGAGGCCACAAGAATGGTGAGCAGTGACAGTGCATGCATCAGTGATACTGTCCCTCTAGTCTTCCTGTTGGAGCACACGCTTCATAGAATAATGGACAGGGCACTTGAGGCAGAACAGCGGGAGGAAGAGAAGGACTTCCTTACCTCTCAAGGCCCCCTTTATCCAGATACTAGTATTCCTGCAGGCCCGCTGATCACACAGGAAGAAGAAGAGGAGGAGGAGGATGAGGATTGTGTCAGCATGGAGGTGGAGGATAATACTCAGCATCAGCAGCAGTCTTCAAGTGATTGTTTGCAGTCCCCAGAAACCCATGGAGTTGTACATGGCTGGGAGGAGGTGGTTGAGGAGGAGGAGGTGATTCTTACTGACCCAGAGGACTCAGGATAGAATGCCTCTGCAAACTTACGCTGCATGGCTACCCTGATCCTGCAAAGCCTGCGAAAGGACCCTAGGATTTGTGGTATCAAGGAGAGGGATCATTACTGGCTGGCAACCCTTCTTGATCCACGTTTCAAGGGTAAGGTTGCAGAACTTATCCAGCCTTTGCAGAGGGAGCAAAGGATGAAACATCTTCGGGAGGCCTTGCAGAAAGGTTTGTGCAATGTGTTTCCAGAGCCTGGGAGATTACAATTTCCTGGTGCTGGACAACTTGTTGCTGAGGCTTCGTTCAGTCACAGAAAGAGCGGTGGAGAAGGTTGCTGGCTGACTGATGCCTTCAGACAATTTTTCAGTCCTCAGCGCCCAGGTCTGATCGGTTCCAGCAACCATCGCCAGCATCTGAATTACATGGTGCAGGAATATCTATTGGCAAGATCAGACTTGGAGACCTTTCCACCAGAACATCCACTGGGTTACTGGGTCTTGAGGATGGACCACTGGCCAGAGCTTGCTTAATATGCAATTGAGTAGGGATGAGCTTTGTGTTCGAGTCGAACCCATGTTCCACTCGAACATCGGCTGTTCGGTCGTTCGCCGAATTGCGAACGATATGGGGCGTTCGCGCCAAATTCGTGTGGCGCGTCACGGCCCATAATTCACTGCGGCATCGAAGTGCATTGCTGGCAATTGGCCAAGCATGCACTATGACCCGCATGCTTGGCCAATCACAGCGCCGCCTGAACAGAGAGCCATAATTGGCCAAAGCCAAGAAAGCTTTGGCCAATTATGGCTCAGGGGATTTAGTACACGCCCCACACTATATAAGGCCGCCTGCCCTGTGTAGTGTGTGTTCCGGCGTTCATTGAGAGAGAGAGAGAGAGACAGACAGTGACATTTGATTTGAGTTAGATAGATTAGGCAGAACAGTCAGTCAGTTAGCTGCACTTACAGTGTATTGTGTATATATATATATGCATCCCAGGTGTTGCATATATATATATATATATACACTGTATTCAGTTTAGCTAGATCCATTCTTGTTATCTTCCTACTGACAGGCAGGCTTGTCTTGTTACAGTATTTACAGCTACCTGAAGAAAATTACTGGTGTTCTTTTGATCCCATTAGTACCACAGTCAGGCAGCTAGACTATTTACAGTTAGTGCAGTGCGTCCTGCTCACAGTGTTCAGCTAGATCCGTTCCTGCTATCTTCTTACTGACAGGCAGGCTTGTCTTGTTACAGTATATACAGCTACCTGAAGAAAATTGCTTGTGTTCTTTTGATCCTATTAGTACCACAGTCAGGCAGCTAGACTATTTACAGATAGTGCAGTGCGTCCTGCTCACAGTGTTCAGCTAGATCCGTTCCTGTTATCTTCTTACTGACAGGCAGGCTTGTCTTGTTACAGTATATACAGCTACCTGAAGAAAATTACTGGTGTTCTTTTGATCCTATTAGTACCACAGTCAGGCAGCTAGACTATTTACAGTTAGTGCAGTGCGTCCTGCTCACAGTGTTCAGCTAGATCCGTTCCTGTTATCTTCTTACTGACAGGCAGGCTTGTCTTGTTACAGTATATACAGCTACCTGAAGAAAATTGCTGGTGTTCTTTTGATCCTATTAGTACCACAGTCAGGCAGCTAGACTATTTACAGTTAGTGCAGTGCGTCCTGCTCACAGTGTTCAGCTAAAACTACAAGTTAGTGGGGTGCGTCCTGCTCACAGTGTTCAGCTAAACCTACAAGTTAGTGGGGTGCGTCCTGCTCACAGTGTTCAGCTAAACCTACAAGTTAGTGCGGTGCGTCCTGCTCACAGTGTTCAGCTAAACCTACAAGTTAGTGTGGTGCGTCCTGCTCACAGTGTTCAGCTAGATCCGTTCCTGTTATCTTCTTACTGACAGGCAGGCAGGCTTGTCTTGTTACAGTATATACAGCTACCTGAGGAAAATTACTGGTGTTTTTTTGATCCTATTAGTATCACA
Organism: Lithobates septentrionalis; assembly: GCA_037952835.1. NCBI lineage: Eukaryota > Metazoa > Chordata > Amphibia > Anura > Ranidae > Lithobates > Lithobates septentrionalis. The sequence goes on along the minus strand of JBBDGP010000050.1, from coordinate 403,165 downwards.
GTCAGGCAGCTAGACTATTTACAGTTAGTGCAGTGCGTCCTGCTCACAGTGTTCAGCTAAACCTACAAGTTAGTGGGGTGCGTCCTGCTCACAGTGTTCAGCTAGATCCGTTCCTGTTATCTTCTTACTGACAGGCAGGCTTGTCTTGTTACAGTATATACAGCTACCTGAAGAAAATTACTGGTGTTCTTTTGATCCTATTAGTAACACAGTCAGGCAACTAGACTATTTACAGTTAGTGCTGTGCGTCCTGCTCACAATGTTCAGCTAAACCTACAAGTTAGTGGGGTGCGTCCTGCTCACAGTGTTCAGCTAAACCTACAAGTTTAGTGCAGTGCGTCCTGCTCACAGTGTTCAGCTAGATCCATTCCTGTTATCTTCTTACTGACAGGCAGGCTTGTCTTGTTACAGTATATACAGCTACCTGAAGAAAATTACTGGTGTTCTTTTGATCCTATTAGTACCACAGTCAGGCAGCTAGACTATTTACAGTTAGTGCAGTGCGTCCTGCTCACAGTGTTCAGCTAAACCTACAAGTTAGTGGGGTGCGTCCTGCTCACAGTGTTCAGCTAAACCTACAAGTTAGTGGGGTGAGCCCTGTTCACAGTGTTCAGCTAAACCTACAAGTCAGTGGGGTGCGTCCACCTCACAGTGTTCAGCTAAAGCTACCTGTAGAAGGTTGGTGGTGTTCTCACACTACAGGCAGGCAGTTGATTTTGCTAGCTGCAGTATCAGTACACATATATATATATATATATATATATATATATATATATATATATATATATCCCAGCTTAGTGCAGCTACAGGCCATTAGTATGTCTGGAAGTCCAAGAAGGAGAGGCAGACAGTCACAAGCCAATAAGAGAGGGCAAGCAGGCTCTGTGTCTAGTGCTGGTCGTGGAGACGGTGCATCCTCATCAGCACGTGGCCGTGGGACACGCTTGGCCTTTTTTTCGACAGCTGGCCGTGTTGAGCAACAACATGCGGAAGACTTGGTCGAGTGGATGACCAAGCCGTCCTCATCCTCCTCATCCTCTCTCACCCATGCCCAGGGTACTTTGTCTGGCGAAGCAGCGGCCTCTTCCCTCGGCTCAATGTCATCAGTGACTCCTTCCCTAGCCCCACCATGTCCTCCTGAGGAGTCCCTCGAACTGTTTGACCACAGTGTTGGGTACATGCTCCAGGAGGATGCCCAGCGTTTGGAAGGCTCTGATGATGATACTGAGGGGATGATGAGGTCGCTGACTCAACGTGGGTGCCTGATAGGAGAGAGGAGGAGAAGGAGGAGGAGGAGGCAGCACATCACCAATAAGGCAGGATGCCCTCCAGGGGCCAGCCTAAGGGCAGCACATTGACTGCATCACAACCCAAAGTTCCACATGTGCAGGGCGCTGCAGTCTCTGCGCGTTATTCAAAAAGATCTTTGGTGTGGGCCTTTTTTGAGACGAGTGCATCAGATCGCACCGCTGCTATTTGCAACATATGTCTCAAACGTATCTCGCGTGGCCAAAACATCTCCCGCTTGGGTACCACATGCTTGACCAGACATATGTTGACCTGCCATGCAGTTCGTTGGCAAGCGTATCTAAAAGACCCACACCAAAGAACAAAGAGGACCTCTCCTTGCTCCTCATCAGCTGAGATTTCCAACCCCACTAGACCTTCAGTCCTCTCTGAGACCTGCAGTGAGAGGAATGAAGGTGTAGAATTAGGTGTGTCACAGCCAAGTACTTGTGGGCAATCTGCTTTTGGTACACCAACGTCAGATTGTACCAGGCAAATTTCCCTGCCCCAGCTGCTGCACCACCGAAAGAAGTTTGCTCCCAGCCATCCACATGCCCAGCGGTTGAATGCTAGCTTGGCAAAATTGCTAGCATTTCAACTGCTGCCTTTTCAGTTGGTAGACTCTGCCCCCTTCCGTGAGTTTGGGGAATGTGCGGTTCCTCAGTGGCAGGTACCCAAACGCCACTTTTTCTCACGGAAGGCGATTCTGGCTCTCTATCGGCATGTGGAAGGCAATGTCCATGCCTCGCTGGACAGGGCGGTCAGCGGTAAGGTGCATATTACCGCTGACTCATGGTCCAGCAGGCATGGACAGGGACGTTACCTAAGTTTCATGGTGCATTGGGTGACTCTGCTGGCAGCTGGGAAGGATGCAGGACAAGGTGCAGTAGTGTTGGAGGTTGTTCCGCCACCACGCCTCCAAAATGCTAATGATTGTGACACACCTCTCTCCTCCACCCCCTCCTCTTCTTCTTCCTCCATGGCCTCTTCCTGTGCTTTGTCTCCAGAACCAGCGGTGCTCCGTAGCCGTTCAAGGGGCTATGCAAGTACGCAGGCCAAAAGATGCCATGCGGTGCTTGAGCTGGTGTGCTTGGGGGACAGGAGCCACACTGGGGCAGAGGTTCTGTCAGCTCTGCAGGGGCAGGTTCAGAGGTGGTTGACGCCACGCCAACTTAAGGCAGGAATGGTGGTTTGCGACAATGGCACCAACCTCCTCTCTGCCCTCCGACAGGGACAAATGACCCATGTGCCCTGTTTGGCTCACGTCCTTAACTTGGTGGTGCAGCGGTTCTTGGGCAGGTACCCAGGCTTACAGGATGTCCTGAGGCAGGCAAGGAAAGTCTGTGTGCATTTCCGCCGGTCATATAATGCCAGTGCTCAGCTGACGGACCTCCAAAAGGAGTTTAACCTGCCCAAGAACCGCCTAATCTGTGACATGCCCACCAGGTGGAACTCAACGTTGGCCATGCTGCAGCGGCTGCACACGCAGCAGAGGGCCATCAATGAGTACCTGTGCGACTATGGCACCAGGACAGGGTCAGGGGAGCTTGGTTTTTTTTCCCCACGCCAGTGGGCCATGATCAGGGATGCATGCACTGTCCTGTCACCATTTGAGGAGGCCACGAGGATGGTGAGCAGTGACAGTGCATGCATCAGTGACACTGTCCCCCTTGTCCACCTGTTGGAGCACACGCTGCGTGGAATAATGGACAGGGCACTTGAGGCAGAGCAGAGGCAGGAAGAGGAGGACTTCCTTAGCTCTCAAGGCCCCCTTTATCCAGACAGTGTTCCTGCGTGCCCGCCGATCACACAGGAAGAGGAGGAGGAGGAGGAGGAAGATTGTGTCAGTATGGAGGTGGAGCCTGGCACTCAGCATCAGCAGCAGTCTTTAAGGGATCAGTCCCAAGAAACACATAGACTTGTACGTGGCTGGGAGGAGGTGGCTGCGGACCATGTCGTCCTTAGTGACCCAGAGGACTCCGGACCGAATGCCTCAGCAAACCTACGCTGCATGGCCTCCCTCATCCTGCAAAGCCTGCGTAAGGATCCTCGTATTCGTGGTATCAAGGAGAAGGACCAATACTGGCTGGCAACCCTCCTTGATCCACGTTACAAGGGTAAGGTTGCGGACCTTATCTTGCCATTGCAGAGGGAGCAGAGGATGAAACATCTTCAGGAGGCCTTGCAGAAAGGTCTGTGCAACGCATTCCTAGAGACTGGGAGGTTCCAAACTCCTGTTTCTGAACAACGTGTTGCTGAGGCTTCGGTCAGTCAAAGAAGGAGCGGTTACTGGGTCTTGAGGATGGATCACTGGCCAGAGCTTGCACAGTATGCAATTGAGCTACTGGCCTGTCCTGCATCCAGCGTTCTTTCGGAACGCACATTCAGTGCTGCTGGAGGCGTGGTAACTGATCACAGGGTGCGTCTGTCCACCGACTCGGTCGATCGACTGACCTTCATAAAAATGAATCAGTCTTGGATCACAGCCAGCTACCAAGCACCTGATGCTGATGTAACCGAATAATTTTTTTTGAAATCTCAGATCCCTTCACAGACTGTACATGTCTCCTGGGGCAGGACCCGGGTCCCCAAACACTTTTAATGACAATAACTTGCATATTAGCCTTTAAAATTAGCACTTTTTTTCACGTTCGAGTCCCATAGACTTTAACAGTGTTCGCACAAATTTTTTGCCTGTTCGCATGTTCTGCCGCATAGCGAACCGGGGGGTGTTTGGCTCATCCCTAATCATAACAAGTAAACAATGCGCATGCACATAGTTATACCATAAGGGCACAAATGCACATAATGCTATATTTGACCTTATGCCGAATACTTGATTAAAGATTGCAAATTAAAAATTGGTAAACAATAATAACTTAATTAGTAATAATTGATAATTAACATACACGCTCAGGCTCGTGATGACATGCCTATGTAACAAAGGAGAGCCTGGACCCCATATTGGGCATATCTCTTAAGGGTAGTAGTTCGATCCAAAAGGATCGGGAAGGGGTAAACCAGGATTTTAAGCCCAATACACAATGGGATGGGAGGGAGTCAGAAGGGTGCAAGACTTTAACAAACAGGGGGTCATGGTGGGAGTAGCAGGACTAGACCAGGCTAGCCAAATTGACAGAAGCCCAAACGAGGTTAGACTACATTATGCAGTTCTATCCCTTCGTTGAGGCCTTGCGGGACCAGGGATTCTAGAGTGAATATCCAGAAGGCCTCTCTTGTACATAATATTTGGTGTTTACCACTATCAAGATCATTCGTTATAGCCTCAATTCCGACGACGCTTAGGCCATTAACAGAGCTGTTTAAAGAAGCCTCTAACAGGTCATTAACAGGTCTCTTTAAAGTGTTTTGGTACTTAGTTCTTTTTTTCTGTTGTGATACTACGCCTATGCTCCCCCATTCTTGTGCTCATAGGACGTGAAGTGCGACCAACATATAATAGTCCACAGAGACAGAGGAGGCCATATATTTACAGACGAGGTACTGCAGTTGATAAACTGTTTGATCTTGTGACTTTTACCGTCCACTCCATTTTGATCAAACATAGTGGTCCAGGGTTTGTTCAGGCCTTTATTCCTAATTTCCTTTATTCTACTTGGAGCAATGATGCTTCTTAAATTTTTAGGTCTCCTAAAGACCAAGTTTGGGTGTAAAGATAGACTGGTTTTCAAGATTGGATCAGATCTGAGTATTTTCCAATTTTTTCTAAAGATTTTTTGCATCATGGGAACTTTATTGTTGTACCTTGTGCAGAATCTCACTTGTGGTTCCTCATTACTGGCATCATGCTTTACAGATTTTCCTACAAATAGCTGTAAGTGTTTCTGGAAGGCTTCATCAATATGTATATTGTCATATCCTTTTTCCCTGAATTTGTTCTTCAGAATCAGTCCCTGTTCTTCATAGTCATTCTTAAAGGTGCACGTCCGTCGAAGCCTGCAGAATTGGCCAAAGGGAACGTTCCTTATCCAACTGGGATTGTGGTGGCTGTGGGCATGGAGATAGGTGTTCCCTGCACTGGGTTTGAAGTGCGTTCTTGAAAGGAAGCTTTTCTTTCTATAGCTTTCTTTCTATGTGACCCATGACTGAGCCACTGGCAACAAACAAAAACTCTGAAACATAAAAAGTAGGACTGGGAGTTTGACAGAAAAGGTAACTAGATGAAGATCCAAATCAAAGATCAGAAATTAAACTGGCAACTCACAGGAGAGTGGTTGAATCAAACTGACTCAAAATAAGAATCCTAACCAATAACATAAATTCAAAGTGAACCTGTGGTCAGGCTGTGAAAATTTGCAGTAAGTAGTTACATATACTTAACATACAATAACTAAGCTTTAAAACATGCACCTCATTGATCATAAAGCAAAGATTCCTGATGGCTGCACTTCCAAAAATCCTCTTTATTGAAGCTTATGTGACAGGTGGTTAACAGATGGAGCAGGGGACAAAGAGGTAGACGTGTTTCGCACAAATAGTATTGCTTAGTCATTACATAGTTACATAGTTAGTAAGGTTGAATAAAGACACCAGTCAACCCAGTTCAACCTGAGTGAGTGTGGGTGCATGTCTACAATTGTCCCTATCCCTGTACATTGTGTTTCATTAAGATGCTCATCTATTATATTATTTGTGGTACCCATATAGCGCTGTCAATTTACATCACACACTCACATCGGTCCCTACCCTCAAGGAGCCCACAATCCAAGGTTCCCAACTCACATTCATATACTAGGCCAATTTTGGACAGCATATCAACAGAAGCCAATTAAACTACCAGCATGTCTTTGGAGTGTGGGAGGAAACCGGAGTACCCGGAGGAAACCCACGCAGGCACAGGGAGAACATGCAAACTCCAGGCAGGTAGTGTCGTGGTTGGAATTCGAACCAGCGACCCTTTTTACTGCTAGGCGAGAGTGCTACCCACTACACCACTGTGCCGCCCATTGACACAGTGGTTTCCACCTATTGGAACTAGTCACCACAATCACAAGGAAAACTTTGTTGCAGTACACAGTACATACACTAATCAACGTCACTGGCTGTATAAAGCTGCAGGAGATCCATTGAGACACAGGACAGGATATGTGCACTAATAGGTTGCAAGAGATCTGCTAAGGGAAGTTTATTAGTGCACATTTCCCACCCTGTGTCTCAATTGGGCTCCAGCGATATTTATTTGAGGCTATACATATACACATAGTTTGAGAATATGTCAGTATTGGTCCTTATGATGTTCAACACTTTGCTTTTAAAATAATTTGTCCTTACATCAGTTTGATTGTGTCTATATATATATATATATATAAAAAGTGTGGCATGCATTTGTATTCAGCCTCCTTTACTCTGATACCCCTAACTAAAAGTAAAATCTAGTGGAACCAATTGCATTCAGAAGTCACCTAATTAGTAAATAGAGTCCACCTGTGTGTCATTTAATCTCAGTATAAATACAGCTGTTCTGTAAAGCCCTCAGAGGTTTGTTAGAAAGCCTTAGAGAACAAACAGCATCATGAAGGCCAAGGAACACACCAGACAGTTCAGGGATAAAGTTGTGTAGAAGTTTAAAGCAGGGTTAGGTTCTAAAAAAATATCCCAAGCTTTCAACATCTCATGGAGCACTGTTTAATCCATCAACCGAAAATCGAAAGGGTATGTCACAACTGCAAACCTACCAAGACATGGCCCTCCACCTAGACTGAAAGGCCACGCTAGGAGAGCATTAATCAGAGAAGAAGCCAAGAGGCCCATGGTAACTCTGGAGGAGCTGCAGAGATCCACAACTCAGGTGGGAGAATCTGTCCACAGAATAACTATTAGTTATTTATGGAAGAGTGGCAAGAAGAAAGCCATTGTGGAAAGAAAGCCATTAGAAGTCCCGTTTTCAGTTTGTGAGAAGCCATGTGGGTGACACAGCAAACATGTGGAAGAAGGTGCTCTGGACAGATGAGACCGAAATTGAAAGTTTTGGCCTAAAAGCAAAATGTTGTGTGTGGAGAAAACTAACACTGCACATCACCCTGAACATACCATTCCCACCATGAAACATGGTGGTTGGAGCATCATATTGTGGGAATGCTTTTCTTCAGCAGAGAAAGGGAAGCTGGTCAGAGTTGATTGGAAGATGGATGGAGCCAAATACAGGGCGATTGTAGAAGACAACCTGTTAGAGTCTGCAAAAGACTTGAGACTGGGGCGAAGATTAGATTAAAGCATATTAATGTGTTAGAATGGCCCAGTCAAAGTCCAGACCTAAATCAAATTGAGAATCTGTGGCAAGATTTGAAAATTGCTGTTCACAGACACTCTCCATCCAATCTGACAGAGCTTTAGCTATTTTGCACAGAACTGGCAAAAATTTCATTCTTTAGATGTGCAAAGCTGGTAGAGACATACCCAAAAAACCTTACAGCTGTAATTGCAGCAAAAGGTTGTTCTACAAAGTTTTGACTCAGGGGGCTGAATACAAATGCACGCTACACTTTTCATATATTTATTTGTAAAAAAATTTAAAAAACATTTATCATTTTCCTTCCGCTTCACAATGTGCCACTCTGTGTTTGTTGGTCTATAACATTAAATCATCACAATAAAATACATTTAAGTTTTTGGTTGTAACATGAGAACATGTTATATAATAATAATAATGTAATTATATGCGCTATATTATTTTTTCTTTATTTGCTACTTTTTTCCCCACGAAAGTGGAGTTACCCCTTAGGATTTTTGACCAGTAGAGGATATGTATGGATACATGGAAAATTTCAAGGGGTATAAATACTTTTTCAAGGCACTGTATATATATATATACAGTGGGGACAGGAAGTATTCAGACCCCCTTACATTTTTCAGTCTTTGTTACATTGCAGCCATTTGCTAAAATCATTTCAGTTCATTTTTTTCCTCATTATTGTACACACATCACCCCATATTGACAGAAAAACACAGAATTGTTGACATTATTGCAGATTTATTAAAAAAGAAAAACTGAAATATCACATGGTCCTAAGTATACAGACCCTTTGCTGTGGCACTCATATATTTAACTCAGGTGCTGTCCATTTCTTCTGACCATCCTTGAGATGGTTCTATATCTTCATTTGAGTCCAGCTGTGTTTGATTATGCTGATTGGACCTGATTAGGAAAGCCACACACCTGTCTATATAAGACCTTACAGCTCACAGTGCATGTCAGAGCAAATAAGAATCATGAGATCAAAGGAACTGCCTGAAGAACTCAGAGACAGAATTGTGGCAAGACACAGATTTGGCCAAGGTTACAAAAACATTTCTGCTGCACTTAAGCACAGTGGCCTCCATAATCCTTAAATGGAAGATGTTTGGGACGACCAGAACCCCGTCCGGCCAAACTGAGCTATCGGGGGAGAAGAGCCTTGGTGAGTGAGGTAAAGAAGAACCCAAAGATCACTGTGGCTGAGCTCCAGAGATGCAGTCGGGAGATGGGAGAAAGTTGCAGAAAGTCAACCATCACTGCAGCCCTCCACCAGTCGGGGCTTTATGGCAGAGTAAATGTAAAAATATATCAGCGCATGTATGACAAAAGACTGGAAGCAGCTGAACACCAGGGTCAAACGATCAAATCCCTCTGGACAAATAGAAAAAATAGGTGCAGCACTAAAAACAAAAAAACCAAACCAAAAAAGTATAAATAAAATACAATAATCCAGGGATGAGGCAACTAACAGTAGGTATACTATAAATAATAGAAGGCACAAAAATGTTCAGATATAGAGTGTCCAGATATGAATCCACCAGGCAAAACGTGATGATCACAGCAAAGGTGTGTGGCTGATAGAAGAACCCTTCACCATAAACCAAATGGCCTCTCACCTGGTAACAGGGACCCTTCTCAGAAAGGTCAAACAAGCATTCCCATAGGGATCAACAGAATGATGGTATAGGTCCAATGGCAAGGAACTCCTCCAGATAGCCAAATAGCAGATGGCCAGCGTGATTCATATAAACAGAAAGGGGACAGACATAGTGCTCTCCGTATGGTATACTTTATTGAAAGAATATAAAAAACTCACTTACATAGCAGGCACTTCACAAGGGCCAGGACGCTGACATGGAATACACAGCAGAGTGAGTGCTAGCGGTGGAGCATGCGCAGTAGCCGCGGATGACGTCACGACGTCACGTTCTGGACGCGTTGCGTCCCAGTGGGCGGGGACTTCCTCAGCAGATGTCGTGACTACGTGGGCACCCGCGCTATAAGGAGGTGAGTTGTTATGGTAACAACAACGAATGACATATATCTAATGGGGACCGGCTCCGGAAGTGTCTCCATACACATCATTCGGAGTGAATGGAACCCAATCTTATAATGAAGGCTCATATCTGCACATACTCAAGGATTAAAAATATATATGATCTGGTGTTAGAGCACTAAGACACACATAGCAAAGTGTAATCTTAACAGAACAGTCTAAAGCACCTAGATCACAAAATAGATGGATATTTAAAAATGTTTAAAATATTTAAAATATTTAAAATGGTTATTCTAACTTTCCGTCATCCGCGACCACCGACTGCTCACCAACAAAACAATATCAAAAAAATATATAAAAATCAAATAGAATTATAATCATTAAAAAATATATATATAAAAATCCTATCGATCAGATATAAAACAATTAGTGTCAAACTCTACATTTAACCCATCGGGGCACATTACTCCTGTCTCATAAATCCAGTAGGATTCCCTCTTACTTAACTGTCGGATAAAATTTCCCCCTCTCCAGTGCTTTGTGACCCTTTCAATGCCCCAGAATTTCAGACACTTAGGGTTTTGTTGATGAAAGATCTTAAAATGTTTGGACACATTGTGGGTCTTAAGGCCTTTCTTAATATTGTTGACATGTTCGGCCAGTCTAACATGTAAGGGTCTTGAGGTTCTCCCAACATACTGGAGCCCGCAACTACACTCCAGCATGTAGACAACCCCAATAGTATCACATGTAATAAGCTGTTTGATCTCATACTCTTTGTTAGTGGCCGAAGCTAAAAATTTTTTTCGTTTTTTAATATTTCCCTTGGAGTGCCTGCAGGGGACACATCTGCCACAAGCATAAAAACCTCCCAAGAAAGAGAAAAGCCTATCTGAGGCTGGTACTGGGGGATTAAGAACACTCGGCGCCAAACGATCCCTTAGTGTAGGGGCTTTTTTGTAAATAAACTGAGGTCTATCCGGCAGTGCAGGGCCTAAGACTTTGTCTTGCTTCAAAATAGCCCAATTTTTTTGAATAATTTTCTCAAATTTCCGATATTGTATGTTGTAATCTAATACCATTTTGAAATTATGGCTATCACTAGTAGGGACCTTGGAGGAATTGACAATAAGTTCATTTCTTTCCATTGACATAATTTATGGCAGAGTGGCCCAACGGAAGCCTTTCCTCAGTGCAAGACACATGAAAGCCCGCATGGAGTTTGCTAAAAAACACCTGAAGGACTCCAAGATGGTGAGAAATAAGATTCTCTGGTCTGATGAGACAAAGATAGAACTTTTTGGCCTTAATTCTAAGCGGTATGTGTGGAGAAAATCAGGCACTGCTCATCACCTGTCCAATATAGTCCCAACAGTGAAGCATGGTGGTGGCAGCATCATGCTGTGGGGGTGTTTTTCAGCTGCAGGGACAGGACGACTGGTTGCAATCGAGAGAAAGATGAATGCAGCCAAGTACAGGGATATCCTTGACGAAAACCTTCTCCAGAGTGCTCAGGACCTCAGACTGGGCTGAAGGTTTACCTTCCAACAAGACAATGACCCTAAGCACACAGCTAAAATAATGAAGGCGTGGTTTCACAACAACTCTGTGACTGTCCTTAAATGTCCCAGCCAGAGCCCTGACTTAAACCCAATTAAGCATCTCTGGAGAAACCTAAAAATGGCTATTCACCAATGTTTACCATCCAACCTGACAGAACTGGAGAGGATGCGCAAGGAGGAATGGCAGAGGATCCCAAAATCCAGGTGTGAAAAACTTGTTGCATCTTTCCCAAAAAGACTCATGGCTGTATTAGATCAAAAGGGTTAATTCTACTAAATACTGAGCAAAGGGTCTGAAAACTTAGGACCATGTAATATTTCAGTTTTTCTTTTTTAATAAATCTGCAAAAATGTCAACAATTGTGTGTTTTTCTATCAATATGGGGTGCTGTGTGTACATTAATGAGGAAAAAAATTACTTAAATGGTTTTAGCAAATGGCTGCAATATAACAAAGAGTGAAACATTTAAGGGGGTCTGAATACTTTCCATCCCCACTGTTTACGTTTTTCTGTGTTATTTTGAATATGTTGTTGCTACTATACAATGATTTTGAATGATGTGTCAAGCTTGATACGAGTTCAATTGGTGAATCAGATTCTTTTTGATATCTTTGATATCTTTCAGATACCGGCTGTTTTTAATTGGTTAGTTCACCTGTAACCTAATGATGGCACATTAGAGCAGTATATAGGTGAAGCTTCAATAAAGAGGATTTTTGGAAATGCAGCCATCCGGAATCTTTGCTTTATAATACACAGCATGCAAACTGGGCAAGCACCTGACTACTGCGTGTGGGGATTAACTGGGGACTCACTCACCTGGAGGAGCTTTCTTTTATTTCATTGATGCACTTCACTGACCTCTGTATCTGCAGACACAGTGGAGAAATGCATCCTCAAAGTTCACAAGAGAAACACTGATAACATTTGAGATGAGTTTTAGTATTCTGCTTCTCTCTTCCTAAGTATCTTGCTTCCTTGATTTATGTTTGCATTAGTGATTATGAGTCTGGATGGTCATCAAGTCAATGTAGACAGTGGAGAGCAAAGCATGCTGAACTAGCTTAGACAAGCTCTTCAGTAGTTCTCTTGTGATTTTTAAACTTTACCTATATACTGTATATATGTTAGGGTACCATTTGCTTGGAGAATTTCACACCACAGCATGGATATGGTGTTATGTTATAAATTCTACTAATGCATACTGGGTAGATAAATTAATACATTTAAAAACCTAAAATAATATCTCATGGCTTGATGTTACATTATGGTAGCAGTGCCTTTACCAGTACAAACATGTACACCGCCAGAAAAATTTAGTATGCATTATTTTTTGTCAGGTTTTTCTGACAAAATGGTAAAACAGGAGCCAACATTCTTTTTGTTGGGATGTATAGCCACAAGGGAAAGTTTCACTGAAAGAAACTACCCAACCAGGTCAGGTTTCTAAGTGTAAATGATAGAAACCATATTTTGACATTGACTTGGACAGCAGGTTACAATGGCAAATTCAAGACATGTTTATTAAAAATATGAACCACGCAAATGTTATAACATACTTAACATATATATGTAATTTTTGTATCAAATGTGTTTTTAGCATTCATTACTGATGTATTTGGCTGGCGGTCGACAATGGTCCCTGGTTTGTCTATGGGGTGGACAAATGCGTTCCACACATTCCCATACATCTAGGGAGTGTGTTTATGTGGTGGCCTGGGCAACTTCTATCCCCCAGTCCATGTATGCCCCTTCGGCTGTATGAACATTCAGCTGTGACTGGGATGCGCATGCACGCATCGGGTACTTGCCGATCTGGAGGGCTCTAGGACTGAGCCGCCGCATCTAGTTGGAAGGCCACTGTGTGCGCCTTCACCCTTACTGGAAAGCACACTGTCCTTAGGCAGTGACATGCCTCTTTATGACGTCACCAGCCTACACCAGTGTTCTTTGTGCAACCGATGCTGATAGGCATGGTGTGAGTCTCTGTCCTAGGTAAATAGAATCACAGGTGGACAATGCAGCAGGTGGTATATTCTATTATATTCCTTATGATTGATGTCTGTTTACAGGAGTTTACACCATTATAACCTTGGCCTCTGGTTGACCTCACCAGATTGTCCTTCTATTCCAGGGTGAGATTATTCTAATACCTTTGGCTTGCAATGTTTCTATTATTTGGGGTATAAGTATATGCTGATACACAGTGGTGTGTCTCCCCATTTATATTTTCATTTATAGCCTGCTCCCCTATGGGGACTCCCTAGTTCCATACTGGGTATCATTGTTGGAGGCATAACATCAAGATATACTGTAAATTTACACGATTATAAGCTAAGTAAGTTCTATGTATAAAATGTTATGGCATAACGTTTTCTGTTTACTTATATACATATGGGGGTACACCAGTGCATTTATACTCACCCATACATTCTCTCTGTAGATTGACTGCCAATGACACCAGCCCATTTGATCTTTCCATAGCTAGTGCTGATTTCTAGCCTATTTGAACAAGCATACTTTAGCGGATGATTATATGCTAATTTCTAGTCATTTTAACCACTTCAGCCCGGAAGGTTTTCCCCCCTACCACTTCAGCCCCGGAAGGTTTAGCCCCTTCCTGACCAGAGCACTTTTTACAATTTGGCACTGCACTGCTTTAACTGGTAACTGCGCGGTCATGCAATGCTGTACCCAAACTACACAACCTATGGGCAAACTATCCACCTGGCCTCAATGGGGCCTTTAACTTTAAACCTTTCCTGCCCGGCTTTTCATCAGGGGTTTGTGAGCTGGATTTGTAAGGACCCTCATATAGGGTTCACTGTCTGTTCATGTTTCTAAATTTTATTTATTTTATTTATTTTTTTCATTATTTCATTTTTTCTCTCCTTCCCCACATGTCATCTACTACCACATGCAATGTCTATATTAGACATTTTAGGATAGATATAGGAACGGATAGAGGCTACCATGTCCATATATACCTAGGTTAGTCCTGACCTAATTGATTGCTATTCGATTGTTTGCTTATATATCATACGCATCTAAGTTTTCTGTTCCTTTTACCATGATTTGATCGAATTGATCGCCACTTAATTGCTGGCATGTAGCTATAATGTAACATTTTAGTATGTTTCTCCCCTTTTTTTTGTCCTATTTCACTTATGTACAGCAGGCTGGCTTTGTTTATTTCCCATCTTGTCCACAAGATGGCGCATGTTGCTGAGTGCGGATCGCCTGCGCGCACACTGACACCCGGCGGGTAAGCTCCACACATGCACGGCTATGGGGCGGTACTTGCCTGCCTGTCCCCTGGGCCTTTTGCATGTGGAGGAGCTCTCTGAAGTGTCCCCATGCTGGCTTCCTTGCTCGCATGGGGACCGTATGCCTGCCGGTGACGTTGCGACGCGTGACGTCATCACGCCCCCAGGGGCGTGGCTACGCTGCGCGCCTCGGCGTCAGGGGGATGCCTCGATCTCCACACACAGCTGCTAGCTATGCAGCTGACTTCGTGGAGTGGACACTGATTGGCTAATGCCTAATCAGCTGTCCTTTATGAGACGCAGACACTCCTAGGGCACCTGTCCGTTTTGAACTGCTGCCTGGAGGTCTGCGTCTCAGGAGATTAGCTAACATCCACAAGGTAATTGAAGTATTCTACACATATTTCTTCTATATATTTGAAAACTGGAAAACTTCACCCCATATGCTTCTTTATCATGGCTGAGTGACTGTTGTCTCTCTCAGCTAAATATGGGCTCAATTATGCGCCCTGTATACTTCTGATACTATATTTCAAACACACAGATCTCAATCAGGCGTCCCTTGTGAACGTGTTGCAGCGCTAGGCCCTGCATCTCTGGCCGCCCATCTCATGTTCTGTGGACCTTCTAAGCCAGCCTGCTTCACCACTGTTATCACCTGTTTGTCTCCATGAATCAGATTGATGTAAGTATGACTAGTTTTTTCAGATTGTTTGGAAACTTTTCTGTACTGTTTTTTACAATTACAAAATCGCAAATAACGCAAAATTGTAATCGCATATAATCTATGACGATATTATTTTACTATTTTTGAAATTTACATTACAGATAGAGATTTGATTACTCAATTGTAAATCCCTTGATGAAGGAGTAATACATACCTATTTCCGAAACAGGTCGGGTCACGTGCTGTATACTTCATCCGCTTGACCTTCCACTTTTAGGCTGCGGGTTGTAGGCACAGGGGTGTCATATCTTCTGTATACAATTGGATGTATATACTGTGTTTGTATTTGCACCCTGTATAATTGTATTTTCTATTGTATACATATATTTTTTACATGTTTAATAAAGTTGGCACTGTAGTGCATTTTTATACAAAACAATTTTTGAGATCATGCATTTACTTTTGGCCAGTACAAAAATCCTTCAAGGGCGACCTCGATGCACATATAGTGCATAGTTCTTTTTTGTTACAGTCTTATAGGATATTGGCCCCCTTGTACATACCTTGCTCTCACCTTTTTATCTTTCTGTACCCAAACTAAATTTTCCCACAAATAGAGCTTTCTTTTGGTGGAATTTGATCACCTCTGCGTTTTTTTATTTTTTGCAATATAAATGAAAAAAGATCAAAAATTTTGAAAAAAAAGATATTTTCTACTTTTTGGTATAAAAAAATAGAATAAACTCAATTTTAGTCATACATTTAGGCCAAAAAGCATTCAGCCACATGTCTCAGGTAAAAAAAAAAAAATCAATAAGCATAAATTTATTGGTTGGCGCAAAAGTGATAGCGTCTACAAACAAGGGTAAATTTTCTGGAATTTGTGCAGCTTTTAGTTTATGATTGCCTATCTCATTTCTTGACCTGCTAAAATGGCAGGGCAGTACAACCCCCCCAAATGACCCCATTTTGGAAGGTAGACACCCCAATGAATTTGCTGAGAGGCTTGTTGAGCACATTGAATATTTAGTTTTTTTGTCACAAGTGATTGAAAAATCACACAAAAAAATGTACACAAAGTTGTCACTGAAATGATATATTGCTCAAACATGCCATGGGCATATGTAAAATTACACCCCAAAATACATTTAGCTGCTTCTCCTGAGTATGGTGATACCACATGTGTGGGACTTTTTGGCAGTCTAGCTGTGTACAGGACCCCGAAATCCAAGCACCGCCTTCAGGCTTTCTGAGAGGCATGTTGAGTATTTTGCAGGACTCACTTTATGTCACAAAGTTTTGAAAATTGAAAAAAGAAAAAAAAATACATTTTCCTTTTCTTTCTTCAATTACCAAAACAAATGAGAGCTGAAAAATACTCACAATGCCTCTTAGCAAATACCTTAGGATGTCTACTTTCCAAAATCGGGTCATTGGGGGGGGGGGGGGGGTTTGTGCTATTTGGGCATTTTATGGCTTCCGAAACTGTGATAGGTAGTGAGGAGTGAAATCAAAAATTTATGACTTTGGAAAGTCTGAAGGCGGTGCTTGGCTTTCAGGGTCCTGTACGCGGCTAGACTGCCAAAAAGTCCCAGAAATTAGTTATCCCCATACTCAGGAAAAGCAGCAGAATGTATTTTAGGGTGGAATTTCACATATGCCCATGGCATGTTTGAGCGATATATCATTTAGTTACAACTTTGTGAAAATAAATAAATAAATGATTATTGTAATTTTCCTAAAACTTGTGGCAAAATATAAAATATTCGATGGATTCAACATGCCTATCAGCAAATAGCTTGGGGTGTCTACTTTCCAAAAAGGGGTCATTTGAGGGGGTTTTTAACTGTTCTGGTATTTTATGCCCAACATTAAAAGCTTATACCTCACATCACCCACTCTTCTAACCACTTGAAGACAAAGCCCTTCCTGACACTTTTTGTTTACATGAAATTTTTTTATTTTTTTTTGCTAGAAAATTACTTTGAACCCCTAAACATTATATATATTTTTAAAGCAAAGGTCCGGCAGATTAAAATGGTGGGTGTTGTATTTTCTTTTGCACATAGTATTTACGCAGCGATTTTTCAAATGCATTTTTTTGGGAAAAAGAACACTTTTTTGAATTTTAATGCACTAACACACACTGTATTGCCCAAATGTTTGGTAAAATATAAAAGATGATCTTAAGCTGAGTACATAGATACCAAACACGACATGCTTTAAAATTGCGCACAACCACGCAGTGGCGACAAACTACATACATTTTTAAAAGCCTTTAAAAGCCTTTATAGGTTACCACTTTAGATTTATAGAGGAGGTCTACTGTTAGAATTACTGCCCCTTATCTGACGTTCGGGGTGATACCTCACATGCATGGTGCAATTGCTGTTTACATATGACACGAGACCTTGCATTCGTCTTTGCAGGGACAGGGATGCTTTTTTTATTTTTACACTGTTCCTTTCATTTTTTTAAATTATTGTATTTATTGATGTATAACACTCACTTTTTCACCCTGAAAATCGGGTGCAAATAGTGTGTGCGTGTTATACGCCGATACTGCAATTTGGGCTGCCTAGGAGGGAAGGGGATTGGGACGAGCGCCATCAGTTTACATACAGTGAGAATCTCCTGTTTACTCAGCAGCCTCTGTAATAGGAAGTCCTGTCTCCTGGGCCGGCATTGGACCAGCGTTTTGTCTATCATAGAAGCCGGTCCAGGAGGCGGGACTTTGTATTAAAAAGGCCGCCGAGTAAACAGGAGATTCTCACTCTATGTAATCTGATGGCGTTCGTCCTGCCCCCCTCCCTGTCCCCTCCAAGGCAGCAGTAATCTGAGGTGAGGCTGCAGATGGGCATTGTTCAGGCTGCATTCATGGCAATTGTGAGGCTGCATATGGGCATTGATCAAGCTGTATTGATGGGCAATTGTGAAGCTGTAGATGGGCATTGATCAGACTGCATTGATAGGCATTGATCAAGCTGCATTGATGGGCAATTGTGAGGCTGCAGATGGGCATTGATCAAGTTGCATTGATGGGCAATTGTGAGGCTGCAGATGGACATTAATCAAGCTGCAGTGATGGGCAATTGTAAGGCTGCAGATGGCAATGATCAGGCTACAGATGGGCAATGGTGAGGCTGCATTGATGGGCACTGACCCTTATTTTGCTTCAAAGTTCTTTAAAATTAAATTTTTTTCCTGAAACTTCCCTCCTCAATTGAAGGTGCGTGTTATATGCCTGTGCGTGTTATATGCCGATAAATACGGTATTTTTATTGTTATCACAGGGAATGTAAATATCCCCTATAATAGTAATAGGTAGTGACAGGTACTCTTTTTGAAACAATTGGGGTCTATTAGACTCTAGATCTCTTCTCTGCCCTCAAAGCATCTGACCACACCAAGATCAATGTGATAAGATGCTTTCCCCATGGCGCTGTTTATATCCGGTGAAACCGAAGTCATGAAATGCTCGTAGCTTCCGGTTTCTTAGGCCATACAGATGATTGGAGCCATTCTGGTCTTCTATCAGCTCTATGGTCAGCTGGCAGAACCACTGGCTGCATTCTCAGGTTCCCCGGTGGGACAGGAGAGCCCGAGAAAACCATGGAAGACAGAGGGGGGGAAGTTTCCTCCCACTGCTTGTAAAAGCAGTCTAGCTGCTAATTTGCATCTAGGATTGCTTTTACATGAAAGCCGACCGCTGGCTGAAAATAACGATACCAAGATAATACCTAAATCTGCAGGCAACACTCTGGTATAACCACTCAAAGTCCAGCAACATACCAATACGTTGCTGGTCCTTGTTGGGCATATATTGTAATGCTATTTTTTTCACGCAGCCTGTGAGCTGAATGAAAAAAGAGATTGATCGGTGGGTATGCCCACCATTAGAATACTGTCCTGCATCCATCCACTTCTAATGATGGGCATACATGCATCATTTTTTTAACTGTGGTGGTGAAATCACCTCCTACAGTGCTGGAGTTGCTGATATACGTATCATGCTGTCAAGATAGATAAATCAGTGCTGCAGCTGAATGGCGTACCTGAAAAGCAAACAATGGTAACAATAAAACATGAACTCAATAAAACAACAACAATGTGTGCCAACCAAATAAAAAAAATATGCCGAAGCATGGGGGCAATCCGCCCCTAATGTTAGGGGCAAATCTCCCCTCCACCCCTGCCCCAATGCTTTGGCATATATGCCCTTTTTTTAACTGAGGTGTGAACTCACCTCCTACAGCGCTGGAGTCGCTGATTTAGGTATCATGAGAGCAAATGCTGTGGCTGTCAAGATAAATAAATCAGTGCTGCAGCTGAATGGCGTACCTGATAAGAAAATAATGGTTAACAATAAAACACAGTAAACAGTAAAGTATAAAAGAATTACATACCTGAAAAGCAAACGTGATAAAACATAGTAACAATAAAACATTGCAGTTATAAAATACAGTACAACAGAGCAGAACAATAGAGAGAGAACAATAGAGAGAGAATAGAGAAAGAAGAACAACAAAACGATAACTATTTTTGACTTTTTTATTTTTATTTTTTTGTATTTTTTTAGCTTTTTTTTTTTCTTTTTTACACTTTTATTTGTAACTGTAACTGTAACGGTTCCAAGTTCGGGTCTCTCAAAATGCGATGGCATCTTTGGAGACCCTGTGAAAGTGTGTCCTATGACTGTGCAGTGCTGTATCCTATGCTAATGCTCAACTAGTGTTTGTTATGCCGCTTACACACGAGCAGACTTTCCGGCATACTTGGTCTGGCAGACCAGAGTCAGCCTCACAATCCGATCGTGTGTAGGCTCCGGCTGACTTTTTTTCCCCAAAAGTCCACCATACCTTGATTTGAAGCATGTTTCAAATCTTGGTCCGCCGGACTCAGTTCCTGACGGGAAGCCCGTTCGTCTTGGTCATCTATATGCTGGTCCGACGGACCAGATACGACGCACGGGCAGGGTATTGCATCTCATGCTCGCTGCAATAGGAAAAACAAATGTTCCTATTGCGGCGAGTGCGGGGCATACTAGGCCCTTAAGTCTGGTATGGATTTTAAAGAGAACCCCCTACGCCAAAAAAACGGCGTGGCGTCCCCCCTAGAATCCATACCAGACCCCATCCGAGCACGCAGCCCAGCCGGTCAGGAAAGGGGGTGGGGACGAGCGAGCGCCCCCCCTCCTGAACCGTACCAGGCCACATGCCCTCAACAGGGGGGTGGGTGCTTTGGGGGAGGGGGCGCCCTGCAGGGCCCCCCCCACCCCAAAGCACCTTGTCCCCATGTTGATGAAGATAAGGGCCTCTTCCCGACATCCCTGGCCATTGGTTGTCGGGGTCTGCGGGTGGGGGGCTTATTGGAATCTGGGAGCCCCCTTTCATAAGAGGGCCCCCAGATCCCGGCCCCCCACCCTATGTGAATGAGTATGGGGTACATGGTACCCCTACCCATTCACCTAGGGAAAAAGTGTCCATAATAAAACACACTGGTGCTTTGGGGAAGGGTGCCCCCCTCCCCCAAAGCACCCACCCCCCATGTTGAGGGCATGCGGCCTGGTACGCTCACTTGTCCCCACCCCCTTACCTGACCGGCCGTGCTGCTTGCTCAGATCGGGGTCTGGTATGGATTCTAGGGGGGACCCCACGCCATTTTTTCGGTGTAGGGGGTTCCCTTTAAAATCCATACCAGACTTAAGGGCCTGGTATGCCCCGCGACGGGGCTCGCAAGGTGTCAATCTCACCGATAAAAGCGCCGAGAATCACTTCCTTTTCTAGTCCCATCGTACCCGAGTCACGTTCAAAAATGAACGGACTTGTCCGTGTGTGGGCAAGTCCGTTCATTCTGAAAGTCTGCCGTAACTCCGGTGAAAGTCCATCGGAAAGACGGGCGGACCTAGCCTGCCGGAAAGTCCGGTCGTGTGTAGGCAAGTCCGTCTGTTCAGGTAGTCCGCTGGAAAGTCCGGCGGAAAGACCGTCGGACCAAGTCTGCTGAAAAGTCCAATCGTGTGTACGCGGCATTAGTGTTTGAAACATTCACCGATGCAGAAACCAGGTTGGTTAGGACAGGAGGGACAATAATAGCGGGTGTCACGCCTATGTCCGTGTTTTCTACAGACATGGCATCTTCTTTGGGGTGATCGTTGGGTAGGGGGTACCAGTGAGGACATGCAGCCGGCTCACTGCATTTGCGTTGGGAAGTTGGGCCACAGCACCGACTGGAAACAGAAGGGCTGTGATAATCTCTTCTTGGAATTTAAGGAAGGATCCAGTTCATCCTGACGCTTTGTATAGCACATAAGCATTCAGCAGAGCCAATTGGAAAAAGTATACAGACACTTTTTTGTACCAGCGTCTGGCTTTACGGGCAATTAAGTACGGTGCCATCAACTGGTCATTGAGGTCCACCCCTCCCATATTAAGGTTGTATTCGTGGACACAGATGGGTTTCTCCACAACACCAGTCGCCTTTGGAATTTGGACTGTCGTATCTGTGTGAAGGGAGGACAGAATGAAAACATTCCGATTATCCCTCCACTTCACTGCAAACATATTGTTACTCCTCAAGCAGGCTCTCTCCCCCAGTCTAAGTTGGGACTCTACAACATGCTGGGGTAAGCCCTGGCAATTAGATCGCACGGTGACACATGTGCCAATTCCATGGTCAAACAAGTGACTAAAAACTGGCACGCTTGTGTAATAATTGTCCACATACAAGTTGTACCCCTTTCCGAATAAGGGTGACACCAAGTCCCACACAATCTTACCAGCGTTCCCTATGTAGTCTGGGCAGTTTTCTGGCTCCATGTGACTATCTTTTCCCTCGTAAACCATAGAACTCTATGTATAGCCTGTTGCCCTGTCACAGAGCTTATACATCTTGACCCCATATCTGGCACGCTTGCTGGGATGATACTGTTTGAATGACAAGCGACCAGAAAACGTAATCAGGGGCTTATCAATGCAGACAACTTGATCGGGAGTAAACGAGGCTGAAAACTGTTGGTTTACAAGGGGTCGAATTTTGTGGAGCCGACCGTATTCAGGGACACCCCGAGGATGACAGAGTTCATTGTCATTAAAATGCATTAACCGCAAGATCTGCTCCTATTGTGTCCTTGTCATGCAAGCAGAGAACACTGGCATGTGGTGAATTGGGTAAATGGACCAATATGATCGCAACTCACTTTTTTAACTAGGAGGGATAGGCCCAGAAAGTCTTAAAATCAGAAACCGTAATAGGTTTCCATTCTCTGGCAAGGGTCAAATGGGGATTAGCAGCGATGAATTGACCAGCATACAAATTGCTTTGGTCCACAATAGATCTATAGAGATCTTCCGTGAAAAACAGCGAATAAAAATCAAGTGACGTAAAATCAACTGGCCAGTGAATGGGGGAAGTATGGGTGCTGCAGAAGTGGTGGGCTCCCAATTAGGATTGGCAAATGCAGCAGGAAGGGCACCATGGGCTCGATGGGCCTTTGTTTGTCTTCTTGGTGGCTGCGGGATACTACTTGTGCTAGCCACTGCACCAGCTTGAACTCCACTTATGAGACTCGCCACATCACCATGTAATACTGTAGTGCTGGAAATATGACCAGGATGTACTAGGCCGATGGTGCTTGTCAGTTCACCAGAAGGATGAGCGGCACTAGTACTGGCTCTCTGCTCCATACGAGAGCCCTGCAGTTCTTGCACCTCAACAAGGTTGGTTACGCCTGACCTTAGCAGGGACCACTACTCCGTTGTCAGAGCTATCTGTCAGGGTGCCACTTCTGTCTACTGGATAGTATTCTGAGTCTGAATCTGACAGATGGGTGACTTCCTCTTCACTCTCATCTGTCATTCTCAGAAACATGTAGGCCTCTTCACTAGTGTACCTTCAATTGGACATTGTGGCCTCTAAATTTACTGGTACAACTAGTGCGACTCACCGGCAAAAAGAGCACCTGATTGTCAGAGCCTGCTTCAATCGCTACCAAAAAAAACTGTTAGCCTTCGCAGGGATTAGGCCTGACTCTGCGAATGCTGCAGTTATGTATGTTGTGTTTTGTAAGTGACAGTGATTGATTGATACTACACTTGGGTGGGCTGGGCTGAGCTGGGCAGAGGGGCTGAACGCTGGTGCTAGCAGGTATCTGGGCTGTTCCCGCTAACACTGCGTTTTTGGGAACCCTAAACTACTGGGGATGCTAGTATAGATATGATCAGATCAAAGATATTGATCCGTTCAGACACTATACTACTAAGGGAGGTGTATGGTGCATGCATGGGTGTTAGCACTACTGGCACTAATCTGACGCTGCCTGGGGCTGACCTTAACTGACGCTAAAACCTGATGTCACCCATTGGGTGATCAGGGGGTTAAACCTTTATTAGGTAACATACAGCCGGTACCCTGATGCTATAAAAAACAAACTAACTAACCATCATCACCCCATAACACTAATACGGTGATCACTGGTGACAGGGGGTGATCAAGGGGTTAAACCTTTATTAGGAGGGTTAGGGGGGTACCCTAGAGCTACCTGGGCCTACTACTAACGGCCCTAATGATGATTAATGTCACAAATGACACCAGTATAGTGATCAGTGAAAAATCTGAAAACTGCACTGTTGATACTGTGACAGGGATTGAAGGGGTTAACTGGGGGGGGGGCGATCGGGGGTGATCGGGGGCAACAAGTGTGCCTACGTGTACTGGTGTTTGTTTACATTGACAGATCCCTGTTCTGGCTCTCTGTGTAGTGATCGCGGGTGTCCGGCAGACATCACGGCCGCTGGCCATGTGCATTGGCTCCAGCGACGTGCCTACTATAGCTATAGAGACCGCCGTACCAGTACGGCGATTCTCGCAGCCGAGTCAACCTGCCGCAGTATAACTGTGGTTAAGTAAGTTGCTCTCTTTAAATACTTATTAGTGTGCTTATGCTTACTATCATATGCACTAATTTTGATATACTCTATACTCACCTTCACATGTCTACCCTTGAGTTGGCTGACTTCAGCCCCTGTGTCCGCCCCCCAGACTGTTATATCGGGGACTAGGGATGAGCTTCGGGTTCGAGTCGAACCCATGTTCGACTCGAACATCGTCTGTTCGCCGAATTGCGAACGATATGGGCCGTTCGCGCCAAATTCGTGTGGCGCGTCACGGCCCATAATTCACTGTGGCATCGCAGTGCATTGCTGGCTGGTGATTGGCCAAGCATGCACTATGACCCGCGTGCTTGGCCAATCACAGCGCCGTCTGAACAGAGAGCCGTAATTGGCCAAAGCCAAGGAGGCTTTGACCAATTATGGCTCAGGGGATTTAGTACACGCCCCACACTATATAAGACCGCCTGCACGGCCTGTGTGTGTTCCGGCGTTGAAAGAGATAGACAGAGAGACAGTGTCATTTGATTTGAGTTAGATAGATTAGACAGAACAGTCAGTCAGTTAGCTGCACTTACAGTGTATTGTGTATATATATGCATCCCAGGTGTTGCATATATATATATATATATATATATATATATATATATATATATATATATATATATATATATATACACTGTATTCAGTTTAGCTAGATCCGTTCCTGTTATC
Organism: Lithobates septentrionalis; assembly: GCA_037952835.1. Taxonomy (NCBI): domain Eukaryota; kingdom Metazoa; phylum Chordata; class Amphibia; order Anura; family Ranidae; genus Lithobates; species Lithobates septentrionalis. Next base: position 378,531 of record JBBDGP010000050.1, on the reverse strand, counting down.
TTCCTACTGACAGGCAGGCTTGTCTTGTTACAGTATTTACAGCTACCTGAAGAAAATTGCTGGTGTTCTTTTGATCCTATTAGTACCACAGTCAGGCAGCTAGACTATTTACAGTTAGTGCAGTGCGTCCTGCTCACAGTGTTCAGCTAGATCCGTTCCTGTTATCTTCTTACTGACAGACAGGTTTGTCTTGTTACAGTATATACAGCTACCTGAAGAAAATTACTGGTGTTCTTTTGATCCTATTAGTACCACAGTCAGGCAGCTAGACTATTTACAGTTAGTGCAGTGCGTCCTGCTCACAGTGTTCAGCTAGATCCGTTCCTGTTATCTTCTTACTGACAGGCAGGCTTGTCTTGTTACAGTATATACAGCTACCTGAAGAAAATTGCTGGTGTTTTTTTGATCCTATTAGTACCACAGTCAGGCAGCTAGACTATTTACAGTTAGTGCAGTGCGTCCTGCTCACAGTGATCAGCTAAACCTACAAGTTAGTGGGGTGCATCCTGCTCACAGTGTTCAGCTAAACCTACAAGTTAGTGGGGTGCGTCCTGCTCACAGTGTTCAGCTAAACCTACAAGTTAGTGCGGTGCATCCTGCTCACAGTGTTCAGCTAAAACTACAAGTTAGTAGGGTGCGTCCTGCTCACAGTGTTCAGCTAAACCTACAAGTTAGTGGGGTGCGTCCTGCTCACAGTGTTGAGCTAAACCTACAAGTTAGTGCGGTGCGTCCTGATCACAGTGTTCAGCTAAAACTACAAGTTAGTGGGGTGCGTCCTGCTCACAGTAATCAGCTAAACCTACAAGTTAGTGGGGTGCGTCCTGCTCACAGTGTTCAGCTAAACCTACAAGTTAGTGTGGTGCGTCCACCTCATAGTGTTCAGCTAAACCTACAAGTTAGTGCGGTGCATCCTGCTCACAGTGTTCAGCTAAAACTACAAGTTAGTGCGGTGCGTCCACCTCACAGTGTTCAGCTAAACCTACAAGTTAGTGTGTTGCGTCCTGCTCACAGTGTTCAGCTAAAACTACATGTTAGTGCTGTGCATCCTGCTCACAGTGTTCAGCTAAACCTACAAGTTAGTGGAGTGCATCCTGCTCACAGTGTTCAGCTAAACCTACAAGCTAGTGGGGTGCGTCCTGCTCACAGTGTTCAGCTAAACCTACAAGTTAGTGTGGTGTGTCCTGCTCACAGTGTTCAGCTAAAACTACAAGTTAGTAGGGTGCGTCCTGCTCACAGTGTTCAGCTAAACCTACAAGTTAGGGGGGTGCGTCCTGCTCACAGTGTTGAGCTAAACCTGCAAGTTAGTGCGGTGCGTCCTGATCACAGTGTTCAGCTAAAACTACAAGTTAGTGGGGTGCGTCCTGCTCACAGTAATCAGCTAAACCTACAAGTTAGTGGGGTGCATCCTGCTCACAGTGTTAAGCTAAACCTACAAGTTAGTGTGGTGCGTCCACCTCATAGTGTTCAGCTAAACCTACAAGTTAGTGCGGTGCGTCCTGCTCACAGCGTTCAGCTAAAACTACAAGTTAGTGCGGTGCGTCCACCTCAGTGTTCAGCTAAACCTACAAGTTAGTGCGGTGCGTCCTGCTCACAGTGTTCAGCTAAAACTACATGTTAGTGCTGTGCGTCCTGCTCACAGTGTTCAGCTAAACCTACAAGTTAGTGTACTGAGACCTCTGCACAGTGTTCATCTAAAGCTACAAGTTAGTGCAGTGCGTCCTGCTCACAGTGTTCAGCTAGATCCGTTCCTGTTATCTTTTTACTGACAGGCAGGCTTGTCTTGTTACAGTATATATAGCTACCTGAAGAAAATTACTGGTGTTCTTTTGATCCTATTAGTACCACAGTCAGGCAGCTAGACTATTTACAGTTAGTGCAGTGCATCCTGCTCACAGTGTTCAGCTAAAACTACAAGTTAGTGGGGTGCGTCCTGCTCACAGTGTTCAGCTAAACCTACAAGTTAGTGGGGTGCGTCCTGCTCACAGTGTTCAGCTAAACCTACAAGTTAGTGCGGTGCATCCTGCTCACAGTGTTCAGCTAAAACTACAAGTTAGTGGGGTGCGTCCTGCTCACAGTGTTCAGCTAAACCTACAAGTTAGTGCGGTGTGTCCTGCTCACAGTGTTCAGCTAAACCTACAAGTTAGTGGGGTGCGTCCTGCTCACAGTGTTCAGCTAAACCTACAAGTTAGTGTGGTGCGTCCACCTCACAGTGTTCAGCTAAACCTACAAGTTAGTGCGGTGCATCCTGCTCACATTGTTCAGCTAAAACTACAAGTTAGTGCGGTGCGTCCACCTCACAGTGTTCAGCTAAACCTACAAGTTAGTGGGGTGCGTCCTGCTCACAGTGTTCAGCTAAACCTACAAGTTAGTGGGGTGCGTCCTGCTCACAGTGTTCAGCTAAACCTACAAGTTAGTAGGGTGCGTCCTGCTCACAGTGTTCAGCTAAACCTACAAGTTAGTGTGGTGCGTCCACCTCACAGTGTTCAGCTAAACCTACAAGTTAGTGCGGTGCATCCTGCTCACAGTGTTCAGCTAAAACTACAAGTTAGTAGGGTGCGTCCTGCTCACAGTGTTCAGCTAAACCTACAAGTTAGTGGGGTGCGTCCTGCTCACAGTGTTCAGCTAAACCTACAAGTTAGTGCGGTGCGTCCTGATCACAGTGTTCAGCTAAAACTACAAGTTAGTGGGGTGCATCCTGCTCACAGTAATCAGCTAAACCTACAAGTTAGTGGGGTGCGTCCTGCTCACAGTGTTCAGCTAAACCTACAAGTTAGTGTGGTGCGTCCACCTCATAGTGTTCAGCTAAACCTACAAGTTAGTGCGGTGCGTCCTGCTCACAGTGTTCAGCTAAATCTACAAGTTAGTGCGGTGCGTCCACCTCACAGTGTTCAGCTAAACCTACAAGTTAGTGTGTTGCTTCCTGCTCACAGTGTTCAGCTAAAACTACATGTTAGTGCTGTGCGTCCTGCTCACAGTGTTCAGCTAAACCTACAAGTTAGTGGAGTGCATCCTGCTCACAGTGTTCAGCTAAACCTACAAGCTAGTGGGGTGCGTCCTGCTCACAGTGTTCAGCTAAACCTACAAGTTAGTGTGGTGCGTCTTGCTCACAGTGTTCAGCTAAAACTACAAGTTAGTAGGGTGCGTCCTGCTCACAGTGTTCAGCTAAACCTACAAGTTAGTGCGGTGCGTCCTGCTCACAGTGTTGAGCTAAACCTACAAGTTAGTGCGGTGCGTCCTGATCACAGTGTTCAGCTAAAACTACAAGTTAGTGGGGTGCGTCCTGCTCACAGTAATCAGCAAAACCTACAAGTTAGTGGGGTGCGTCCTGCTCACAGTGTTCAGCTAAACCTACAAGTTAGTGTGGTGCGTCCACCTCATAGTGTTCAGCTAAACCTACAAGTTAGTGCGGTGCGTCCTGCTCACAGTGTTCAGCTAAACCTACAAGTTAGTGCGGTGCGTCCACCTCACAGTGTTCAGCTAAACCTACAAGTTAGTGTGTTGCGTCCTGCTCACAGTGTTCAGCTAAAACTACATGTTAGTGCTGTGTGTCCTGCTCACAGTGTTCAGCTAAACCTACAAGTTAGTGGAGTGCATCCTGCTCACAGTGTTCAGCTAAACCTACAAGCTAGTGGGGTGCGTCCTGCTCACAGTGTTCAGCTAAACCTACAAGTTAGTGTGGTGCGTCCTGCTCACAGTGTTCAGCTAAAACTACAAGTTAGTAGGGTGCGTCCTGCTCACAGTGTTCAGCTAAACCTACAAGTTAGTGGGGTGCGTCCTGCTCACAGTGTTGAGCTAAACCTACAAGTTAGTGCGGTGCGTCCTGATCACAGTGTTCAGCTAAAACTACAAGTTAGTGGGGTGCGTCCTGCTCACAGTAATCAGCTAAACCTACAAGTTAGTGGGGTGCGTCCTGCTCACAGTGTTCAGCTAAACCTACAAGTTAGTGTGGTGCATCCACCTCATAGTGTTCAGCTAAACCTACAAGTTAGTGCGGTGCGTCCTGCTCACAGTGTTCAGCTAAACCTACAAGTTAGTGCGGTGCGTCCACCTCACAGTGTTCAGCTAAACCTACAAGTTAGTGCAGTGCGTCCTGCTCACAGTGTTCAGCTAAAACTACATGTTAGTGCTGTGTGTCCTGCTCACAGTGTTCAGCTAAACCTACAAGTTAGTGTACTGAGACCTCTGCACAGTGTTCATCTAAAGCTACAAGTTAGTGCAGTGTGTCCTGCTCACAGTGTTCAGCTAGATCCGTTCCTGTTATCTTCTTACTGACAGGCAGGCTTGTCTTGTTACAGTATATACAGCTACCTGAAGAAAATTACTGGTGTTCTTTTGATCCTATTAGTACCACAGTCAGGCAGCTAGACTATTTACAGTTAGTGCAGTGCATCCTGCTCACAGTGTTCAGCTAAAACTACAAGTTAGTGGGGTGCGTCCTGCTCACAGTGTTCAGCTAAACCTACAAGTTAGTGGGGTGCGTCCTGCTCACAGTGTTCAGCTAAACCTACAAGTTAGTGCGGTGCATCCTACTCACAGTGTTCAGCTAAAACTACAAGTTAGTGGGGTGCGTCCTGCTCACAGTGTTCAGCTAAACCTACAAGTTAGTGGGGTGCGTCCTGCTCACAGTGTTCAGCTAAAACTACAAGTAAGTGGGGTGCGTCCTGCTCACAGTGTTCAGCTAAACCTACAAGTTAGTGGGGTGCGTCCTGCTCACAGTGTTCAGCTAAACCTACAAGTTAGTGTGGTGCGTCCACCTCACAGTGTTCAGCTAAACCTACAAGTTAGTGCGGTACGTCCTGCTCACAGTGTTCAGCTAAACCTACAAGTTAGTGCGGTGCGTCCTGATCACAGTGTTCAGCTAAAACTACAAGTTAGTGGGGTGCGTCCTGCTCACAGTAATCAGCAAAACCTACAAGTTAGTGTGGTGCATCCTGCTCACAGTGTTCAGCTAAACCTACAAGTTAGTGTGGTGCGTCCACCTCATAGTGTTCAGCTAAACCTACAAGTTAGTGCGGTGCGTCCTGCTCACAGTGTTCAGCTAAACCTACAAGTTAGTGCGGTGCGTCCACCTCACAGTGTTCAGCTAAACCTACAAGTTAGTGGGGTGCGTCCTGCTCACAGTGTTCAGCTAAACCTACAAGTTAGTGGGGTGCGTCCTGCTCACAGTGTTCAGCTAAACCTACAAGTTAGTGTGGTGCGTCCACCTCATAGTGTTCAGCTAAACCTACAAGTTAGTGCGGTGCGTCCTGCTCACAGTGTTCAGCTAAAACTACAAGTTAGTGCGGTGCGTCCACCTCACAGTGTTCAGCTAAACCTACAAGTTAGTGTGTTGCTTCCTGCTCACAGTGTTCAGCTAAAACTACATGTTAGTGCTGTGCGTCCTGCTCACAGTGTTCAGCTAAACCTACAAGTTAGTGGAGTGCATCCTGCTCACAGTGTTCAGCTAAACCTACAAGCTAGTGGGGTGCGTCCTGCTCACAGTGTTCAGCTAAACCTACAAGTTAGTGTGGTGCGTCTTGCTCACAGTGTTCAGCTAAAACTACAAGTTAGTAGGGTGCGTCCTGCCCACAGTGTTCAGCTAAACCTACAAGTTAGTGCGGTGCGTCCTGCTCACAGTGTTGAGCTAAACCTACAAGTTAGTGCGGTGCGTCCTGATCACAGTGTTCAGCTAAAACTACAAGTTAGTGGGGTGCGTCCTGCTCACAGTAATCAGCAAAACCTACAAGTTAGTGGGGTGCGTCCTGCTCACAGTGTTCAGCTAAACCTACAAGTTAGTGTGGTGCGTCCACCTCATAGTGTTCAGCTAAACCTACAAGTTAGTGCGGTGCGTCCTGCTCACAGTGTTCAGCTAAACCTACAAGTTAGTGCGGTGCGTCCACCTCACAGTGTTCAGCTAAACCTACAAGTTAGTGTGTTGCGTCCTGCTCACAGTGTTCAGCTAAAACTACATGTTAGTGCTGTGTGTCCTGCTCACAGTGTTCAGCTAAACCTACAAGTTAGTGGAGTGCATCCTGCTCACAGTGTTCAGCTAAACCTACAAGCTAGTGGGGTGCGTCCTGCTCACAGTGTTCAGCTAAACCTACAAGTTAGTGTGGTGCGTCCTGCTCACAGTGTTCAGCTAAAACTACAAGTTAGTAGGGTGCGTCCTGCTCACAGTGTTCAGCTAAACCTACAAGTTAGTGGGGTGCGTCCTGCTCACAGTGTTGAGCTAAACCTACAAGTTAGTGCGGTGCGTCCTGATCACAGTGTTCAGCTAAAACTACAAGTTAGTGGGGTGCGTCCTGCTCACAGTAATCAGCTAAACCTACAAGTTAGTGGGGTGCGTCCTGCTCACAGTGTTCAGCTAAACCTACAAGTTAGTGTGGTGCATCCACCTCATAGTGTTCAGCTAAACCTACAAGTTAGTGCGGTGCGTCCTGCTCACAGTGTTCAGCTAAACCTACAAGTTAGTGCGGTGCGTCCACCTCACAGTGTTCAGCTAAACCTACAAGTTAGTGCAGTGCGTCCTGCTCACAGTGTTCAGCTAAAACTACATGTTAGTGCTGTGTGTCCTGCTCACAGTGTTCAGCTAAACCTACAAGTTAGTGTACTGAGACCTCTGCACAGTGTTCATCTAAAGCTACAAGTTAGTGCAGTGTGTCCTGCTCACAGTGTTCAGCTAGATCCGTTCCTGTTATCTTCTTACTGACAGGCAGGCTTGTCTTGTTACAGTATATACAGCTACCTGAAGAAAATTACTGGTGTTCTTTTGATCCTATTAGTACCACAGTCAGGCAGCTAGACTATTTACAGTTAGTGCAGTGCATCCTGCTCACAGTGTTCAGCTAAAACTACAAGTTAGTGGGGTGCGTCCTGCTCACAGTGTTCAGCTAAACCTACAAGTTAGTGGGGTGCGTCCTGCTCACAGTGTTCAGCTAAACCTACAAGTTAGTGCGGTGCATCCTACTCACAGTGTTCAGCTAAAACTACAAGTTAGTGGGGTGCGTCCTGCTCACAGTGTTCAGCTAAACCTACAAGTTAGTGGGGTGCGTCCTGCTCACAGTGTTCAGCTAAAACTACAAGTAAGTGGGGTGCGTCCTGCTCACAGTGTTCAGCTAAACCTACAAGTTAGTGGGGTGCGTCCTGCTCACAGTGTTCAGCTAAACCTACAAGTTAGTGTGGTGCGTCCACCTCACAGTGTTCAGCTAAACCTACAAGTTAGTGCGGTACGTCCTGCTCACAGTGTTCAGCTAAACCTACAAGTTAGTGCGGTGCGTCCTGATCACAGTGTTCAGCTAAAACTACAAGTTAGTGGGGTGCGTCCTGCTCACAGTAATCAGCAAAACCTACAAGTTAGTGGGGTGCGTCCTGCTCACAGTGTTCAGCTAAACCTACAAGTTAGTGTGGTGCGTCCACCTCATAGTGTTCAGCTAAACCTACAAGTTAGTGCGGTGCGTCCTGCTCACAGTGTTCAGCTAAACCTACAAGTTAGTGCGGTGCGTCCACCTCACAGTGTTCAGCTAAACCTACAAGTTAGTGTGTTGCGTCCTGCTCACAGTGTTCAGCTAAAACTACATGTTAGTGCTGTGCGTCCTGCTCACAGTGTTCAGCTAAACCTACAAGTTAGTGGAGTGCATCCTGCTCACAGTGTTCAGCTAAACCTACAAGCTAGTGGGGTGCGTCCTGCTCACAGTGTTCAGCTAAACCTACAAGTTAGTGTGGTGCGTCCTGCTCACAGTGTTCAGCTAAAACTACTAGTTAGTAGGGTGCGTCCTGCTCACAGTGTTCAGCTAAACCTACAAGTTAGTGGGGTGCGTCCTGCTCACAGTGTTGAGCTAAACCTACAAGTTAGTGCGGTGCGTCCTGATCACAGTGTTCAGCTAAAACTACAAGTTAGTGGGGTGCGTCCTGCTCACAGTAATCAGCTAAACCTACAAGTTAGTGGGGTGCATCCTGCTCACAGTGTTCAGCTAAACCTACAAGTTAGTGTGGTGCATCCACCTCATAGTGTTCAGCTAAACCTACAAGTTAGTGCGGTGCGTCCTGCTCACAGTGTTCAGCTAAACCTACAAGTTAGTGCGGTGCGTCCACCTCACAGTGTTCAGCTAAACCTACAAGTGAGTGCAGTGCGTCCTGCTCACAGTGTTCAGCTAAAACTACATGTTAGTGCTGTGTGTCCTGCTCACAGTGTTCAGCTAAACCTACAAGTTAGTGTACTGAGACCTCTGCACAGTGTTCATCTAAAGCTACAAGTTAGTGCAGTGTGTCCTGCTCACAGTGTTCATCTAGATCCGTTCCTGTTATCTTCTTACTGACAGGCAGGCTTGTCTTGTTACAGTATATACAGCTATCTGAAGAAAATTACTGGTGTTCTTTTGATCCTATTAGTACCACAGTCAGGCAGCTAGACTATTTACAGTTAGTGCAGTGCATCCTGCTCACAGTGTTCAGCTAAAACTACAAGTTAGTGGGGTGCGTCCTGCTCACAGTGTTCAGCTAAACCTACAAGTTAGTGGGGTGCGTCCTGCTCACAGTGTTCAGCTAAACCTACAAGTTAGTGTGGTGCATCCTACTCACAGTGTTCAGCTAAAACTACAAGTTAGTGGGGTGCGTCCTGCTCACAGTGTTCAGCTAAACCTACAAGTTAGTGGGGTGCGTCCTGCTCACAGTGTTCAGCTAAAACTACAAGTAAGTGGGGTGCGTCCTGCTCACAGTGTTCAGCTAAACCTACAAGTTAGTGGGGTGCGTCCTGCTCACAGTGTTCAGCTAAACCTACAAGTTAGTGTGGTGCGTCCACCTCACAGTGTTCAGCTAAACCTACAAGTTAGTGCGGTACGTCCTGCTCACAGTGTTCAGCTAAAACTACAAGTTTGTGCGGTGCGTCCACCTCACAGTGTTCAGCTAAACATACAAGTTAGTGTAGTGAGACCTCTGCACAGTGTTCATCTAAAGCTACAAGTTAGTGCAGTGCGTCCTGCTCACAGTGTTCAGCTAGATCCATTCCTGTTATCTTCTTACTGACAGACAGGCTTGTCTTGTTACAGTATTTACAGCTACCTGAAGAAAATTGCTGGTGTTCTTTTGATCCTATTAGTACCACAGTCAGGCAGCTAGACTATTTACAGTTAGTGCAGTGCATCCTGCTCACAGTGTTCAGCTAAAACTACAAGTTATCGGGGTGCGTCCTGCTCACAGTGTTCAGATAAACCTACAAGTTAGTGGGGTGCGTCCTGCTCACAGTGTTCAGCTAAAACTACAAGTTAGTGTGGTGCGTCCACCTCACAGTGTTCAGCTAAACCTACAAGTTATTTTTTTGTGAGCTCTGCACAGTGTTCACCTAAAGTTACCTGTAGAAGGTTGGTGGTGTTTTCCTGATCCTATCACTACCGCAGGCAGCTAAAAAAGCTACAAGTTATTTTTTTGCGAGCTCTGCACAGTGTTCAGCTAAAGCTACCTGTAGAAGGTTGGTGGTGTTCTCATACTACAGGCAGGCAGTTGATTTTGCTAGCTGCAGTATCAGTACATATATATATATATATATATATATATATATATATATATATATATATATCCCAGCTTAGTGCAGCTACAGGCCATTAGTATGTCTGGAAGGCCAAGAAGGAGAGGCAGACAGTCACAAGCCAATAAGAGAGGGCAAGCAGGCTCTGTGTCTAGTGCTGGTCATGGAGACGGTGCATCCTCATCAGCACGTGGCCGTGGGACACGCTTAGCCTTTTTTTCGGCAGCTGGCCGTGTTGAGCCGCAACATGCGGAAGACTTGGTCGAGTGGATCACCAAGCCGTCCTCATCCTCCTCATCCTCTCTCACCCATGCCCAGGGTACTTTGTCTGGCAAAGCAGCGGCCTCTTCCCTCGGCTCAATGTCATCGGTGACTCCTTCCCTAGCCCCACCATGTCCTCCTGAGGAGTCCCTCGAACTGTTTGACCACAGTGTTGGGGACATGCTCCAGGAGGATGCCCAGCGTTTGGAAGGCTCTGATGATGATACTGAGCTCGATGAAGGCAGTAACATGAGCACGGACAGAGGGGGTGCCCAAGAAGGACAGCAATCTGGCAGTCATGCTCCCCCTGCTGCAGCATACTGCCAGGTTTGCTCCAGTGATGAGGAGGGAGGGGATGATGAGGTCACTGACTCAACGTGGGTGCCTGATAGGAGAGAGGAGGAGGAGGAGGAGGTGGCACATCACCAACGAGGCAGGATGCCCTCCAGGGGCCAGCCTAAGGGAAGCACATTGACTGCATCACACCCCAAAGCTCCACATGTGCAGGGCGCTGCAGTCTCTGCGCATTATTCAAAAAGATCTTTGGTGTGGGCCTTTTTTGAGACGAGTGCATCAGATCGCACCGCTGCTATTTGCAACATATGTCTCAAGCGTATCTCGCATGGCCAAAACATCTCCCGCTTGGGTACCACATGCTTGACCAGACATATGTTGACCTGTCATGCAGTTCGTTGGCAAGCGTATCTAACAGACTCACACCAAAGAACAAAGAGGACCTCCCCTTGCTCCTTATCAGCTGAGATCTCCAACCCCACTATACCTTCAGTCCTCTCTGAGACCTGCACTAAGAGGAATGAAGGTGTAGAATTAGGTGTGTCACAGCCAAGTACTTGTGGGCAATCTGCTTTTGGTACACCGACGTCAGATTGTACCAGGCAAATTTCCCTGCCCCAGCTGCTGCACCGCCGAAAGAAGTTTGCTCCCAGCCATCCACATGCCCAGCGGTTGAATGCTAGCTTGGCAAAATTGCTAGCACTTCAACTGCTGCCTTTTAAGTTGGTAGACTCTGCCCCCTTCCGTGAGTTTGTGGAATGTGCGGTTCCTCAGTGGCAGGTACCCAAACGCCACTTTTTCTCATGGAAGGCGATTCCGGCTCTCTACCGGCATGTGGAAGGCAATGTCCATGCCTCGCTGGACAGGGCGGTCAGCGGTAAGGTGCATATTACCGCTGACTCATGGTCCAGCAGGCATGGACAGGGATGTTACCTAAGTTTCACGGCGCATTGGGTGACTCTGCTGGCAGCTGGGAAGGATGCAGGACAAGGTGCAGTAGTGTTGGAGGTTGTTCCGCCACCACGCCTCCAAAATGCTAATGATTGTGACACACCTCTCTCCTCCACCCCCTCCTCTTCTTCTTCCTCCATGGCCTCTTCCTGTGCTTTGTCCTCGGAACCAGCGGTGCTCCGTAGCCGTTCAAGGGGCTACGCAAGTACGCAGGCCAAAAGATGCCATGCGGTGCTTGAGCTGGTGTGCTTGGGGGACAGGAGTCACACTGGGGCAGAGATTCTGCCAGCTCTGCAGGGGCAGGTTCAGAGGTGGTTGACGCCACGCCAACTTAAGGCAGGAATGGTGGTTTGCGACAATGGCACCAACCTCCTCTCTGCCCTCCGACAGGGACAAATGACCCATGTGCCTTGTTTGGCTCACGTCCTTAACTTGGTGGTGCAGCGGTTCTTGGGCAGGTACCCGGGCTTACAGGATGTCCTGAGGCAGGCCAGGAAAGTCTGTGTGCATTTCTGCCAGTCATATAATGCCAGTGCTCGGCTGACGGACCTCCAAAAGGAGAAGAACCGCCTAATCTGTGACATGCCCACCAGGTGGAACTCAACGTTGGCCATGCTGCAGCGGCTGCACATGCAGCAGAGGGCCATCAATGAGTACCTGTGTGACTATGGCACCAGGACAGGATCAGGGGAGCTTGTTTTTTTTTTCTCCACACCAGTGGGCCATGATCAGGGATGCATGCACTGTCCTGTCACCATTTGAGGAGGCCACAAGGATGGTGAGCAGTGACCGTGCATGCATCAGTAACACTGTCCCCCTTGTCCACCTGTTGGAGCACACACTGCGTGGAATATTGATCAGGGCACTTGAGGCAGAACAGAGGCAGGAAGAGGGGGACTTCCTTAGCTCTCAAGGCCCCCTTTATCCAGACAGTGTTCCTGTGTGCCCGCCAATCACACAGGAAGAGGACGAGGAGGAGGAGGAGGAGGAGGAAGATTGTGTCAGTATGGAGGTGGAGCCTGGCACTCAGCATCACCAGCAGTCTTTAAGGGATCAGTCCCAAGAAACACATAGACTTGTACGTGGCTGGGAGGAGGTGGCTGCAGACCATGTCGTCCTTAGTGACCCAGAGGACTCCGGACCGAATGCCTCAGCAAACCTACGCTGCATGGCCTCCCTGATCCTGCAAAGCCTGCGTAAGGATCCTCGTATTCGTGGTATCAAGGAGAAGGACCAATACTGGCTGGCAACCCTCCTTGATCCACGTTACAAAGGTAAGGTTTCGGACCTTATCTTGCCATCGCAGAGGGAGCAGAGGATGAAACATCTTCGGGAGGCCTTGCAGAAAGGTCTGTGCAACGCGTTCCTAGAGACTGGGAGGTTACAAACTCCTGTTTCTGGACAACGTGTTGCTGAGGCTTCGGTCAGTCAAAGAAGGAGCGGTGGAGAAGGTGGTCATCTGACCGATGCGTTCAGACAATTTTTTGGTCCGCAGCCCCAAGGTATGATCGGTTCCAGCAACCATCGCCAGCGTCTGTTTTACATGGTGCAGGAATACCTAGGGCTAGGGGCAAGATCTGACTTGGACACTTTTCCCACCGAAAATCCTCTGGGTTACTGGGTCTTGAGGATGGATCACTGGCCAGAGCTTGCACAGTATGCAATTGAGCTACTGGCCTGTCCTGCATCCAGCGTTCTTTCGGAACGCACATTTAGTGCTGCTGGAGGCTTTGTAACCGATCACAGGGTGCGTCTGTCCACCGACTCGGTCGATCACCTGACCTTCATAAAAATGAATCAGTCTTGGATCACCACCAGCTACCAAGCACCTGATGCTGATATAACCGAATAATTTTTTTTGAAATCTCAGATCCCTTCAAAGACTGCCTATGCTGATGCTGAGTGACTATCCCTGAGAAATTGTCCTCTTCCTCCTCAATCATCACGCTGATAGCTTGTAAGAACATTTTTGATTCTGGGCGCCACCACCAGTGCCTAAGGCACAATTTTTCAGCCCCTGTTTAACAGGGGCGTGTATAATTACAATTTTTGATGCAATACTTTGCAGCAGGGATCATTTCAGCATTCCAACTAGAGTATCTGTGAGGGGTTGCAGTGTTGTGGCACCAGTGCCTAAGGCCCAATTTTTCAGCCCTTGTTTAACAGGGGCATGTAATTGCAATTTTTGATGCAATACTTTGCAGCAGGGCTCATTTCAGCATTCCAACTAGTGTATCTGTGAGGGGTTGCAGTGTTGTGGCACCAGCACCAGTGCCTAAGGCCCAATTTTTCTGCCCCTGTTTAACAGGGGCGTGTAATTACAATTTTTGATGCAATACTTTGCAGCAGGGCTCGTTCCTGCATTCCAACTAGAGTGTCTGTGAGGGGTTGCAGTGTTGTGGCACCACCACCACCACCAAAGGCCCAATTTTTCTGCCCTTGTTCAACAGGGGCATGTAATTACAATTCTTGATCTAATATTTCACAGCAGGGCCCATTTCTGCACCCACCAAGAGCGAGTGAGGACTTACAGTGTTGTGGCACCAGCACCACCACCACCAAAGGCCCAATTTTTCTGCCCCTGTTACACAGGGGCATGTAATTACAATTCTTGATCTAATATTTCACAGCAGGGCCCTGTGAGGGCTTACAGTATTGTGACCACAACAACACCTAAGGCCCAAATGTCTGCTGAGTATATAGGGCAGGCCCCTACTTTCATCATCTTACTTACAAACGACTCCTACTTGCAAACGGAAGGAGACAACAGGAAGTGAGATGAAATCTACCCCTAGGAAGGGAAATTCTCTCCTGTAAGAGTTAATATGGGAAAAACATTTCTCCTTTCCACTGATGCTTTCCAATCCTTGTTCCACAAAAAAACCCAAATTTTCAAAAAACATTTGTCATTGGGACAAAAAGTGAGGTGAAATCTTCTGAAGAGGAGGACAGACAGCAAAACCAATGTCACAGGGGTGATAACCCTTCCCTATATCTTCCAAAAAGCTTAAAAAAGATTTTTTGGCTGGAGCTAAACACGTTAAAAATGTACCCGTTCAAAATTACAAACAGATTCTACTTAACAACAAACCTACAGTCCCTGTCTTGTTTGCACCGCCTGTATACTGCTGCTTAGAGTATATAGGGCCTGGTGGCCCCACACCTTTCCTTATTTTAATTTGGGTGCGGGGTTCCCCTTAATATCCATACAAGACCCAAAGGGCCTGGTAATGGACTGGGGGGTACCCATGCCGTTTGTCTCACTGATTTTCATCCATATCGCCAGGACCCGACATTACATTAAACCCGCAAGCAGTTTTAAATGAGATTTTTTCCTTTAAAAATGACATTTTGTGCAGGGACTGTTCTAAACACGGGAAACACGCTCCACTTTACAGGCATACTTTAAGCATCATTAAAATCACTGCTCCCGAAAAAACTGGAGTTTTTAAAAGTTTTTTTTGCATTGATACATGTCCCCTGGGGTAGGACCCGGGTCCCCAAACCCTTTTTAGGACAATACCATGCAAATTAGCCTTTAAAATTAGCACTTTTGATTTTGAACGTTCGAGTCCCATAGACGTCAATGGCGTTCTAACGTTCGTGCAAATTTTCGGTCCGTTCGCAGGTTCTGGTGCGAACCGAACCGGGGGGTGTTCGGCTCATCCCTATCGGGGACTAGGAAAGTACCGCCAAATGCAAGCCATATATATCATTATATGATCTTTTTTATAGTTTTTAAATTTCTGTCAGCAGAAGTCCTCTATTTAAAGTGCACCAAGCACCACTTTTTATTCAATAAAGTGCATCCAATTACCGATTTCCTATTATCTATTAGATTTGGGTAATAAACCCCCCATCATGTCTGGGAGACCAACAAGGAGTAGCAGACATTCCCATGCCACTATGAGGGGGCCAGCAGCATCTGTGTCAACAGGCAAAGGTGAATGTATTCCATCCTCAGGCAGGGCATGTTTGTCTCTGTTTAGTGATGTTGCCCATGTTATTCAACCACAGCATGTGGTGGACTGGATTACTAAACCATCCTCATCCTCCTCATCCTCTATCATCAAGCAAGTGAACATATTCGCAAGCACCCCATGGATCAACACTTCCATCCAAGGATTTCTTTTATAGAGAGAGATCACATCACAGAATTAAGTGCAACATTTCAGAGCCACGCAGGGCCCCTTTGTCACATGCCTGGATGGAAGTGTCGATCCATGATGTGCTGGCGAATATGTTCACTTAGGTAAAAGAGTGTGTCTGTCCACAGACTCCGATGACCGGCTGACTTTTCTAAAAAATGAATCAGTCCTGGAGTAGCAGCAGCTATCAAGCCCCTGATGCCGATGTTGCTGATTAAATGTGTTTGGGATCTGGAATCTCTGCAAGACTGTCTAAGCTGCCTAGCTTTGTGTTATAGGTTTCATGGGCACAATTAACACACAAGGCCCAATTTTTCCGCACCTGTTTTACAGGTGCATATAATTTCAATTTTTTGACAGCAAGGGCAATTCTTGCTTTTATCAAGAGTACCTCTACAGGGTACCACCAACACCCAAAGTCCAATTTTTTTACACCTGTTACTTCTATTCAAAGTCTGCGAAAGATACACTATACCCAATCTAAAAAAAAATCATTAATCTTGGCCTGAGTGTACTATTATTTGAGTTCTTCACATAAGACTTGCTCACTATGATGCAAAACTTTGTTATTTCCATTCAAAGTCTGCCAAAGAGACACCAGAATTTATCTTGTTCTGAGCCTCATCATAGAGGCTCCCCAAGCCATTGTTTACAAAATAAAGAAAGCTTGCAGGAAAAACAATTTAAATGTAATTTTTTTCCTTTATATGTGTCAGTTTTGCTACAGCAGGTTCAATACACAGTACAGATGCGCCACTTTACAGGCAGCCTATGGGAACCCCCCCAGGCACTATCTTTAAAGGAATTTTTCATTTTTATTGTTTCACTTTAAGCACCATTAACATCACTGCTCCTTTTAAAACTATCTTTAAAAAAAATTGCATTGATACATGTCATCCAGAGCAGTACCTGGGACCCCATACACTTTTTATGGCCAATAACTTGCACATAGGCCTTTAAAATGGGGACTTTTGATTTTTCAAGTTGGGGTCCCATAGACTTTAATAGGGTTTGTGGGTTCGGGTCCGAACCTTTCTATGTTCCGGAGTTCTGGTGCAAACCAAACTGGGGGTGTTTGGCTCCTCTTTAGTTGTGTGTTTATTTACTATGTTATATTTTTTGTGAATGAGTATCAAGGAGTGCTAGGTGCACCTTACTTACTCATGCAGGGAGAACCTGATATCTGGGGGCCCTTTAAAAACCGCCCCCAGCAGATCTCCACATTGACAATGTCAGAGTTTTGAGAAAGAGGCCCATGTCCTCATAAACATGGAGAAAGATACCCTGTCTTTTTGCTCGGGGTTGCCCCAAAATAAACACCTGATCCTTGTCTGGTTGACAAAGAACAGAGGGGCCAGCAATATATGGACCCCATTTAGAAACTTACCAGGCCACATACCCTCCATCAGAACAAACAAAAAAAATTGGCATGGGCTCTGTCAAAATCCATACCTAACCTTTATCCTAGATAGAGGTTTGGTATTCATTTTTACGGGGGCTCCATACAAAAGAACAAAAAAGGTGTAGGGCCCCCATAATCCATACCAGACCCTTAAGGGGTCATGGAGGTTCAAGGAGTGGTTGACTCATAATACAAGAGAGACTGTGGGACTTTAAAGGAGGTCCATGACCATAGGGTCAAGGTATCTCCATCCCTGCTTCAAATGAGAAACTGAATAAAAGGTTGGGACTTTGAGTGAAGCATGTACAATAAAATAAATAATTATTCATATCCAATTTATTCCATATAAATAAATATAAACAAGACACACAGCACTATGAGTCTTGTGATGCATTTCATATAAACATATAAAATCAATACATATATATACACACATATACATGCAAGGCACAATATATCATGATGGTTACATGTAAGTGACTTAAAAAACATGAAATATCAGGGTAAAAAGTAGAAATATAGTCTGGCCATGGATAGGCAAATTATTGCACATATCTGGATGTAACTGTGAGTAAAGGATGCATGGGTGTAGCATCCATAGCTCAACACGTTTCGTGGTTAGTAACCACTCATCAGGAGCAATTGTGGCCAAAGCCTAAAAGATAATGAATATTGGGTCAGACTCCATACCTGAGTCCATACCTAACCTTTATCCTAGATAGAGGTTTGGTATTCATTTTTAGGGGGGCTCCATACAAAAGAACAAAAAAGGTGTAGGGCCCCCCATAATCCATACCAGACCCTTAAGGGGTCATGGAGGTTCAAGGAGTGGTTGACTCATGGTTAATCTGAACCTGGAGCTAATCCCTACTCCTGACCATTGCACTTGTAATTTGTGTTATATATTATATACTTCTAACTGCTACATGCTGTATGTTGTGCACACTTTAACCACTTTCTATCTAGACATTATATATTAATTGCTGGACAGGTCACACCTGAGGTCAGAAGGGCGTATTAAGATATCCTCCTGCTCACACCACTTGTGCACCCTCTCTAGCAAATGCAGCTGTGATAGCTGTGTCCTTTGAATACAGCTGATCACAGAGCAGGGCAAAGGGCCAGCAATCAGCTGTGAAAGAAAATGGTCAGCACTGTAGGAAACAATCTGTGATTTTTTTATGTACCCAGTCACTAAAGCAGCCACCCAGTGCCCCTGATCAATAGCCATCCCAGTACAGTGCCACTATGGTGCCGCCACACCAGTACAGTGTCATTATACTAGTGTAGTCAGCCACAGTGTCCCTAATCACCACCACACCAGTCACTTTGCCATCATTGCAGTGCACCCAGCAATGTGTTCCTGATCACCATCACACCATGACCAGTAACACCAGACCAGTGTAAGGGGCCAACAGTGTTCCTGATTGACACCATACCAATTCCAGTGTCACCAGACCCTTGTCAGCCAGGAACAATGTTCCCGATGGCCATTACACCAGTTTCAGTGTCACCAAACCAGTGCAGCCAGCTACAGTGTTCCTGATCGATGTCACATGATGATGTTTTTAGGTGATTTTTTTTTTATTTTTATGTATTTTTTTATCTTTGTTGTTTTTAGACCATAGAAAAAAAGAGTCAGAATAGTAACTTAAAAATTTTAGGTTACAGGGTAGGTAAGACATCCAAGAATGTCACTGACATCCGACATAGAAATATACACGTAAAAATCTAATTTAGTTTGTGAAGATCAGAAAAAAGAGCATCCATTCTTCAAAAAACTAGCATCAAATAACCTGTTTATATTACTGTACATACTCCAGTATAGGTCGACCCGAATATAAGTCGAGGCCCCTAATTTACCACAAAAAACTGACCCGAGTATAGGACGAGGGTGAGAAATGCAGCAGCTACTGTAAGTGGAAAAAGAAGGTCAACTATGCCCATCTGCAGCTGCATGCCTCCCTGTGTCCTGTGTATGTGTCCTGTGCAGCCTACCTGTGTCCTGTGCATGTGTCCCTGTGTCCTGTGCATGTGTACTGTGTCCTGTGTCCTTTGTCCTGTGTCCTGTGCATGTGTCCTGTGTCCTGTGCATGTGTCCTGTGTCCCTGTGCAGTCTATCTGTGTCCTGTGCAGCCTCCATGATCCACTGATCAGCGTGTGATAATACCATTCGGCGGCCATTCCACTGTTCAAAAGCCGCGCCTCCTCCTCATCTGTGATAGGCAGAACATTCCATTTCCCAGCAGTCAGAGGTCAGCCTATCACGGACATTCTCTCATTCTCATACCATGGACGAGGATGAGAGAATGTTTGTGATAGGCTGTACACTGACTGCTGGGAAATGGAGGGTTCAGCCTATCACAGACTTGAAAATTGCTGTTCACAGAGGATCCCCATCCAATCTGACAGAGCTTGAGCTATTTTGCAAAGAAGAATGGGCAAAAATGTATTTCACTCTCTAGATTGAAAGCTACTAGAGACATACCCAAAAAGACTTGAAGCTGTAATTGCAGCGAAGGGTGGTTCTACAAAGTATTGACTCGGGGGGGCTGAATACAAATGCACACCACACTTCATATATTTATTTGTAAAAAAATGTAAAAACAATTTATAATTTCCGTTCCACTTCACGTACCACTTTGTGTTGATCTAACACATAAAATCCCAATAAAATACATTTACATTGTTGGTGATAACATGACAAAGTGTGGAAAATTTCAAGAAGTATGAATACTTTTTGAAGGCACTGTAGCAACCACGGTGTCCAGATTTTAAAATGTTTTTCAGATTGGTTTTTAATAAAAGAAATTATTTGTATCATAGGTTGGATATCAGAGGCACGTCAGTGTTCTAAAGTTGGGGGATCCTTTTTTCCAGAGTGATTTTTTTATACTGTTTATAAGATATTTGCGTATTATGTAAAAGATAGATGGCTAGTGAGTCTGCAAGGGGCCATCCAGTTATTTTTAATAGAGGACTTGACTTCAGACCAGAAGGTAGCAAGCACTGGGCAATCCCAGAAAATGTGTAGAAGGGAACCTTCCGCTTTCAGCCAATTTCAGAATAGGGGTGACACTTAAGGGTAAATCTTGTGTAGGAGTTGAGGAATTTTGTACCACCTGGTGAGTATTTTGTAACCATTTTCTTTGTATGTGTTTGCCAATAAGGCTTTGTGAGCAAAAAGAAGAATTTTATCTTTTTGGGTGGGAGAGAATGTCATATTCAGAACTTATTCCCATTTCATCGGAAGCTCAGAACTTGTTGTTGTTCACCGGCGGCCAACATAGAATAAGATTGTGATAATGCATGTCTGATCAGTACAGCATCCTTGCAAATCCTTTCAAATGATGTTAGAGTGCAGCTAATTTGGTGCCCCAGAGCTAGAATCTCAAGTAAGCAAATTTAAGGCAAAAATAGTAGTTTAGTTCTGAGCCAAATGAAGCTTGGATGTTTGTGGTGGTGGATATAGGTTTGTTCTGAGGATAGAAATGACTCAATCTAAATGTGCCCTTGGCATAGAGATTACATTGTAAGTCTGTGGAGCTATGCAGTAAATAGAGGAGTCAAAAATTAGAAAAAGTGGGCTGGGGTGCAATGAAAGAGAAGTAGACTTGAAGATAGATTTAACAATTCAGAAAGTATCACGTATTAGAGGATGGGTCAGGATTGATCCAACTGGGCTTGCCAGGCCCAAGCCTTCCAAAGGGACAGATATAGCAGCCTGTTCTATCTCTAATAATGGTTTAACATTTTTCTGATTAGACCAGTCTATCACTCTCATCAAGTGGACTGCTGCATGATACTTAACCGGGTCAGGAAACCCAATACCACCCCATGGCTCGGGTAGTGTCAAGACATCGAAGCACTCAATTCCGCTGCAGGTGCATGACAGTCCATTTGCCATTGAGGCTCTTGACGGGAGACCCCTACAACCTGCCCATGTGACTCATGAGACAGTTCTGTTGTCCATGGCCGTAGGGGCTCTTCACCATGAGATAATCCAATTCCAAGTTATTTCCCCACCTAAGTTTTCGCTGGTTATTGGTTATCCTTGGTTACAGAGGCACAACCCCTGTTTTGATTGCCTCCGTGCTGAGGTTCTCTCCTGGTTGCCACAATGCAGTAAGACATGCTTCCAGAAGGTAGCCAAGGTCCTGTGCACCTCTTCACTCTCCTCCCTGCCGGGGACAAAGGTCAAGCCGGTAGTTTGCCTCTGTTGTGATCGAATGTATTAATTAATATTGGGTGTATAGATAATTAATATTTAGGTATTATTATAATGATGATGATGTAAGTACTCTTCTGCAGCAACCCAATTCTTCCAGAGAGATGCACTTTATTGACTTCCAACACAGAACAAAGTCCAAAGTCCACAGATGACAAAGAAATCCGACAGAGGAGATATAATTCAAAGTCCCATGTTCTTAGGTCTGAGTGTGCATACACAGACAAGCCTCTCTCATACAAAGACAAGCCTAACTCCCCAAACCTATAGACTGAATGCTGTGTTATATACACTAAATATTGAATGGCTGAGCAATTTGATTGGACTTTGATTACAGTCTTTCAAACAGACAACAACCCCCAGCCGTGAACAGCCGTGAACCACCCCAATTTGCACTCCCGCATATCAACATCAACAAGTCCCCTTTAGATATGTGTATACCACCTGAACACCCTTTTGAATACCTTTTGGAATACCTACATTCCTGCATATCAACAAGCCCTCCTGATAAATTAGCCCCACAGGAGGGAGCCTCCGCTAGGCCAACCCAAAACACTTCCTGATCCCATTGTTACCCCCTCAGGTCTAATTACCATCAATTAATATTTCTACTATGGTCCTTTAAACAATGTACCCTTTGAAATGTTCAATTAGGTTTCCAGACCATACCTCACCTCACACACCTAGGTAGACTTGCATAAAATCAACACATCAAAGAGTCTTCAGCTGTCCCCTTGATATGTTAAAATTCAGTTGGACAAATCAACCAGTCAATTGAATTCTGGCCTGGTCAATATTGACTGCATGTGTACATACACACAACAATGTCCCACATAAATCGGTGAACATTACAACATATTACAACATATACCCCCACTTGGGTCGGTTCTATCTACTAGAACTGACCCATAAATCAAACAACAAAAAATATCATTACGATTTAAGGTACTGGATGCTTTACAATGGCTCATATAAAATATGAAGTTGAAACTGGTTACATCTCTCTTCGCCAGCCTCTAAAATATCCCCATGAAACAGTTATTAGATAATATAACTTTTAGACCATGACTGGAAAAGAATTTGGTAAACATCAGTGGCCCATATAGCTGTTAGGCCTTATATCACATCAAGATCTTGAATATTGCGCAAAGACGAGCTGATGTCACAGTCCATCCTTCGGTCTGACTTCATCACATCTCTCACCATCTCACTGAAAGTAAACTTGGTATGCTCTGGGAACTCCAATCCACATAAGTCCAGGATTTTTCCATCTCCAGGCTCAAGCTTTCCATTTTTAAAGATGCTTTTACGCAAACACTCTACTTTCATCTTTATAGCAAGAAGAACGATCAATGTACCAGCACTCACTTTCAAGGTCAATAGGTTTGGATATGGCAATAAAAACTGTGCTTCAAACTATTTTCTTGCACTTGACATTCATGAGTCCATCTTGCAAGCATTTTACAATTCACATCTGCTTCTTTCCATTTCCTATTTGAACAAAGATGACTGGGATGTGTACCTGTCAAGTATCAGAATTTGTTGATTGCCAGCCACAATTTGCTTTTGTAATTTGCTGTAGGCCGACCCCTCATTGTCTTCAATAAAGCAGTTACTTGGATCATTCAGTCCATAATTACACTTGAATGGTATACCAACATATACATATACCCCCACACGATGGTTCAGATAGAATCAGCTTGACATCAGTGTTTATCAGATCTTCTGTCCAGACAAAGCGGCAGTGGAAATTCTTGCCAGTATCTTCACCATGAAAGGTAGAAACTTCTTTTTCATCCATATATGTCATAGCCTTTAGCATATTATAAACAACTGAATCAACAAAGTTTCAAATCATGACTAGAGTGATGAATTTCACTCACCCCTCTTATAAATTTAGGAAAACCACCCAACATACTATAATTTATGCTATGCCAAGCCATTGTGCAGCATCTCACCTTAGATGTCAAATATATTGATCAATACGCATTATGTAATATGTACAGATGTTATGAAAATTATTTTAGGTTACAATGCCTCTCTTTGGTTTTAAGATAAAGTTCAAGAAATAAAACAAACAAAAATAAAAAATGAAAAGCAAAATATATCAGGAAAAGGGAGAAAAATTAAAAATTAGGGCGTTGAAGAAAAAAGAAAAAAAGGTCCATTGCTTGATGAATTTCGAGAGAGTCCATGAATGCTTTATAATTCCATGTATAGTGATATATTGTCTATTCAGCATTTCTCCCATAATTCTCCACCACTATTCAATTTCAGACTTCTGCTATTCACATGCAAGCCTCTTCAGACGTCCCTGAAAAGCAAAACTCTACAACAAAACTAATTAGCAAGGTCCTTAAACATTGTTTGAAGTTAAAACAAAACACTATTTACACGTTTACAGTTTGGAGCTAATTCACCCCCACTGCTAGAGAAGTGTCATTTGCATTCAAAAACAGATCTGGAGAATATACATCTTGTACATTCATGACACCCTGTATCCCCTTCAACTGCTCTAATAATGTATCACGTTCCCCTCTCATCTTGTCATACTCAATTTTCAGCTGGTCATATTTGTGTTTTAACTGAGAAAACGGTATCCAAGTCTTTGACCTTTTCTTATTATTATTTTGGTCAGCTCTGTTTTTCATATTAATATCACCAATGTTTGACCCGGAGTGTCCTCTCTGGGTGTCATCATAGGATATTATCTTCTGATCTTTATGCTCAGTATTTGTCCTAAACAATGTGGCTAAATCAATTTTGACAGCCTGCTCATTTGACTTTCTCCATAAATGGTCTGCTCTCAACAATATGTCTTTTAAATCATGAGGATTTGGGGTAACTAATAAAATATTTTGTTTGATATCTTCATGCAACGCATCTAGAAACATACTCATATGTATCAAGCCACCACGCTCAAATGCAAGATTATTACCGACCAATAATTCCATAATAGTTGCTATCCTGTGTGACAATTCATAGGGAGATTCATTTTGCATTTGTTGGATCTTCCCATGAATAGTAACATCAGAACGTACACCATACAAAATACATAATAATTCCAGTAATATGTCCCTTGTCCTCAGAGGCTGAATACAGATTTGTTTAATTCTCATCCAAAGACCACTTCCTATAGAATGTTGCAAAACTCTTTCTAAGTCAGATGGGTTGAGATTGTACATATCTCTGACTTGCTGCACGTCACAAAACCATTTTAAAAATCTGTTTAAATCATGGTATGGAACCATTCCTATTTCTTTAAGAATTGCGTCTAATAATTTTGGTTTCAATGGCTTCATTACAAGCTGAACTTCACCTGTATTATTATTATTGTTATAAACTGTGGTAGTCACAGTGGGGGCAGCTGGTAATGAATTATCAGATTTAATATGAGGTTCTGTTTGCTGCAGATTGCTGAATCCAAGATTTGATGCATATCTGCATTCCTGAGATCTCTTCTCTAATTCCATAATTCTTAATTTTAATCTCTCATTTTCCTCTGATAATTCATCACAACGTTTAGATTTCTCAAGTAAAGCTTCTCCAATGGTAACCGCATGCAATTTTAAATTTACTGTCTCGGTGTCTGATTGGTTTTGTAACCTCTCACAAACATTGTTGCTATTATCAACTGCCTTCTGTAACTGGGTAATTTCCTCAATCTTACCATTCAAAGAACTTTCCATTGTTAAACAGCAAGATAACAAGCCCTGTATAATACAACCTTTTCTTTTACTTTCTGAAATTTTGCTATCAAAAACATTTTTCTCTAAAAATTCCTTCATCATCGTCCATGTCTGCTTACATTTTTCTGGAATTTCATAAGGACCGCCATGGCGCTTAATACATTTTAATACCCATCTGTTAACTTTATCAGAACTGACACTGGCTTCACACCGAGTAAGCATTTTGACTATATTACTAATAATTTAAAAAAAAGGAAATATTTTACTCACCGCATTAGTTACTCCTTCAGCTTCCAGTTCAGGTCTTCTGGTACACGACACAGCCCTTTTTTGTTGTTTCCAGTCTTCAGAGAATAATTCTGGGGTTCCCAACTTGTTAAATTTTGTAATCCAGACTCTCTTATGTCACAACCAGACATTAGAGTCACAGCACAGCTCTTGGTTCTTCATCAGACTTCTGTCCAACTCACAGGATTGTTGTCACCACCGACTTCTGTTGCTAAGTCCGAAAATGCTCTTCTGGTCGCTTTCACGGCACCAGTGTTGTGATATAGTATATTAATATTATATTACACGGCACCAGTGTTGTGATCGAATATATTAATGAATATTGGGTGTATAGATAAGGATGATGATGTAAGTACTCTTCCGCAGCAACCCAATTCTTCCAGAGAGATGCACTTTATTGACTTCCAACACAGAACAAAGTCCAAAGTCCACAGATGACAAAGAAATCCGACAGAGGAGATATAATTCAAAGTCCCATGTTCTTAGGTCTGAGTGTGCATACACAGACAAGCCTCTCTCATACAAAGACAAGCCTAACTCCCCAAACCTATAGACTGAATGCTGTGTTATATACACTAAATATTGAATGGCTGAGCAATTTGATTGGACTTTGATTACAGTCTTTCAAACAGACAACAACCCCCAGCCGTGAACAGCCGTGAACCACCCCAATTTGCACTCCCGCATATCAACATCAACAAGTCCCCTTTAGATATGTGTATACCACCTGAACACCCTTTTGAATACCTTTTGGAATACCTACATTCCTGCATATCAACAAGCCCTCCTGATAAATTAGCCCCACAGGAGGGAGCCTCCGCTAGGCCAACCCAAAACACTTCCTGATCCCATTGTTACCCCCTCAGGTCTAATTACCATCAATTAATATTTCTACTATGGTCCTTTAAACAATGTACCCTTTGAAATGTTCAATTAGGTTTCCAGACCATACCTCACCTCACAAACCTAGGTAGACTTGCATAAAATCAACACATCAAAGAGTCTTCAGCTGTCCCCTTGATATGTTAAAATTCAGTTGGACAAATCAACCAGTCAATTGAATTCTGGCCTGGTCAATATTGACTGCATGTGTACATACAATACATACATACACACCGGCCATATGATTGTGCAATTGACCTTCAACCAGGTGTCATACCCCCTCGTAGCTGGGTTTACCCTTTGTCGGTCTTGGAGAATAAGGCCATGGAGGAGTATGTTGCAGACGCACTTTCTTGAGGTTTCATCTGCAAATCCTCTTCCCCTGCTGGTGCTGGTTTCTTCTTTGTGAAAAAGAAGAGTGGTGAACTGAGACCTTGTATTGATTTTAGGGGTCTCAATTGTTTCACAATTAAGAAAGCCTATCCTATTCCATTGATTTATGGAGTTATTTGACCACCTCAAGGGAGCAACGGTTTCCACGAATCTTGATTTGAGAGGGGCATACAATATCGTGAGGATTAAGGAGGGCAATGAGTGGAAAACTGCATTTAATACCAGAACAGTACCTCATAATGCCTTTTGGTCTTTGTAACACCCCAGCAGTTTTCCAACAATTCATTATCGATGTCCTCCGAGATTTGTTGCAGTTATGTGTGGTGGTTTATCTCGAAGATATCCTCATATTTTCCAAGTCCCTGGAGAGCCACCACACAGATGTCTGTTGTGTGCTTCAGAAACTGAGAGCAATCTCAGTAAATTGGAGAAGTGCGAGTTCCATCGTGAACAGGTTAAATTCCTGGGTTATGTCATTTCCACTGCTGGTTTTTTAATGGACCCAGAGAAACTTTCAGCAGTCCTACAGTGGTCCCGACCCATGGGTTTACATCCTCTGCAGTGTTTCCTGGGCTTTGCCAACTATTCTGGTGGCCTAGTCTACGTGCTGATATAATCATCTTCATAGCTGCCTGTTCCGTGTGTGCTCAGAGTAAGACTCCACGACACCTTCCAGTGGGCCTCCTACAACCCATACCCAATGGAGAGAGGCCCTGGACCCACTTGTCTATGGATTTCATTGTAGAGTTACCCAACTCCCAGGGAAACACAGTTATCCTTATGGTGGTTGACCGGTTCTCAAAGATGTAATTGTACTCCACTAAAGAAGTTGCCCACTTCTAAGGAACTGGCTTCCATTTTTGCTCGGGAGATCTTTCGCTTACATGGGCTACCTAAGGTGATTGTCTCAGACAGGGGTAGTCAGTTTGTGTCCCAGTTCTGGCGAGCCTTTTGTGCACAGTTGGGAGTTCAGCTTGCTCTCTCCTCTACGTATCACTCGCAGTCTAATGAGGCCGCAGAACTAGCCAATCAGTCCTTGTAGCAATTTCTACCTTGCTATATTTGTGACCATCATAACAACTGGTCAGACCCATTACCATAAGCAGAGTTTGCTCACAACAATGCCTTGAATTTGTCCCCGTTTATGGCGAATTATGGTTTCCAACCTTCCATGTTGCCTGACTTGTTTGTTCCGCAGAGTATTCCTACGTTAGAGGAGCATCTCCATGGTCTTCGGTCCACTTGGCACAAGTCCAGGAGGCTTTGCGACATGCTAATGATAAGTACAGACTTAGCCTGCCTGCGCCTTCCTACCAGGTTGTGGACAGGGTCTGGCTGTCATCTCGCAACCTCCAACTTCGTATTCCCTCACTGAAGTTCGCACCTCGGTTTATTGGGCCTTTCCATATTCTTTGCAGGATTAACCCAGTGGCTTACGCATTACACCTTCCTTCTAATATGCAGATTTTGAATGTATTTCATGTGTCCTTATTAAAATCTTTGGTCTGCAGCCGCTTTACCATCTTGGTGCCATGTCCTCACCCTGTACAGGTTGAAAACCATGAGGAGTATGAAGTACAGTCCATTGTTGACTCTCGTTGGTTCCGTGGGCGCATACAGTAACTGGTACATCCAGAGGTATGCTCTAGGGTCTTATCCTCGGATATACATACCCCTGTCCTCTTCCGTGATTTCCATAGATGTTTTCCCCTCAAGCCTGGTGGTCCTCCAAGGGGGAGGGGTCATTGAGGAGGGGGTACTGTCATGGCTGGGCTCAGCCCTTCCTTATCTGAACTGGCCACTCAGCTGTTGACTAATTGCCAGCTCCTATCTCTCCACAGTTACTCAACTGTTGATGATATCCTGCTAGTCAGTCCTGCCTACTTAAGCCGTCCAGCCCAGAGGATCTCTGCCTTCGCCTTAGTCAACATCACAGAGACAGTCTCCTGCATTCTTGTTAAAAGACTTGCTTGGCTGACATCCCTTCTGGCTCCAGATCCTGCTTGCTGTTTTACTACGCTCATCTCTGGCTACCTGACATTTGGCTTGTCTGACTACCTGTTCTGGTTCCTGAACTCTGGCTATGTCTTGATTATTTTTGTTCTATTTACTTTTATTATTATTAAACAAGTGTGATTTAACTGTACCTCTGTCTCGGTCTGATTTCATGGTTTCTGACACCCTCATCATCCGGACGACTTTCGACTCCTTCCAGGGGAGTTGGATCGAGATGAAAATAGAAGCCCTTTTAGATTTGGTGTTGGGAGAGGTGCTATGGAACAGAGAAGGTTGGGAATTTTATTGGAGCCAAAATGTGTCTCCTGCAGAAACACCACTTGAGCCTTGATAGTTCAGACTTCAGTTTGGAACATTTTTCAGTCAATGTACATTATATGAGGTAAACTGAATAGGTGGCATGGTTAAGAATGCACACACTCATTATAGTACAGGCAATGTATGGACAAGGGAGAGTCACTGGAGTCCCAGCCAACAGGAGACCATGGAGAGAGGAGAGAGGACCCTTGGGTAAAGGTGATAAGGAATGAGGGTTGGGGAGCGGGTCTGGGGAGATATGAAAAAAGGTGGGGAAGAGGGGGTGCTAAGGAATGGCTGTAGGAGGGGAAGAAGATGATGGAGTGAAGAAAAGATGGTCCCTAGAGCAGGGGTAGATTAGGGGTAGAGGAAGGATGGGGGAGCTTACCCCAGCTTCCCGGGTGTGGGAGGACTTTCTACTGGAGAGTAGGGGCAGCAAAGGGTGCAAAATAAGAGGGAAAGAAAAGAAAGAAGGAAAGTTGTCAAGGGGGATTAGGAACACATAAAACCTCCCCAACAACACACAGAAAAAAGAAAAGAAAGAAATAAAGATGCTCCAAATGTAACCCTACCAATAGGTGGAGAAAACGTCTATGCAAGGGGGGGTTGTCAACCAGTGGATGGGGTGTAAGATGCATGCACCAAGAGATGATTCCAGCCTCTCTGGCTATGTCATAGACGGCTTTGTATTGGCTTAAACAGCTAGCCAAGGATAACAATAGGACCAAGGAACTTCATGGAATTTCATATTATAACATCACCTAGGCATATCTGAGCAAGCAACAAGCCATAAACTGTATCTCCAGCCCCATGCCGGCCAAGCCCAACCATGAAAGCAGTGCACCCATGCAGGGATAATCAACAGATATGATCCATTGACTGTATATATCTGGGGTGGCACCAACAGCTTTTACAGTTGGTGATGGTGAGATAGAAACACAGCACACTTGACAGTCAGCCTGGCCAACATAGTCTAGGTAGCTCCACTCCTGTCCACAATAAGGGTCCCATAATCAAGGAATAGTGTGAGAGGCTCCAGACATGCCTGAAGCGACTCCTTTGGCAGCCAGGAACAAAAAATTGGTAAGAATCAGCCTAAACATAGTCCAATGGATATGCAATAGGTAGGGGCAAAATGGTGTGGGCAAGTGTCCTGTCAGCCTCCTAACCTATACCAGCTATAGTGCATAATAACATTATGGAAAAGCAGAACAATAACAATAAAACATTAGAGGAGCAACTCTGAGTACCACTACTGCTGGAGCCTGAAATGCAGAGTATTGGGGGGGGGGGGGGGCAGGACATACAGCTCTGTCTGTCAGTGATAGGTTCACAAAGGAGGGGCAATCAGGATGAGCCCACTAGTCATGTACCAAATATAACTATAGATGATAGAAAAAAAGGCATCTGAGAAGCATTATGACTTGTCTGGAGGTACCCAGCCCTCCCAGCAAGGCACTAAGATAACTGAACATAATGCAGACATTGTGGCTTCAGAGCATAACCTCAATCAGAAAGCACAAAAAAGTATGAAATCAAAAGTTTTATGTTTGTCTCTGTAAAGAGGAGCAACTCATGTCAGGTTGGGTTCCTAGGACTATGTATGGGAACTTAGAAAAAGAGAGTGAGTCACAACCAGGCCATTCAGGGCCAAGAAGTCTGCAGTGTTAAGAAACAGATAATTACATGCAGACTATCTATTCAGAGTTCATTGTTCTTGGGCGAGTTTGACTGCGTCAAGTTTCCTTGTCAAAAGAAGTTTATTGAGTATACAATATTATAAAGATACATAAAGTAAGTTTACAAGGATCTATAAAGTAAGCTCATTGTTTTACAGTAGGGTTTATATATGTAAATATCATGAAATTTCAAATATTAAACATTGGGTTCACGTAAACCTAAATTAAAGATATATATCATTTCCTTAGTTACTTTTGTAAGTATTTAAATGATTTATACCTACTATACATATTGTTTACAGGTAGAGTGTATATAGGTCAAATAAATTCTGATAATGAGCTTTAATCGTAAGGTGGAGAAAAGGAAAGAGAAAGAAGAAAAAGGGTAGAAAGGCAGAGGTATGGTCCACAAGATTGTCCCGCTCGTCAGTTTATAATTCTTTTTAGTTCTCTTTGAAGCCTTAGAATGGGTGTCTGTGTAAGTCATTTAATCTGTTACCATGGCAACAGGACAGAGTCATTGAAATTTGACAGGAACTGTTGTTTTATCCAAGGATGCCAAAGTTTTTCAAATTTTGGAATTTGATTTTGATCGATGGCTACCATCTTAGCATGGGACATTGTATTATTCATTCTGTGAATTGTTTCTGCTAGTACCAATGTAGGAGATTTCCATGCCTTGGCCACTGTTTGTTTTGCAGCCGTTATTAGTTGGATCCGGTTTTAGATTAAGTAAAGTTATATATGGATCTGGTTGTATTATTTTATTAAATATTTTAGATGCAATCATGAAGACTTCCTTCCAGAAGGTTTGGATTACTGGGCACGTACACCATATGTGTAAATGTGTGCCTATTTCTGGGCATCCTCGAAAACAAAGAGCTGAGGTATTAGGTGAATATTTTGCCACTCTAGCGGGTACAAGGTACCAGCGAGTTAGGACTTTATAATTTGTCTCCAGTGCTAAGATGTTGGGTGAAGATGACTTAGATGTGAGCCATATGTTAGACCAGTCCGTGTCTTCTAAAGTTCGTCCCAGGTCCTCCTCCCACCTCTGAACGTAAGAGGGTCTATTAAGATTTACTACTCCGTATAATTGATTATAAAGTGATGAAATTGTACCTTTAGCAAATGGATCTTTTGTACAGATTGATTCAAAAATGGATAATTGGGATAATGGTGTATCCCCCTTTAGGAATGGTGTATAGAAATTTTTGATTTGGAGATATCTAAATATCTCAGAGTTTGGTAGATCATATTTTTCTCTGAGCGATAGGAATGATTTAGATGCTATGAAGTCATTTAGTGTCTGAATGCCTGATGTTGTCCAAGCTTTAAAAGAATTTGGGTAGATCCATGCCGGATAAAAGGCCGGATTTCTGATAAAAGAAAGGAGAGGATTGTGTGGAGATTGTAACTGATATTTGTTTTTTAGTTTATGCCAGAGAGATAAGAAGTGTTTAGTTATGGGATTATGAATTTTAAAGCGGTCTTTAGGATCAAGCCATAACAAGTTTGATATTAATAGAGGGTCATTTTCTGAAGCCTCTATAAATACCCATAATGGGATTTCCTGTTTTGCATGGTATTTGAACAGACTGGCCAAATGTGCTGCTCTGTAGTAGTTAGTAAAATTAGGGTATCCCAGGCCTCCTTTATTTTTGGGAAGATGTAGTGTGTGTATAGGTATACGTGGTTTAGAAGAGCTCCATATAAATGAAGTTGCTCTTTTTTGTACTATTCTCAAAAAATAGGAAGGAATTGGAATAGGGAGGACTCTGAATAGATAAAGCAATTTGGGTAGAATAGTCATTTTGATTGCATTAATCTTCCCTATCCAGGATAAAGGAAGTTGCGACCATTGTTTTATTAGATTTGTGATCTGTCTTAATACAGGAGGATAATTGGTTGAGAAGTCAGAATGAGATGCTGTTAAATGAATTCCAAGATATGGGATTGATTTTTCTGCCCATGTGAATGGGAGTGCAGCCCTAGCCGGGATCAATTCCATGTTTGTGAGCGAAATATTAAGCACTAGGCATTTCTTAGGATTAATCATAAGGCCGGATAGGGCTGCAAATCCATCAAGAGCTGGTATTAAGTTAGGACCAGAGACCTGTGGTGATGATAGAAAAAGTAATATATCGTCTGCAAATATACATAATTTGTGTGTAATACCTCCTACTTCAATGCCAGTTATAGTTTGGTTTGTTCTGATGTATTGGGCCATGGGTTCGAGTATAAGGGCAAATAATAAGGGAGATAATGGGCAACCCTGTCGGGTACCTCTTTCGATATTAAAGGCATCAGATTTGTATCCAGCATATTTAATATAGGCTTTGGGTTTATTATATAATGCTTTGATCCATGTTAAAAAGTGGAGTCCAAAACCCCATTTTTGTAATGAATATTGCATATATTGCCAGGATACTGTGTCAAATGCCCTCTTAACATCGAGAGATAGAAAACATAAAGGGATTTTCCGTTTTTTAGCAATATGTGCCAATAACACTGCCCTGCGTATATTATCGCCTGCCTGTCTATTTGGCATGAAGCCTACTTGATCTCTATGTATTAATTTCCTATAATGCTATTGAGGCATTTTGCTATTATTTTTGCTAATAATTTAATATCAAGGTTTAACAGAGAGATAGGCCGATAATTCACACAGGAAGTATCATCAGAAAGGGGTTTTGGGATCATACAAACAATTGCCATTAGTGTTTCTTGCCGAAAAGAATGTCCTTCTAGAAGTTTGTTAAAAGTTTCAGTGAGAATGGGAGAGAGTATTTCTGAGAATGTTTTATAGTATAAAGCCGAGTAGCCGTCTGGGCCTGGTCTTTTGTTAAGTTTTAGGTCTTTTATGGCGTTAGCAACTTCATCTATAGTTATAGGCTCATCCAAACTGCTTTTTTGATTCTGAGACAACTCAGGTAAGGTTATTTTTGAGAAGAAGGATTCAGCCTCTGTAGGATTAAATTCATTGTTTGTCTTGTATAAAGTTGCGAGGTGTGAGTGAAATTTATGGACTATTTTAACTGGATTACAAGTGTAAACATTTTTTGATAATTTCAAACGTATTGGTTTGAAAGATTTGTTAGTTGAATTTAATGCCCGAGCCAAATATGTACCTGGTTTGTTTGTATTCATGTAGAAATTGTGTTTGGAGCGTTTGAGGGATTTATCAACTGACTCAGTGAGAAATAGATCGTATTCCAATCTAGATTTTTCCAGATGATATTTTGTACTCTGAGATGGATTATCTTGGAATGATATGTAGGCAGCATTAAAATTTAGTTCTAGTTTTTTTGCTAGATTTTTGCGTTCCCGTTTAAATAGTGCCATTTGTCTTTGTATTGTACCACGCAAGACAGGCTTATGAGCTTCCCACAGTGTTATTGGGGAGATGTCTGTTGTATTATTAATTGATATGTATTCCTTTAAAGCTTGTTCAATGGCCATCTGATGTAGTGGGTGTTTGAGCATTATGTCCGGTAAGTACCACGTTGGGTCATGTGCTTTTGGTATGGCTGAGGCTATAGTAGTGTATACTGCATTATGGTCAGGCCACGGAATCGGAATTATATCTGATGCAATAATTTCTGGTATCATTCCTATTGTTAGAAAAATATGATCTATTCTGGTGAAGGTTTGATGAGGGTGCGAGAAATAAGTGAATTTCTTTTTCATTGGGTTACTTTCTCTCCACGAATCTACCAGATTGTATTTGGAAAGAAGTTGAGAAAAAGGTAATCTAGAGGTTATTTTGGATGGTGTAAAAGGTGATTTATCTAGAAATGGGAGGAGGACCTGGTTCGAATCCCCGCACATTATCACTGTTCCTATTTTGTGTTTATTAATCACTTGTAATATATGTGAGAGGAATGTGTAGGTGTAGGTTGTTTGTTAGGAGCGTAGTAGGAAATCACCGTGATTGCTGTATCCATTATATAACCCATGAGTATCAGGTATCTACCTTCTGGGTCTTTAATTTCTGATGATAAGGTGAATGGTGTGGATCGGTGAAATGCAATTAGAGTACCCCTTTGTTTGGTACAGGCAGAAGCCGTGTAAATTTGTTGATAAAAAGGAGAAATATATTTTGGAGTAGAATCTTTGGTGAAGTGTGTTTCTTGGAGGCATACTATGTGAGCCTTCTTGTTATGGAAAGTACGGAAGGCTTTGGTCCTTTTCTGAGGGACATTTATTCCCTGAACATTCAGGGAAAGTATATTCAGTGGTGCCATGGCAACAGATCAAATAGTTTTGACTTACTTTTTGTTATGCAGAGCTGACTGCGCAGATCAACCTGTGTGGACTGAAGAGATGAAAAGATAGAAAAGAAACCAGTGAATTCTGGAGTAAAGAGTAAACAAAAAACATATGAGATTAGATGATACATTGTATAAATTATTTTTTGCAAGTAATCACAATTTACCCGTGAAAGAGAATAAATATCTCTCTCAGGGGAATAAGTGCCTTCGTCACACTCCCACATAATATGGTTGGGAGAATGAGGAGGGCTAATGGGGGTACACGGATCTTCCGCTTACAGGAGAGAAGTGCTATGTCAAAAGACATCAAAATGATGATTCATTAATTGGAGTGCAGAATATAGTTTTTGTTGAAATTATTTATTCCAGGGTGGTTGTATATGGTTAGTCTTGCCCTAGGCTAAATAATTCAGTTAGAAAGGTACTGTTAATAACTTTGGTATTGATGAAGATAGTTTGAATTATTTTGGGATTTTAACCCTTTTAGAGTAAACAATTACATATTTTATTCATATGTAACTGTTTAGATATGTTAACTCATAAAATTGAGGTTGTATTGCTTCAGATTAGAATAAACAAAAACATAGTTCTAGGAACTAGTTAGGTAATAATATATTTGTTTTAAGAAAAGAAAAAAAAAAGCTTCCATTATTTCTGGATTATTGAACATATTTGTCCTAAAAAGTAATAAATCTATTGTTATTACCTGAAAATATATAACTGAACAAGAATTTCCTTATTTCACTTATATATTCTAAGGCTATATGAATCAGAAGTAATAAGAAATATAACTGGAATGTAACATGATCCCACACAGTGTGTGACTATCAGACTGCAGTTACATTCAGTTATAAATACAGGTTTTTTATAGAGAACCATCTCTTAGTATAATAAATGAAGAGATATCAGGAATTAGGATGTCAGTCCATTGAATCTTCTTGGTCCATGGATGATGTGGCATAACGGCCTCTTTTGTGAGAATGATGATTCCCATTTTGTTCTGAAATTTTCTGGGTGCTGCCTGAAGGTGAAGATGATGCCATTCTTCTGCGTGTGGGAGAGTTGCTGCTTGTGGGTTCTGTCAGATTTAATTTTAAAAGGGTTTGTTGTAGTTCATCTGCTGATCTGCTTCTGTAAATTGTACCTTGGTAGTTAAATCTGACTGAAAAGGGGAAGCCCCATTGATACATAATGTTGTGGCATTGCAGTTCCATTAGTTGGGGTTTCATGGATCGTCTTTTAGTAATAGTAAGTTGGGATAGGTCAGCAAAAATTTGATAATTGTGTCCTTGAAAATTAAGTTCCTTTTTTTTCTCTTGCAGCAATTAGTATTTGTTCTTTCGTTCTGTAATAATGAAATTTTGTGATTATATCACGTGGGGGTCCATCTTTCTTTTTGGCTGTGAGGGCTCTGTGTACTCTGTCCAGTTCTAAACGTTCAATAGGGATATCTGGCTTTAGTTCTTGTAATAGAGCAGTAATAGTAGATTGCAGGTCTGTCACAGTTTCAGGTATTCCCCTTATGCGCAAGTTTGAACGTCTGGCTCTATTTTCGTAATCTTCGAGCTTAGTTTGAAGTATTAAATTCTCTTCTTTTAATTGTTCCAATTCTGTTATATTTTCTTGGGTTGTAATTTCAATTTCATCCATTTTTATTTCTAAGGCTGCGGTGCGGTTTCCCAGCTCTCTTATTTCTTTGCTTAGGCTGTTTGTTATTTGGTCTGAGGTTTGTTTTAAAGCCTTATGAAGCATCTTTTCAAATTGTAATAATATTACTGGGGATGCTGAGGAGGCTTGTGGAGAAGTTTGTGAGAGGATTTGTTCTGTATCTGACTCAAATGGAGAGTCTTGCTGTGACATTTTCTGTCTGTGAGAGCGCCCTGATGCTGTATATTGTGAGGTGACTGGAGCCGCTTTAGTTGCAGTGAGTGCCTGTGAGCTCTTTGTGAGGTGATTTTTATTTCTGCCACGGCTTCCTCCCAGTACCATATTTCCTGCTCAAACTTTCACAGTTTGTTCCCTGGGGCAAAAAGGTTCAAATGGATACCTTTTGAGCCTGCAGGCTCCGCTTTGTCCTTCTCTTCTCTCCTCAGCGGTGCGGAGCTCTAACAATGCATGTCTGCTCCGCTAGACTCCGCCCATCTCCTCCCGACTGCGTCAACAGTTTCAAGATCGCGGACATCTATGGCTTTTTGGTATTGGAGACAGCAAGATGAAGGGAACTCCTCTAGTGATCCCAGCTAAGCCAATAAGTGTAAATCCTCATGTTTAAGAAAGCTGTACATAGCAGATAACAAAGAGATTAGGCTCCAGGTGATGACCCCACGTTCACACCATCCTTGCTAGTTTAGGAGATGAAGCGTGCTGGCTCAGCATAGGCAGTCAATAGAAGAAAACAGGATGGACACCGACACTCCAATATAACACCTTTATTCACATAAAACGTGATCCATACACCTACAGAGGCACAGGTTACAGATGCAATAGCTGATGCATTTCACACCATTACAGGTGCTAAATCATATGAGTAAGCAGCTGTAACGGTGTGAAACCCGTCAATCAATTGCATCTGTAACCCGTGCCTCTGTTGGTGTATGGATCACGTTTTATGTGAATAAAGGTGTTATATTGGAGTGCGGTCGTCCATCCTGTTTTCTTCTATTGACTGCCCATAGCAGGTAGTTGGGCCTGGGAGTATAATGTGAAATACCGTCTGTCTTTATATGCAGTGAGAGTGAGAGGATATCCCCAACGATATGAAACCCCCATAGCTTGCATGCAGTCAAGGAAAGGCTTGAGTATGCACCTTCTGTAGAGTGTTTGCAGGCAGAGGTCCAGAAGGATTTGTTACCCTTACGCCATACCTGGCAGAGGATCTTTTCCTTCACATTAAAAAAGTAGACCTGACATAAGACGTCTCTGGGGGTAGCATCCGCTGCGGGTCTCGGTGGCTGCAGTCTGTGTACCCAGTTCAATTCAATACGTTGCATGGGTAGTTTGCCAAGAGCCATGTTCAGGATAGTACTGTGTTATGCATGTCTCTAATGCCCCGTACACACGATTGGAAATTCGGCCAGCAAAAGACCCATGAGAGCTTTTGGTCGGGAAATGCGACCGTGTGTATGCTCCATCTGACTTTTTCTGGCCGAATTCCAGCCAGCAAAAGATTGAGAGCATGTTCTCAATTTTTTGGTCAGAAAAAGTTCCTATCCAAAAATACGATCGTCTGTAGCAATTTCGACAAGCAAAATTCCTATGCATGCTCGGAAACAATTCGACGCATGCTATTAGTATTGAACTTCATTTTCTCGGCTCGTCGTAGTGTTGCATGTTACCGCGTTCTTCACGGTCAAAAGATCAGCGAACTTTTGTGTGACCGTGTGTATGCAAGGCAAGCTTGAGCGGAATCCCGTCGGAAAAGTCATCATATCTTTTTCCGACCAAAATCTCGATCGTGTGTACGCGGCATTCCAGTTGTTCTTCATAAATACATTTATGCAGACATTTGATTTTTTAAATGTTTTTATTTGATATGTTTTATAACAGAAGGTAGAAAATATGGATTTTTTTTGTCTTTTTTCATTTATGTAATAAATGAATAAATAGTAATAAAAACCTTGTGGTGGTCAAATACCATCAAAAGAAAGCTCTATTTGTGTGAAAAAAATTACATTAACTTCAATTGCATACAGTGTTGCATGGCCGTGTAATTGCCAGTTAAAGTAGCACAGTGCTAAAGAGCAAAAACATTCCCTGGTCATGAAAGGGGTAAAACATTCCAGAGGTCAGGTGGTTAAAACACCTTAAGTAACAATAAACTGTAGGGATGAGCCGAACACCCCCCTGTTCGGTTCGCACCAGAACTTGCGAACAGGCAAAAAATTTGTTCGAACACGCGAACACCATTAAAGTCTATGGGACACAAACATGAATAATCAAAAGTGCTAATTTTAAAGGCTTATATGCAAGTTATTGTCATAAA
Organism: Lithobates septentrionalis; assembly: GCA_037952835.1. NCBI lineage: Eukaryota > Metazoa > Chordata > Amphibia > Anura > Ranidae > Lithobates > Lithobates septentrionalis. Next base: position 340,248 of record JBBDGP010000050.1, on the reverse strand, counting down.
AAGTGTTTGGGGACCTGGGTCCTGCCCCAGGGGGCATGGATCAATGCAAAAAAAAGTTTTAAAAACGGATGTTTTTTTCGGGAGCAGTGATTTTAATAATGCTTAAAGTGAAACAATAAAAGTGTAATATATATTAAAATTTCGTACCTGGGGGGTGTCTATAGTATGCATGTAAACGGGAGCATGTTTCCCATTTTTAGAACAGTCTGACAGCAAAATGACATTTCAAAGGCAAAAAAGTCATTTAAAACTATTTGCGGCTATTAATGAATTGCCGGTCCGACAATACACATAAAAGTTCATTGATAAAAACGGCATGGGAATTCCCCACAGGGGAACCAAAATTTATTAAAAAAATTATGTGGGGGGTCCCCCATAATTCCATACCAGGTCCTTCAGGTCTGGTATGGATATTAAGGGGAACCCCGCTCCAAAATTAAAAAAAAATGACTTAGGGGTCCCCCTCAAAATTCATACCAGACCCTTCAGGTCTGGTATGGATTTTAAGGGGAAACCCGCGCCAAAATTAAAAAAAAAATTGGCGTGGGGTCCCCCCAAAAATCCATACCAGACCCTTATCAGAGCACGCAACCTGGCAGGCCGCAGGAAAAGAGGGGGGGACAGGAGAGAGCGCCCCCCCTCCTAAACCGTACCAGGCCACATGCCCTCAACATTGGGAGGGTGCTTTGGGGTAGCCCACCAAAGCACCTTGTCCCCATGTTGATGAGGACAAGGGCCTCATCCCCACAACCCTTGGCCGGTGGTTGTGGGGGTCTGCGGGCGGGGGGCTTATTGGAATCTGGAAGCCCCCTTTAACAAGGGGACCCCCAGATCCCGCCCCCCCTGTGTGAAATGGCCAAATGACCATTTCACAAAAAAACTGTCAAGAATGTTAAAAATGACCAGAGACAGTTTTGGACAATTCCTTTATTTAAATGCTTCTTCTTTCTTCTATCTTCTTTTTTCTTTCTTCTATCTTCCTTCGGTTTCTTCCTCCATCTTCTTCTTCTTCTGGTTCTTCCTCCGGTGTTCTCATCCGGCATCTTCCTCTGCGGCGTCTTATTCCCTTCTTCTCCTGACAAAATAAGGGGTGACAGGCCCCCCTAGGTTTAAAAGAGCAGTGCCACATCCAATGAGCAGGTAAATATGAAAATGGGTTCCCCTAAGCGGACTTTTTAGGCACTTTTAAGAAGTTACAGATATTTAAGGAGTATAGCAAAGTATTTAAAATTTAACAACTTTTATTTAAAGACAAATTATATTAAAATATTGTATACATTACATTCAACAAAACATTAGCATCTTGAAAATTCATTACTGTCACCACACAGTAAATTCATGAAGAGACTCTTTTCACACCCAATGCGTTTCGGGATATATAGTATTTTAGTCCTACTTCAGGGGTGTAGAAGAGAAGAAAAAGAGAAGTTCATCTGAGGTGATTAAAATGTAACATGATAAGTAAATTATCACAACATGTAGATACATATAGTTATCCACATGGAGTTAAATAATCGACAGATCACTTACATAGTATTTGGAGGTAGAGTAGTTATTGGTATGCTTCGTTAAGTTGCATTAAGAATCTAAGGTTGAGATAGCATTGGACAATTAATGCTGGCGAGGTCGCTGTCTCTTTAACACCATGGTTATCATAAATTAGCCTGAAAGTATATCACTCAATGGTGACCCAATTCAGAGGGTGTTTTCCCCGCGTTCCGCGGATGCGTATCGGCCAGAGTGGTATACTGAGGCAAAAAATTGAATCCCTGAGAGTAAAGGAAAAATTGAGGTAAGTCTAAACGGGTTGTAATAAATGTTAAAGAATAAGAGTAAAGTGAAAAGTGGAGTATGGGGCATGAAAAATAGAAAAAAGAAATTATTGTATAAATACCATATATCGGGTATAAGTTGCTGCGAGTGTAGTAAAAGATGATGGCCAGTAGTAGAAAACTGAAAGCAAACAATATTTGGAGATTGTATAATACTGTACTGTAAAAAGTAGTTGAAAATAAATTTGAAAAATAAATGTATAAATAAAAATTAAGATGAAATATAAAAATAAATTTGGCAAGTGGCGAAGGTGAGATTCATGATGATACCAAAGTAGCCATCATTGCAATATAAGAGTATTGATAGATAGTAATGTAGTAGAGTATTCATCATGAAGACATTTAAATAGCCAGTGTAGATAAATATATAATCCACCACTGGTTAACAGCTATTCAAATCAGTATATATATGGTGTCTAGGCATATCATATAAATGACTTATGGTTATAAATCTCAGTAGCATTTAAAAACGAAAAGCTAACCGGAGATTATGTAGATAAAAAGGCAAAGTAAAAAATAAACAGCATAATAGAGTGGAACATTACCTTTTTCTTAGAACAAGTGTTAGATAGATCAGTCACACATCCCAGCATCCAGCATGTGCAATGCTCGAGCTGGGAATGAGAGGATCTGGTGTATATGTAGGGTGAACCCACATCAGCTGGCGCAGCTAATTGCGCTCAGCTGAGTATTGAGGTTCGTTTCCAGGGAAAACTGAACGCTGCCTCCTGGGTCAGGGGTGCACGGCGCCGCCCCTGCCACGCACGCGCAGACGCAAGCACGTTGGAGCTGCGTCACGTACACCCGACCCACAACACGATTTACCACAGCGGCGGACCGCGCATGTCCACCGGAGTAGTAAGATGGAGGCTGTGGGCGGGGATGTCAAGACGTCAAACCAGCCTCTCATGGCGCCGCCCAGATAGTGGGTCTGGGCGGCTTTCCGTGCCGGGCAACCACTCTGGTTGCCCGACACGGAAAAAAAATCCGCCAACGCCCTTACACCTCACCATACACCACAGGAAACCACACCCCCATTACTCATGACACTCCCATCTTTTTTAGACCAAATTCTAGCTGGGGCCAGACCAGCACTACCCAATCTCAACACTTACACTCAACTGACACTTTAACTACCCACCAGGGAACCCCAATACACTCAAACACAGATCTAAGTGTAATTAAATTGTCCTCATACTTTCTATCTAATGATGAAATTTCAGTCCTGAAGAAAGGATTAAATTTCTGTCCTAGTCACAACCTAGACAAATTTGAATTTTACAAAGACCTCCAGCTATTTGTTCGCAAAATAATCTTAACCACTAAGCCACCGCCCACCATCATATGACGGCGGGACGAGGCTTCTCTTGTTCTGGGCGGACATCATATGACGTGATCACCCTCCTGAGTATTTGTTCTTTCGTTCTGTAATAATGAAATTTTGTGATTATATCACGTGGGGGTCCATCTTTCTTTTTGGCTGTGAGGGCTCTGTGTACTCTGTCCAGTTCTAAACGTTCAATAGGGATATCTGGCTTTAGTTCTTGTAATAGAGCAGTAATAGTAGATTGCAGGTCTGTCACAGTTTCAGGTATTCCCCTTATGCGCAAGTTTGAACGTCTGGCTCTATTTTCGTAATCTTCGAGCTTAGTTTGAAGTATTAAATTCTCTTCTTTTAATTGTTCCAATTCTGTTATATTTTCTTGGGTTGTAATTTCAATTTCATCCATTTTTATTTCTAAGGCTGCGGTGCGGTTTCCCAGCTCTCTTATTTCTTTGCTTAGGCTGTTTGTTATTTGGTCTGAGGTTTGTTTTAAAGCCTTATGAAGCATCTTTTCAAATTGTAATAATATTACTGGGGATGCTGAGGAGGCTTGTGGAGAAGTTTGTGAGAGGATTTGTTCTGTATCTGACTCAAATGGAGAGTCTTGCTGTGACATTTTCTGTCTGTGAGAGCGCCCTGATGCTGTATATTGTGAGGTGACTGGAGCCGCTTTAGTTGCAGTGAGTGCCTGTGAGCTCTTTGTGAGGTGATTTTTATTTCTGCCACGGCTTCCTCCCAGTACCATATTTCCTGCTCAAACTTTCACAGTTTGTTCCCTGGGGCAAAAAGGTTCAAATGGATACCTTTTGAGCCTGCAGGCTCCGCTTTGTCCTTCTCTTCTCTCCTCAGCGGTGCGGAGCTCTAACAATGCATGTCTGCTCCGCTAGACTCCGCCCATCTCCTCCCGACTGCGTCAACAGTTTCAAGATCGCGGACATCTATGGCTTTTTGGTATTGGAGACAGCAAGATGAAGGGAACTCCTCTAGTGATCCCAGCTAAGCCAATAAGTGTAAATCCTCATGTTTAAGAAAGCTGTACATAGCAGATAACAAAGAGATTAGGCTCCAGGTGATGACCCCACGTTCACACCATCCTTGCTAGTTTAGGAGATGAAGCGTGCTGGCTCAGCATAGGCAGTCAATAGAAGAAAACAGGATGGACACCGACACTCCAATATAACACCTTTATTCACATAAAACGTGATCCATACACCTACAGAGGCACAGGTTACAGATGCAATAGCTGATGCATTTCACACCATTACAGGTGCTAAATCATATGAGTAAGCAGCTGTAACGGTGTGAAACCCGTCAATCAATTGCATCTGTAACCCGTGCCTCTGTCGGTGTATGGATCACGTTTTATGTGAATAAAGGTGTTATATTGGAGTGCGGTCGTCCATCCTGTTTTCTTCTATTGACTGCCCATAGCAGGTAGTTGGGCCTGGGAGTATAATGTGAAATACCGTCTGTCTTTATATGCAGTGAGAGTGAGAGGATATCCCCAACGATATGAAACCCCCATAGCTTGCATGCAGTCAAGGAAAGGCTTGAGTATGCACCTTCTGTAGAGTGTTTGCAGGCAGAGGTCCAGAAGGATTTGTTACCCTTACGCCATACCTGGCAGAGGATCTTTTCCTTCACATTAAAAAAGTAGACCTGACATAAGACGTCTCTGGGGGTAGCATCCGCTGCGGGTCTCGGTGGCTGCAGTCTGTGTACCCAGTTCAATTCAATACGTTGCATGGGTAGTTTGCCAAGAGCCATGTTCAGGATAGTACTGTGTTATGCATGTCTCTAATGCCCCGTACACACGATTGGAAATTCGGCCAGCAAAAGACCCATGAGAGCTTTTGGTCGGGAAATGCGACCGTGTGTATGCTCCATCTGACTTTTTCTGGCCGAATTCCAGCCAGCAAAAGATTGAGAGCATGTTCTCAATTTTTTGGTCAGAAAAAGTTCCTATCCAAAAATACGATCGTCTGTAGCAATTTCGACAAGCAAAATTCCTATGCATGCTCGGAAACAATTCGACGCATGCTATTAGTATTGAACTTCATTTTCTCGGCTCGTCGTAGTGTTGCATGTTACCGCGTTCTTCACGGTCAAAAGATCAGCGAACTTTTGTGTGACCGTGTGTATGCAAGGCAAGCTTGAGCGGAATCCCGTCGGAAAAGCCATCATATCTTTTTCCGACCAAAATCTCGATCGTGTGTACGCGGCATTCCAGTTGTTCTTCATAAATACATTTATGCAGACATTTGATTTTTTAAATGTTTTTATTTGATATGTTTTATAACAGAAGGTAGAAAATATGGATTTTTTTTGTCTTTTTTCATTTATGTAATAAATGAATAAATAGTAATAAAAACCTTGTGGTGGTCAAATACCATCAAAAGAAAGCTCTATTTTTGTGAAAAAAATTACATTAACTTCAATTGCATACAGTGTTGCATGGCCGTGTAATTGCCAGTTAAAGTAGCACAGTGCTAAAGAGCAAAAACATTCCCTGGTCATGAAAGGGGTAAAACATTCCAGAGGTCAGGTGGTTAAAACACCTTAAGTAACAATAAACTGTAGGGATGAGCCGAACACCCCCCTGTTCGGTTCGCACCAGAACTTGCGAACAGGCAAAAAATTTGTTCGAACACGCGAACACCATTAAAGTCTATGGGACACAAACATGAATAATCAAAAGTGCTAATTTTAAAGGCTTATATGCAAGTTATTGTCATAAAAAGTGTTTGGGGACCTGGGTCCTGCCCCAGGGGACATGGATCAATGCAAAAAAAAGTTTTAAAAACTGATGTTTTTTTCGGGAGCAGTGATTTTAATAATGCTTAAAGTGAAACAATAAAAGTGTAATATATATTAAAATTTCGTACCTGGGGGGTGTCTATAGTATGCATGTAAACGGGAGCATGTTTCCCATTTTTAGAACAGTCTGACAGCAAAATGACATTTCAAAGGCAAAAAAGTCATTTAAAACTATTTGCGGCTATTAATGAATTGCCGGTCCGACAATACACATAAAAGTTCATTGATAAAAACGGCATGGGAATTCCCCACAGGGGAACCAAAATTTATTAAAAAAATTATGTGGGGGGTCCCCCTAAATTCCATACCAGGTCCTTCAGGTCTGGTATGGATATTAAGGGGAACCCCGCTCCAAAATTAAAAAAAAATGACTTAGGGGTCCCCCTCAAAATTCATACCAGACCCTTCAGGTCTGGTATGGATTTTAAGGGGAAACCCGCGCCAAAATTAAAAAAAAAATTGGCGTGGGGTCCCCCCAAAAATCCATACCAGACCCTTATCAGAGCACGCAACCTGGCAGGCCGCAGGAAAAGAGGGGGGGACAGGAGAGAGCGCCCCCCCTCCTAAACCGTACCAGACCACATGCCCTCAACATTGGGAGGGTGCTTTGGGGTAGCCCACCAAAGCACCTTGTCCCCATGTTGATGAGGACAAGGGCCTCATCCCCACAACCCTTGGCCGGTGGTTGTGGGGGTCTGCGGGCGGGGGGCTTATTGGAATCTGGAAGCCCCCTTTAACAAGGGGACCCCCAGATCCCGCCCCCCCTGTGTGAAATGGCCAAATGACCATTTCACAAAAAAACTGTCAAGAATGTTAAAAATGACCAGAGACAGTTTTGGACAATTCCTTTATTTAAATGCTTCTTCTTTCTTCTATCTTCTTTTTTCTTTCTTCTATCTTCCTTCGGTTTCTTCCTCCATCTTCTTCTTCTTCTGGTTCTTCCTCCGGTGTTCTCATCCGGCATCTTCCTCTGCGGCGTCTTATTCCCTTCTTCTCCTGACAAAATAAGGGGTGACAGGCCCCCCTAGGTTTAAAAGAGCAGTGCCACATCCAATGAGCAGGTAAATATGAAAATGGGTTCCCCTAAGCGGACTTTTTAGGCACTTTTAAGAAGTTACAGATATTTAAGGAGTATAGCAAAGTATTTAAAATTTAACAACTTTTATTTAAAGACAAATTATATTAAAATATTGTATACATTACATTCAACAAAACATTAGCATCTTGAAAATTCATTACTGTCACCACACAGTAAATTCATGAAGAGACTCTTTTCACACCCAATGCGTTTCGGGATATATAGTATTTTAGTCCTACTTCAGGGGTGTAGAAGAGAAGAAAAAGAGAAGTTCATCTGAGGTGATTAAAATGTAACATGATAAGTAAATTATCACAACATGTAGATACATATAGTTATCCACATGGAGTTAAATAATCGACAGATCACTTACATAGTATTTGGAGGTAGAGTAGTTATTGGTATGCTTCGTTAAGTTGCATTAAGAATCTAAGGTTGAGATAGCATTGGACAATTAATGCTGGCGAGGTCACTGTCTCTTTAACACCATGGTTATCATAAATTAGCCTGAAAGTATATCACTCAATGGTGACCCAATTCAGAGGGTGTTTTCCCCGCGTTCCGCGGATGCGTATCGGCCAGAGTGGTATACTGAGGCAAAAAATTGAATCCCTGAGAGTAAAGGAAAAATTGAGGTAAGTCTAAACGGGTTGTAATAAATGTTAAAGAATAAGAGTAAAGTGAAAAGTGGAGTATGGGGCATGAAAAATAGAAAAAAGAAATTATTGTATAAATACCATATATCGGGTATAAGTTGCTGCGAGTGTAGTAAAAGATGATGGCCAGTAGTAGAAAACTGAAAGCAAACAATATTTGGAGATTGTATAATACTGTACTGTAAAAAGTAGTTGAAAATAAATTTGAAAAATAAATGTATAAATAAAAATTAAGATGAAATATAAAAATAAATTTGGCAAGTGGTGAAGGTGAGATTCATGATGATACCAAAGTAGCCATCATTGCAATATAAGAGTATTGATAGATAGTAATGTAGTAGAGTATTCATCATGAAGACATTTAAATAGCCAGTGTAGATAAATATATAATCCACCACTGGTTAACAGCTATTCAAATCAGTATATATATGGTGTCTAGGCATATCATATAAATGACTTATGGTTATAAATCTCAGTAGCATTTAAAAACGAAAAGCTAACCGGAGATTATGTAGATAAAAAGGCAAAGTAAAAAATAAACAGCATAATAGAGTGGAACATTACCTTTTTCTTAGAACAAGTGTTAGATAGATCAGTCACACATCCCAGCATCCAGCATGTGCAATGCTCGAGCTGGGAATGAGAGGATCTGGTGTATATGTAGGGTGAACCCACATCAGCTGGCGCAGCTAATTGCGCTCAGCTGAGTATTGAGGTTCGTTTCCAGGGAAAACTGAACGCTGCCTCCTGGGTCAGGGGTGCACGGCGCCGCCCCTGCCACGCACGCGCAGACGCAAGCACGTTGGAGCTGCGTCACGTACACCCGACCCACGACACGATTTACCACAGCGGTGGACCGCGCATGTCCACCGGAGTAGTAAGATGGAGGCTGTGGGCGGGGATGTCAAGACGTCAAACCAGCCTCTCATGGCGCCGCCCAGATAGTGGGTCTGGGCGGCTTTCCGTGCCGGGCAACCACTCTGGTTGCCCGACACGGAAAAAAAATCCGCCAACGCCCTTACACCTCACCATACACCACAGGAAACCACACCCCCATTACTCATGACACTCCCATCTTTTTTAGACCAAATTCTAGCTGGGGCCAGACCAGCACTACCCAATCTCAACACTTACACTCAACTGACACTTTAACTCCCCACCAGGGAACCCCAATACACTCAAACACAGATCTAAGTGTAATTAAATTGTCCTCATACTTTCTATCTAATGATGAAATTTCAGTCCTGAAGAAAGGATTACATTTCTGTCCTAGTCACAACCTAGACAAATTTGAATTTTACAAAGACCTCCAGCTATTTGTTCGCAAAATAATCTTAACCACTAAGCCACCGCCCACCATCATATGACGGCGGGACGAGGCTTCTCTTGTTCTGGGCGGACATCATATGACGTGATCACCCTCCTGAGTATTTGTTCTTTCGTTCTGTAATAATGAAATTTTGTGATTATATCACGTGGGGGTCCATCTTTCTTTTTGGCTGTGAGGGCTCTGTGTACTCTGTCCAGTTCTAAACGTTCAATAGGGATATCTGGCTTTAGTTCTTGTAATAGAGCAGTAATAGTAGATTGCAGGTCTGTCACAGTTTCAGGTATTCCCCTTATGCGCAAGTTTGAACGTCTGGCTCTATTTTCGTAATCTTCGAGCTTAGTTTGAAGTATTAAATTCTCTTCTTTTAATTGTTCCAATTCTGTTATATTTTCTTGGGTTGTAATTTCAATTTCATCCATTTTTATTTCTAAGGCTGCGGTGCGGTTTCCCAGCTCTCTTATTTCTTTGCTTAGGCTGTTTGTTATTTGGTCTGAGGTTTGTTTTAAAGCCTTATGAAGCATCTTTTCAAATTGTAATAATATTACTGGGGATGCTGAGGAGGCTTGTGGAGAAGTTTGTGAGAGGATTTGTTCTGTATCTGACTCAAATGGAGAGTCTTGCTGTGACATTTTCTGTCTGTGAGAGCGCCCTGATGCTGTATATTGTGAGGTGACTGGAGCCGCTTTAGTTGCAGTGAGTGCCTGTGAGCTCTTTGTGAGGTGATTTTTATTTCTGCCACGGCTTCCTCCCAGTACCATATTTCCTGCTCAAACTTTCACAGTTTGTTCCCTGGGGCAAAAAGGTTCAAATGGATACCTTTTGAGCCTGCAGGCTCCGCTTTGTCCTTCTCTTCTCTCCTCAGCGGTGCGGAGCTCTAACAATGCATGTCTGCTCCGCTAGACTCCGCCCATCTCCTCCCGACTGCGTCAACAGTTTCAAGATCGCAGACATCTATGGCTTTTTGGTATTGGAGACAGCAAGATGAAGGGAACTCCTCTAGTGATCCCAGCTAAGCCAATAAGTGTAAATCCTCATGTTTAAGAAAGCTGTACATAGCAGATAACAAAGAGATTAGGCTCCAGGTGATGACCCCACGTTCACACCATCCTTGCTAGTTTAGGAGATGAAGCGTGCTGGCTCAGCATAGGCAGTCAATAGAAGAAAACAGGATGGACACCGACACTCCAATATAACACCTTTATTCACATAAAACGTGATCCATACACCTACAGAGGCACAGGTTACAGATGCAATAGCTGATGCATTTCACACCATTACAGGTGCTAAATCATATGAGTAAGCAGCTGTAACGGTGTGAAACCCGTCAATCAATTGCATCTGTAACCCGTGCCTCTGTCGGTGTATGGATCACGTTTTATGTGAATAAAGGTGTTATATTGGAGTGCGGTCGTCCATCCTGTTTTCTTCTATTGACTGCCCATAGCAGGTAGTTGGGCCTGGGAGTATAATGTGAAATACCGTCTGTCTTTATATGCAGTGAGAGTGAGAGGATATCCCCAACGATATGAAACCCCCATAGCTTGCATGCAGTCAAGGAAAGGCTTGAGTATGCACCTTCTGTAGAGTGTTTGCAGGCAGAGGTCCAGAAGGATTTGTTACCCTTACGCCATACCTGGCAGAGGATCTTTTCCTTCACATTAAAAAAGTAGACCTGACATAAGACGTCTCTGGGGGTAGCATCCGCTGCGGGTCTCGGTGGCTGCAGTCTGTGTACCCAGTTCAATTCAATACGTTGCATGGGTAGTTTGCCAAGAGCCATGTTCAGGATAGTACTGTGTTATGCATGTCTCTAATGCCCCGTACACACGATTGGAAATTCGGCCAGCAAAAGACCCATGAGAGCTTTTGGTCGGGAAATGCGACCGCGTGTATGCTCCATCTGACTTTTTCTGGCCGAATTCCAGCCAGCAAAAGATTGAGAGCATGTTCTCAATTTTTTGGTCAGAAAAAGTTCCTATCCAAAAATACGATCGTCTGTAGCAATTTCGACAAGCAAAATTCCTATGCATGCTCGGAAACAATTCGACGCATGCTATTAGTATTGAACTTCATTTTCTCGGCTCGTCGTAGTGTTACATGTTACCGCGTTCTTCACGGTCAAAAGATCAGCGAACTTTTGTGTGACCGTGTGTATGCAAGGCAAGCTTGAGCGGAATCCCGTCGGAAAAGCCATCATATCTTTTTCCGACCAAAATCTCGATCGTGTGTACGCGGCATTCCAGTTGTTCTTCATAAATACATTTATGCAGACATTTGATTTTTTAAATGTTTTTATTTGATATGTTTTATAACAGAAGGTAGAAAATATGGATTTTTTTTGTCTTTTTTCATTTATGTAATAAATGAATAAATAGTAATAAAAACCTTGTGGTGGTCAAATACCATCAAAAGAAAGCTCTATTTGTGTGAAAAAAATTACATTAACTTCAATTGCATACAGTGTTGCATGGCCGTGTAATTGCCAGTTAAAGTAGCACAGTGCTAAAGAGCAAAAACATTCCCTGGTCATGAAAGGGGTAAAACATTCCAGAGGTCAGGTGGTTAAAACACCTTAAGTAACAATAAACTGTAGGGATGAGCCGAACACCCCCCTGTTCGGTTCGCACCAGAACTTGCGAACAGGCAAAAAATTTGTTCGAACACGCGAACACCATTAAAGTCTATGGGACACAAACATGAATAATCAAAAGTGCTAATTTTAAAGGCTTATATGCAAGTTATTGTCATAAAAAGTGTTTGGGGACCTGGGTCCTGCCCCAGGGGACATGGATCAATGCAAAAAAAAGTTTTAAAAACTGATGTTTTTTTCGGGAGCAGTGATTTTAATAATGCTTAAAGTGAAACAATAAAAGTGTAATATATATTAAAATTTCGTACCTGGGGGGTGTCTATAGTATGCATGTAAAGGGGAGCATGTTTCCCATTTTTAGAACAGTCTGACAGCAAAATGACATTTCAAAGGCAAAAAAGTCATTTAAAACTATTTGCGGCTATTAATGAATTGCCGGTCCGACAATACACATAAAAGTTCATTGATAAAAACGGCATGGGAATTCCCCACAGGGGAACCAAAATTTATTAAAAAAATTATGTGGGGGGTCCCCCTAAATTCCATACCAGGTCCTTCAGGTCTGGTATGGATATTAAGGGGAACCCCGCTCCAAAATTAAAAAAAAATGACTTAGGGGTCCCCCTCAAAATTCATACCAGACCCTTCAGGTCTGGTATGGATTTTAAGGGGAAACCCGCGCCAAAATTAAAAAAAAAATTGGCGTGGGGTCCCCCCAAAAATCCATACCAGACCCTTATCAGAGCACGCAACCTGGCAGGCCGCAGGAAAAGAGGGGGGGACAGGAGAGAGCGCCCCCCCTCCTAAACCGTACCAGGCCACATGCCCTCAACATTGGGAGGGTGCTTTGGGGTAGCCCACCAAAGCACCTTGTCCCCATGTTGATGAGGACAAGGGCCTCATCCCCACAACCCTTGGCCGGTGGTTGTGGGGGTCTGCGGGCGGGGGGCTTATTGGAATCTGGAAGCCCCCTTTAACAAGGGGACCCCCAGATCCCGCCCCCCCTGTGTGAAATGGCCAAATGACCATTTCACAAAAAAACTGTCAAGAATGTTAAAAATGACCAGAGACAGTTTTGGACAATTCCTTTATTTAAATGCTTCTTCTTTCTTCTATCTTCTTTTTTCTTTCTTCTATCTTCCTTCGGTTTCTTCCTCCATCTTCTTCTTCTTCTGGTTCTTCCTCCGGTGTTCTCATCCGGCATCTTCCTCTGCGGCGTCTTATTCCCTTCTTCTCCTGACAAAATAAGGGGTGACAGGCCCCCCTAGGTTTAAAAGAGCAGTGCCACATCCAATGAGCAGGTAAATATGAAAATGGGTTCCCCTAAGCGGACTTTTTAGGCACTTTTAAGAAGTTACAGATATTTAAGGAGTATAGCAAAGTATTTAAAATTTAACAACTTTTATTTAAAGACAAATTATATTAAAATATTGTATACATTACATTCAACAAAACATTAGCATCTTGAAAATTCATTACTGTCACCACACAGTAAATTCATGAAGAGACTCTTTTCACACCCAATGCGTTTCGGGATATATAGTATTTTAGTCCTACTTCAGGGGTGTAGAAGAGAAGAAAAAGAGAAGTTCATCTGAGGTGATTAAAATGTAACATGATAAGTAAATTATCACAACATGTAGATACATATAGTTATCCACATGGAGTTAAATAATCGACAGATCACTTACATAGTATTTGGAGGTAGAGTAGTTATTGGTATGCTTCGTTAAGTTGCATTAAGAATCTAAGGTTGAGATAGCATTGGACAATTAATGCTGGCGAGGTCGCTGTCTCTTTAACACCATGGTTATCATAAATTAGCCTGAAAGTATATCACTCAATGGTGACCCAATTCAGAGGGTGTTTTCCCCGCGTTCCGCGGATGCGTATCGGCCAGAGTGGTATACTGAGGCAAAAAATTGAATCCCTGAGAGTAAAGGAAAAATTGAGGTAAGTCTAAACGGGTTGTAATAAATGTTAAAGAATAAGAGTAAAGTGAAAAGTGGAGTATGGGGCATGAAAAATAGAAAAAAGAAATTATTGTATAAATACCATATATCGGGTATAAGTTGCTGCGAGTGTAGTAAAAGATGATGGCCAGTAGTAGAAAACTGAAAGCAAACAATATTTGGAGATTGTATAATACTGTACTGTAAAAAGTAGTTGAAAATAAATTTGAAAAATAAATGTATAAATAAAAATTAAGATGAAATATAAAAATAAATTTGGCAAGTGGCGAAGGTGAGATTCATGATGATACCAAAGTAGCCATCATTGCAATATAAGAGTATTGATAGATAGTAATGTAGTAGAGTATTCATCATGAAGACATTTAAATAGCCAGTGTAGATAAATATATAATCCACCACTGGTTAACAGCTATTCAAATCAGTATATATATGGTGTCTAGGCATATCATATAAATGACTTATGGTTATAAATCTCAGTAGCATTTAAAAACGAAAAGCTAACCGGAGATTATGTAGATAAAAAGGCAAAGTAAAAAATAAACAGCATAATAGAGTGGAACATTACCTTTTTCTTAGAACAAGTGTTAGATAGATCAGTCACACATCCCAGCATCCAGCATGTGCAATGCTCGAGCTGGGAATGAGAGGATCTGGTGTATATGTAGGGTGAACCCACATCAGCTGGCGCAGCTAATTGCGCTCAGCTGAGTATTGAGGTTCGTTTCCAGGGAAAACTGAACGCTGCCTCCTGGGTCAGGGGTGCACGGCGCCGCCCCTGCCACGCACGCGCAGACGCAAGCACGTTGGAGCTGCGTCACGTACACCCGACCCACAACACGATTTACCACAGCGGCGGACCGCGCATGTCCACCGGAGTAGTAAGATGGAGGCTGTGGGCGGGGATGTCAAGACGTCAAACCAGCCTCTCATGGCGCCGCCCAGATAGTGGGTCTGGGCGGCTTTCCGTGCCGGGCAACCACTCTGGTTGCCCGACACGGAAAAAAAATCCGCCAACGCCCTTACACCTCACCATACACCACAGGAAACCACACCCCCATTACTCATGACACTCCCATCTTTTTTAGACCAAATTCTAGCTGGGGCCAGACCAGCACTACCCAATCTCAACACTTACACTCAACTGACACTTTAACTACCCACCAGGGAACCCCAATACACTCAAACACAGATCTAAGTGTAATTAAATTGTCCTCATACTTTCTATCTAATGATGAAATTTCAGTCCTGAAGAAAGGATTAAATTTCTGTCCTAGTCACAACCTAGACAAATTTGAATTTTACAAAGACCTCCAGCTATTTGTTCGCAAAATAATCTTAACCACTAAGCCACCGCCCACCATCATATGACGGCGGGACGAGGCTTCTCTTGTTCTGGGCGGACATCATATGACGTGATCACCCTCCTGAGTATTTGTTCTTTCGTTCTGTAATAATGAAATTTTGTGATTATATCACGTGGGGGTCCATCTTTCTTTTTGGCTGTGAGGGCTCTGTGTACTCTGTCCAGTTCTAAACGTTCAATAGGGATATCTGGCTTTAGTTCTTGTAATAGAGCAGTAATAGTAGATTGCAGGTCTGTCACAGTTTCAGGTATTCCCCTTATGCGCAAGTTTGAACGTCTGGCTCTATTTTCGTAATCTTCGAGCTTAGTTTGAAGTATTAAATTCTCTTCTTTTAATTGTTCCAATTCTGTTATATTTTCTTGGGTTGTAATTTCAATTTCATCCATTTTTATTTCTAAGGCTGCGGTGCGGTTTCCCAGCTCTCTTATTTCTTTGCTTAGGCTGTTTGTTATTTGGTCTGAGGTTTGTTTTAAAGCCTTATGAAGCATCTTTTCAAATTGTAATAATATTACTGGGGATGCTGAGGAGGCTTGTGGAGAAGTTTGTGAGAGGATTTGTTCTGTATCTGACTCAAATGGAGAGTCTTGCTGTGACATTTTCTGTCTGTGAGAGCGCCCTGATGCTGTATATTGTGAGGTGACTGGAGCCGCTTTAGTTGCAGTGAGTGCCTGTGAGCTCTTTGTGAGGTGATTTTTATTTCTGCCACGGCTTCCTCCCAGTACCCTATTTCCTGCTCAAACTTTCACAGTTTGTTCCCTGGGGCAAAAAGGTTCAAATGGATACCTTTTGAGCCTGCAGGCTCCGCTTTGTCCTTCTCTTCTCTCCTCAGCGGTGCGGAGCTCTAACAATGCATGTCTGCTCCGCTAGACTCCGCCCATCTCCTCCCGACTGCGTCAACAGTTTCAAGATCGCGGACATCTATGGCTTTTTGGTATTGGAGACAGCAAGATGAAGGGAACTCCTCTAGTGATCCCAGCTAAGCCAATAAGTGTAAATCCTCATGTTTAAGAAAGCTGTACATAGCAGATAACAAAGAGATTAGGCTCCAGGTGATGACCCCACGTTCACACCATCCTTGCTAGTTTAGGAGATGAAGCGTGCTGGCTCAGCATAGGCAGTCAATAGAAGAAAACAGGATGGACACCGACACTCCAATATAACACCTTTATTCACATAAAACGTGATCCATACACCTACAGAGGCACAGGTTACAGATGCAATAGCTGATGCATTTCACACCATTACAGGTGCTAAATCATATGAGTAAGCAGCTGTAACAGTGTGAAACCCGTCAATCAATTGCATCTGTAACCCGTGCCTCTGTCGGTGTATGGATCACGTTTTATGTGAATAAAGGTGTTATATTGGAGTGCGGTCGTCCATCCTGTTTTCTTCTATTGACTGCCCATAGCAGGTAGTTGGGCCTGGGAGTATAATGTGAAATACCGTCTGTCTTTATATGCAGTGAGAGTGAGAGGATATCCCCAACGATATGAAACCCCCATAGCTTGCATGCAGTCAAGGAAAGGCTTGAGTATGCACCTTCTGTAGAGTGTTTGCAGGCAGAGGTCCAGAAGGATTTGTTACCCTTACGCCATACCTGGCAGAGGATCTTTTCCTTCACATTAAAAAAGTAGACCTGACATAAGACGTCTCTGGGGGTAGCATCCGCTGCGGGTCTCGGTGGCTGCAGTCTGTGTACCCAGTTCAATTCAATACGTTGCATGGGTAGTTTGCCAAGAGCCATGTTCAGGATAGTACTGTGTTATGCATGTCTCTAATGCCCCGTACACACGATTGGAAATTCGGCCAGCAAAAGACCCATGAGAGCTTTTGGTCGGGAAATGCGACCGCGTGTATGCTCCATCTGACTTTTTCTGGCCGAATTCCAGCCAGCAAAAGATTGAGAGCATGTTCTCAATTTTTTGGTCAGAAAAAGTTCCTATCCAAAAATACGATCGTCTGTAGCAATTTCGACAAGCAAAATTCCTATGCATGCTCGGAAACAATTCGACGCATGCTATTAGTATTGAACTTCATTTTCTCGGCTCGTCGTAGTGTTACATGTTACCGCGTTCTTCACGGTCAAAAGATCAGCGAACTTTTGTGTGACCGTGTGTATGCAAGGCAAGCTTGAGCGGAATCCCGTCGGAAAAGCCATCATATCTTTTTCCGACCAAAATCTCGATCGTGTGTACGCGGCATTCCAGTTGTTCTTCATAAATACATTTATGCAGACATTTGATTTTTTAAATGTTTTTATTTGATATGTTTTATAACAGAAGGTAGAAAATATGGATTTTTTTTGTCTTTTTTCATTTATGTAATAAATGAATAAATAGTAATAAAAACCTTGTGGTGGTCAAATACCATCAAAAGAAAGCTCTATTTGTGTGAAAAAAATTACATTAACTTCAATTGCATACAGTGTTGCATGGCCGTGTAATTGCCAGTTAAAGTAGCACAGTGCTAAAGAGCAAAAACATTCCCTGGTCATGAAAGGGGTAAAACATTCCAGAGGTCAGGTGGTTAAAACACCTTAAGTAACAATAAACTGTAGGGATGAGCCGAACACCCCCCTGTTCGGTTCGCACCAGAACTTGCGAACAGGCAAAAAATTTGTTCGAACACGCGAACACCATTAAAGTCTATGGGACACAAACATGAATAATCAAAAGTGCTAATTTTAAAGGCTTATATGCAAGTTATTGTCATAAAAAGTGTTTGGGGACCTGGGTCCTGCCCCAGGGGACATGGATCAATGCAAAAAAAAGTTTTAAAAACTAATGTTTTTTTCGGGAGCAGTGATTTTAATAATGCTTAAAGTGAAACAATAAAAGTGTAATATATATTAAAATTTCGTACCTGGGGGGTGTCTATAGTATGCATGTAAAGGGGAGCATGTTTCCCATTTTTAGAACAGTCTGACAGCAAAATGACATTTCAAAGGCAAAAAAGTCATTTAAAACTATTTGCGGCTATTAATGAATTGCCGGTCCGACAATACACATAAAAGTTCATTGATAAAAACGGCATGGGAATTCCCCACAGGGGAACCAAAATTTATTAAAAAAATTATGTGGGGGGTCCCCCTAAATTCCATACCAGGTCCTTCAGGTCTGGTATGGATATTAAGGGGAACCCCGCTCCAAAATTAAAAAAAAATGACTTAGGGGTCCCCCTCAAAATTCATACCAGACCCTTCAGGTCTGGTATGGATTTTAAGGGGAAACCCGCGCCAAAATTAAAAAAAAAATTGGCGTGGGGTCCCCCCAAAAATCCATACCAGACCCTTATCAGAGCACGCAACCTGGCAGGCCGCAGGAAAAGAGGGGGGGACAGGAGAGAGCGCCCCCCCTCCTAAACCGTACCAGGCCACATGCCCTCAACTTTGGGAGGGTGCTTTGGGGTAGCCCACCAAAGCACCTTGTCCCCATGTTGATGAGGACAAGGGCCTCATCCCCACAACCCTTGGCCGGTGGTTGTGGGGGTCTGCGGGCGGGGGGCTTATTGGAATCTGGAAGCCCCCTTTAACAAGGGGACCCCCAGATCCCGCCCCCCCTGTGTGAAATGGCCAAATGACCATTTCACAAAAAAACTGTCAAGAATGTTAAAAATGACCAGAGACAGTTTTGGACAATTCCTTTATTTAAATGCTTCTTCTTTCTTCTATCTTCTTTTTTCTTTCTTCTATCTTCCTTCGGTTTCTTCCTCCATCTTCTTCTTCTTCTGGTTCTTCTGGTTCTTCCTCCGGTGTTCTCATCCGGCATCTTCCTCTGCGGCGTCTTATTCCCTTCTTCTCCTGACAAAATAAGGGGTGACAGGCCCCCCTAGGTTTAAAAGAGCAGTGCCACATCCAATGAGCAGGTAAATATGAAAATGGGTTCCCCTAAGCGGACTTTTTAGGCACTTTTAAGAAGTTACAGATATTTAAGGAGTATAGCAAAGTATTTAAAATTTAACAACTTTTATTTAAAGACAAATTATATTAAAATATTGTATACATTACATTCAACAAAACATTAGCATCTTGAAAATTCATTACTGTCACCACACAGTAAATTCATGAAGAGACTCTTTTCACACCCAATGCGTTTCGGGATATATAGTATTTTAGTCCTACTTCAGGGGTGTAGAAGAGAAGAAAAAGAGAAGTTCATCTGAGGTGAATAAAATGTAACATGATAAGTAAATTATCACAACATGTAGATACATATAGTTATCCACATGGAGTTAAATAATCGACAGATCACTTACATAGTATTTGGAGGTAGAGTAGTTATTGGTATGCTTCGTTAAGTTGCATTAAGAATCTAAGGTTGAGATAGCATTGGACAATTAATGCTGGCGAGGTCGCTGTCTCTTTAACACCATGGTTATCATAAATTAGCCTGAAAGTATATCACTCAATGGTGACCCAATTCAGAGGGTGTTTTCCCCGCGTTCCGCGGATGCGTATCGGCCAGAGTGGTATACTGAGGCAAAAAATTGAATCCCTGAGAGTAAAGGAAAAATTGAGGTAAGTCTAAACGGGTTGTAATAAATGTTAAAGAATAAGAGTAAAGTGAAAAGTGGAGTATGGGGCATGAAAAATAGAAAAAAGAAATTATTGTATAAATACCATATATCGGGTATAAGTTGCTGCGAGTGTAGTAAAAGATGATGGCCAGTAGTAGAAAACTGAAAGCAAACAATATTTGGAGATTGTATAATACTGTACTGTAAAAAGTAGTTGAAAATAAATTTGAAAAATAAATGTATAAATAAAAATTAAGATGAAATATAAAAATAAATTTGGCAAGTGGTGAAGGTGAGATTCATGATGATACCAAAGTAGCCATCATTGCAATATAAGAGTATTGATAAATAGTAATGTAGTAGAGTATTCATCATGAAGACATTTAAATAGCCAGTGTAGATAAATATATAATCCACCACTGGTTAACAGCTATTCAAATCAGTATATATATGGTGTCTAGGCATATCATATAAATGACTTATGGTTATAAATCTCAGTAGCATTTAAAAACGAAAAGCTAACCGGAGATTATGTAGATAAAAAGGCAAAGTAAAAAATAAACAGCATAATAGAGTGGAACATTACCTTTTTCTTAATAAAAGATCAAAATTATGTGGCGCTAATCTATGTATAACAGTTAATGAGAGAACTGAATGCTTCCTTACTGCTCAATAATAAGAAAACTCTCAATATGCAATAAACGCTTTACCCATTAGGGGGCAGTGAAAACAACAAGCTATAAGGTCCTGGTGGTTACAACACAATACTAAGTATCATCCAGTACAAGTGTTCTTCAAAATAAGTGAAAAACGTGACTAAGTGCTAACAACACCCAGTCACACAAAGTAAAAGAATGTATGCTCCCTCAAATTGTGTCATCCAATGATGTGAAATAATCTTCAACTCAATATATGATGAAAACTATACTAAAATGTAAAATGCAACACTATATCACATAATAATACAAAACGTGATCAAGTGCAAAAACATGTGACATGAATGTACCAATGTGCATAATGATCCAATTCTAAAGTGAGTTCCCAGAGTCCAACTCCTCCCCCAAAACAACAAAAAAATGAAAAAATATAAATACAATAGAAATAAAGATAGTGAAAATGGTGACAATAAATGGTGATCAAGTCCACAATAATGATGCTTCATGCAATGTGATTCAAAGTGTCCATATAAACGGTTGATATCAGTATGCCCTTAGCGTGACTTTGTGCTGGATTCATGCAATAGGAAGAACTGGTGCAGCACACAGGTGTTTCCCCCAGCCTCTCACCTCCAGCAGCGGCCCCCAGTGGGCCAAGTCAGGCCAGCGGTTGGTAATCCTCTGTGTGTGATGGTGCTCCAGCAGCCGTCCCCCTCTTCCTACAGATGTATCTGGGTCGGATTCTCTAGCAAGTCACCAGCGCTCCCACCGACCCCAAAATGACAATGAAGAAGGAGATGCTCCCATAGTGAAGTAATTCCAATACACATTTATTAAAAAAGTAGTTTTTTAATAAATGTGTATTGGAATTACTTTTTTAATAAATGTGTATTGGAATTACTTCACTATGGGAGCATCTCCTTCTTCATTGTCATTTTGGGGTCGGTGGGAGCGCTGGTGACTTGCTAGAGAATCCGACCCAGATACATCTGTAGGAAGAGGGGGACGGCTGCTGGAGCACCATCACACACAGAGGATTACCAACCGCTGGCCTGACTTGGCCCACTGGGGGCCGCTGCTGGAGGTGAGAGGCTGGGGGAAACACCTGTGTGCTGCACCAGTTCTTCCTATTGCATGAATCCAGCACAAAGTCACGCTAAGGGCATACTGATATCAACCGTTTATATGGACACTTTGAATCACATTGCATGAAGCATCATTATTGTGGACTTGATCACCATTTATTGTCACCATTTTCACTATCTTTATTTCTATTGTATTTATATTTTTTCATTTTTTTGTTGTTTTGGGGGAGGAGTTGGACTCTGGGAACTCACTTTAGAATTGGATCATTATGCACGTTGGTACATTCATGTCACATGTTTTTGCACTTGATCACGTTTTGTATTATTATGTGATATAGTGTTGCATTTTACATTTTAGTATAGTTTTCATCATATATTGAGTTGAAGATTATTTCACATCATTGGATGACACAATTTGAGGGAGCATACATTCTTTTACTTTGTGTGACTGGGTGTTGTTAGCACTTAGTCACGTTTTTCACTTATTTTGAAGAACACTTGTACTGGATGATACTTAGTATTGTGTTGTAACCACCAGGACCTTATAGCTTGTTGTTTTCACTGCCCCCTAATGGGTAAAGCGTTTATTGCATATTGAGAGTTTTCTTATTATTGAGCAGTAAGGAAGCATTCAGTTCTCTCATTAACTGTTATACATAGATTAGCGCCACATAATTTTGATCTTTTATTACGTTACTTATGCAGGGTGGGTGAGGCCACCTCATATGTAGGCAGCTTTTCTTTGTTCTAGTACTCTTGATCCTGTGAGAATTGGGTTGTGCGCATTAGTCCTTTATATTTTCTTTTGATTACCTTTTTCTTAGAACAAGTGTTAGATAGATCAGTCACACATCCCAGCATCCAGCATGTGCAATGCTCGAGCTGGGAATGAGAGGATCTGGTGTATATGTAGGGTGAACCCACATCAGCTGGCGCAGCTAATTGCGCTCAGCTGAGTATTGAGGTTCGTTTCCAGGGAAAACTGAACGCTGCCTCCTGGGTCAGGGGTGCACGGCGCCGCCCCTGCCACGCACGCGCAGATGCAAGCACGTTGGAGCTGCGTCACGTACACCCGACCCACGACACGATTTACCACAGCGGCGGACCGTGCATGTCCACCGGAGTAGTAAGATGGAGGCTGTGGGCGGGGATGTCAAGACGTCAAACCAGCCTCTCATGGCGCCGCCCAGATAGTGGGTCTGGGCGGCTTTCCGTGCCGGGCAACCACTCTGGTTGCCCGACACGGAAAAAAAATCCGCCAACGCCCTTACACCTCACCATACACCACAGGAAACCACACCCCCATTACTCATGACACTCCCATCTTTTTTAGACCAAATTCTAGCTGGGGCCAGACCAGCACTACCCAATCTCAACACTTACACTCAACTGACACTTTAACTCCCCACCAGGGAACCCCAATACACTCAAACACAGATCTAAGTGTAATTAAATTGTCCTCATACTTTCTATCTAATGATGAAATTTCAGTCCTGAAGAAAGGATTAAATTTCTGTCCTAGTCACAACCTAGACAAATTTGAATTTTACAAAGACCTCCAGCTATTTGTTTGCAAAATAATCTTAACCACTAAGCCACCGCCCACCATCATATGACGGCGGGACGAGGCTTCTCTTGTTCTGGGCGGACATCATATGACGTGATCACCCTCCTGAGCCACTAGGGGGCACCCGCGCGCCGCCGCCAGCACGCGCGCGTGCCCGGTGCGTCGCTCGGGGCCCGGTGCGCGTGCCCGGTGGCCGCGATGTCCACCAGCCACCCGCGATTGCCGGGTAACAGAGCAGGACCGTGGATCTGTGCATGTAAACACAGATCCACGTCCTGTCAGAGAGGAGAGGAGACCGATGGCGTGTCCCTTGTACATAGGGACACCGATCGGTCACCTCCCCCAGTCAATCCCCTCCCCCCACAGTTAGAATCACCTCCTTACGTCATACATTAACCCCTCGATTGCCCCCTAGTGTTAACCCCTTCCCTGCCAGTCACATTTACACAGTAATCAATGCAATTTTATAGCATTGATCGCTGTATAAATGTGAAAGGTCCCAAAAATGTGTCAAAAGTGTCCGATATGTCCGCCGCAATATCGCAGTCACAATAAAAATCGCAGATCGCCGCCATTACTAGTAAAAAATAAATAAATAAATAAAAATGCTATAAATCGATCCCCTATTTTGTAGACGCTATAACTTTTGCGCAAACCAATCAATATACGCTTATCGCAATTTTTTTTTACCCAAAAGATGTAGAAGAATACATATCGGCCTAAACTTAGGAAAAAATTTGTTTAAAAAAAAAAAAAAAATTGGATATTTATTATAGCAAAATGTAAAAAATATTGTGTTTTTTCAAAATTGTCCCTCTTCTTTTGTTTATAGCGCAATAAATAAAAACCGCAGATGTGATCAAATACCACCAAAAGAAAGCTCTATTTGTGGGGAAAAAATGATAAAAATTTCATTAGGGTGCAGTGTAATATGACCGCGCAATTGTCATTCAAAGTGCGACAGCGCTGAAAACTGAAAAATGGCTTGGGCAGGAAGGGGGTGAAAGTGCCCTGTATTGAGGTGGTTAAAGAAACTCTATCAGAAACAACACACGAAAATAAATTATACTCCCCAGGAAAATCAAGCTTTAGACCAGCTGATCGCCCTCCTTGAAGAGAGTGACACAGCTGACCTTATTGACTCAATAGACGTTCCCCGAATTCTACAATCTATAGAGGAATTAGACTCAGATACTCGAGTCAATCCAGCCCCATCAAAATTAAAGAAAAAATCTGATTTTTGCCCACCCCCTAGTACCTGTCCAAATGCGGCAGCATTCCTGAAGCTAGTAAACAACGATCTAGACAAACTAAAGATACAAACCAAGGGACCCTAAAATTTAAGCACAAAAGAATTAGATGCACTAAACTCCCTTGCTACCAATAGACAAATCACTATAAAACCTTCAGACAAAGGTGGTAATGTGGTTGTTCTGAACAATGAACACTACATTAACGTATGTAAGAAGATTCTCAACAACCCAGACTGGCACCGTCGTATCCCGGCAACCATTGTTGAAAAATATAATAAAGACTTCTACACACTAGTAGATTCTGCCTTTTTGAACAACACAATCAACAAACAAACCTGGACCTTCATTAGAAACAATTTTCCCAGAACCCCCACGTTCTATACACTCCCGAAAATTCACAAAAATCCTATAGATCCGCCAGGTAGGCTGATCATTTCAGGCATTGGTTCAATCAGCGACAATGCCAGCAAATTAGTGGATGAATATTTAAGACCTTTCATAATTTCATTAACATCGTATGTGAGAGATACAGGTCATCTGTTACAATTTTTGCATGACTTTAATATCTCGGACCAAGCCTGCTTAGTAACAATAGACGTAGAAACTCTATACAGCTCAATCCCACACGAGAGAGGACTAGCAGCCATTAGACATGTCCTTAAACAAAATACTACTACTGACCCTACGTATAATGAATTTGTCATTGCACTGCTCGAGTACATCCTTACCCACAATGTTTTTACTTTTGATGGCTCCCACTACTTCCAGGTGCAGGGGGTTGCGATGGGGACGTGTTGTGCCCCATCGTATGCCAACCTGTACCTGGGGGAGTGGGAGAAAATGTTTCTAACTGATGAAAGCTTGATTCAATATACCAATTACATCATGGGATGGTATCGTTACATAGATGACATTCTTGTCATCTGGGACGGACCCACTGATGTGCTCGAGCAGTGTTTGTTAAGAATGAACAAAAATGACTTTAATTTAACTTTTACTATGTCTTTTGATAAAAACCAGACAACATTTCTAGATATATAAATTTATAAAGATGAACAAGGAAAATTAGGTAGCAAGTTATTTAGAAAAAGCACTGCAGGCAACACAATACTCCACGCCACAAGCTTCCACCCACAACCCCTAATTAATTCCATCCCGTATTCCCAATTCTTAAGGATTAAGCGTAATTGCACAGATGAGGATACATTTATAAAAGAGGCAAACAATCTATGGGATAGACTTCGGGCACGAGGGTATTCACATACCTCCTTGAAAAAATCCTTTAAACAAATCGAAACCCAGAAACACTCTCTTTCAGGCTACCAAATGTAAAGACACAAACTAACTACGGATTATTACCACGTTTAATCAACAACAACGCCAAGTTAAAAAAATTGTTGAAAAGTACTGGCACATGTTGACACTAGATCCTTCTTTGGGCCACTTTGTTCCAGACAAACCGTGTTTTACATTTAGAAGAGCCACCTCTATCAGTGACAGAATCGTAAATAGTGAATTTAGAAGCGAATCAATGAGGACACACTGCAAATATAAAGGCACTTTTGCATGCGGCTCATGCCATTATTGCAAGTATATGCTCACACAACGAAACCCCATCCTTCCGAATAGGAAAATATTCCACCCTAAACATTTTGCCAATTGCAGAACCCCAGGAGTAGTTTATATACTCCAATGCAATTGCAGCTGCTTTTATGTTGGAAAAACTAAACTAGAATTTTGGAGAAGAGCCTACAGGCACATACTTAGTATGCAGACCTGTGACCCTGACTTCCCCCTAGGATGCCATGTCTCCTTAGTACACGGCGGAATTTTTCCTAGGATTAAATTTCTAATACTAGATCAGATACACCCCAGCCCTAGGGGGGGCGACTGGAATAAGGTCCTCCTCCAAAGAGAACTGAGGTGGATCTATCTATTAAAGGCCACCCTACCTCCAGGCCTTAATAAAGCTGTTTGCTTTAAACCATTCCTTGAAGGATTCTGCTCCGGCGGGATGGAAAAATAAACCCCAACTACCCCCAATACATTTTCTGTATTGGGCCACACTAATTATGTTACTCTTCTTACCCTTCCCATTCCCTCTGTGTATTATCTATATGTGGGGCTGTCCTCATTTTGGTATGATACCTTTAGACATGCTATTAATATACTGACTCTGTGCCATATATTGCCCGCAGTTATATGAAATACCTCACCTGTCCTTAATCCATAACCTATACATTTTCAATATTCCCATCTATGTGGGGTTATCTTTATTTCTGCACGTTATCTCTAGATATGTTATTAGTACATTGATTTAGTGCCATTTAGTGCCTATATATGTATGAAATATTTTACTTGTTCTTAACCCATAGCCTATATGTCTTCAATATTCTTACTCCCACGAATATACTTTTATAGCGTGGACATACAGATCCATTGAAATCATCCATACGCCTCTGGACTTATGGGCAACATATAATATGCACAGTTGACAATAAGAACAAATAAAATATGCGAATAGACATGCAAAAATGTATATGGTTATGGATATGCCTTTTTAAACACAATATGATCAATACCTTTCTATTGCTGTGATTTAATGTTTATCCTTTAGGTTTAATATGCTAAATACTGGTATGTCACATACTGTTGTGCCACTACACATTCTTGTTTATAAAACAAATAACTTGTGCCTTGATGTTTGTTCCTTATGTTTGTGATGATGAACCTGAGGGATACAATGTTATCCTTCAAGTTCCCTATGTTACACATGGCTGCGCTACACATTGTGGCGCCCACTGTGCATTTTTGCTTATGAAATGAATAATTTGTACCATAATGTCTGTTTTTCATGTTTATCATGTCATACATTGCTGCACTTGTTGTGCACATTCGTTTGGAGAATGCACAATCTCTACTATTACTAATTATTTCTGTTTGTCCTCATATGATTGGTTGCAGGACACATAATCTCATTATATTTTGTCTCCTACTATCAATTAGTCCTGCCCATTTCCAAGTCACCGCTCAATAAAGGTATAACTTTGTATATTTATTCTTTACCATCAATCAATGTTGCTGTTTCTATGTCAACACCCAAACTGACACTTTCAGTACACATATGTACTTTTACATCCCCTTGGCTCTAATAAATTTCGGCCATGGTTTTAACTACTTAACATCATCTTTCTTGTTTTCCCTACAGAGTTCCCCTGGTTGCGACTGACCAGAGTGGTTGCCCGGCACGGAAAGCCGCCCAGACCCACTATCTGGGGGGCACTATGAGAGGCTGGTTGTACGTTTTGACATCCCCGCCCACAGCCTCCATCTTACTACTCCGACGGACATGCGCGGTCCGCCGCTGTGGTAAATCGTGTCGGTGGGTCAGGTGTACATGACACGGCTCCAACGTGCTTGCGTCTGCGCGTGCGTGGTAGGGGTGGTGCCGCGCACCCCTGACCCAGGAGGCAGCGTTCAGGTTTCCCTGGAAACGAACCACGATACTCAGCTGAGCGCGATTATGTGTATATGTGGGTTCACCCTACATATACACATGATCCTCTCATTCCCAGCTCGAGCATTGCACATGCTGGATGCTGGGATGTGTGACTGATCTATCTAACACTTGTTCTAAGAAAAAGGTAACGTTCCACTCTATCATGCTGTTTATTTTTTACTTTGCCTTTTTATCTACATAATCTCCGGTTAGCTTTCGTTTTTAAATGCTACTGAGATTTATAACCATAAGTCATTTATATGATATGCCTAGACACCATATATATACTGATTTGAATAGCTGTTAACCAGTGGCGGATTATATATTTATCTACACTGGCTATTTAAATGTCTTCATGATGAATACTCGACTACATTACTATTTATCAATACTCTTATATTGCAATGATGGCTACTTTGGTATCATCATGAATCTCACCTTCACCACTTGCCAAATTTATTTTTATATTTCATCTTAATTTTTATTTATTAATTTATTTTTCAAATTTATTTTCAACTACTTTTTACAGTACAGTATTATACAATCTCCATATATTGTTTGCTTTCAGTTTTCTACTACTGGCCATCATCTTTTACTACACTCGCACCAACTTATACCCGATATATGGTATTTATACATTAATTTCTTTTTTCTATTTTTCCTTGTCAAAAGAAGTTTATTGAGTATACAATATTATAAAGATACATAAAGTAAGTTTACAAGGATCTATAAAGTAAGCTCATTGTTTTACAGTAGGGTTTATATATGTAAATATCATGAAATTTCAAATATTAAACATTGGGTTCACGTAAACCTAAATTAAAGATATATATCATTTCCTTAGTTACTTTTGTAGGTATTTAAATGATTTATACCTACTATACATATTGTTTACAAGTAGAGTGTATATAGGTCAAATAAATTCTGATAATGAGCTTTAATCGTAAGGTGGAGAAAAGGAAAGAGAAAGAAGAAAAAGGGTTGAAAGGTAGAGGTATGGTCCACAAGGTTGTCCCGCTCGTCAGATTATTATTCTTATTAGTTCTCTTTGAAGCCTTAGAATGGGTGTCTCTGTAAGTCATTTAATCTGTTACCATGGCAACAGGACAGAGTCATTGAAGTTTGACAGGAACTGTTGTTTTATCCAAGGGTGCCAAAGTTTTTCAAAATTTGGAATTTGATTTTGATCGATGGCTACCATCTTAGCATGGGACATTGTATTATTCATTCTGTGAATTGTTTCTGCTAGTACCAATGTAGGAGATTTCCATGCCTTGGCCACTGTTTGTTTTGCAGCCGTTATTAGTTGGATCATAAGTTTGAATTGAGAGAGTGTTAACCATTCCAGTTTTAGATTAAGTAAAGTTAAATATGGATCTGGTTGTATTATTTTTTTAAATATTTTAGATGCAATCACGAAGACTTCCTTCCAGAAGGTTTGGATTACTGGGCACGTCCACCATATGTGTAAATATGTGCCTATTTCTGGGCATCCTCGAAAACAAAGAGCTGAGGTATTAGGTGAATATTTTGCCACTCTAGCGGGTACAACGTACCAGCGAGTTAGGACTTTATAATTTGTCTCCAGTGCTAAGATGTTGGGTGAAGATGACTTAGATGTGAGCCATATGTTAGACCAGTCCGTGTCTTCTAAAGTTCGTCCCAGGTCCTCCTCCCACCTCTGAACGTAAGAGGGTCTATTAAGATTTGCTACTCCATATAATTGATTATAAAGTGATGAAATTGTACCTTTAGCAAATGGATCTTTTGTACAGATTGATTCAAAAATGGATAATTGGGATAATGGTGTATCCCCCTTTAGGAATGGTGTATAGAAATTTTTGATTTGGATATATCCAAATATCTCAGAGTTTGGTAGATCATAAGTTTTCTCTAAGCGATGGGAATGAAAGGAATGATTTAGATGCTATGAAGTCATTTAGTGTCTGAATGCCTGATGTTGTCCAAGCTTTAAAAGAATTTTGGTAGATCCATGCTGGATAAAAGGCCGGATTTCTGATAAAAGAAAGGAGAGGATTGTGTGAAGATTGTAACTGATATTTGGTTTTTAGTTTATCCCAGAGAGATAAGAAGTGTTTAGTTATGGGATTATGAATTTTAAAGCGGTCTTTAGGATCAAGCCATAATAAATTTGATATTAATAGAGGGTCATTTTCTGAAGCCTCTATAAATACCCATAATGGGATTTCCTGTTTTGCATGGTATTTGGACAGACTGGCCAAATGTGCTGCTCTGTAGTAGTTAGTAAAATTAGGGTATCCCAGGCCTCCTTTATTTTTGGGAAGATGTAGTGTGTGTATAGGTATACGTGATTTAGAAGAGCCCCATATAAACAAAGTTGCTCTTTTTTGTACTATTCTCAAAAAATAGGAAGGAATTGGAATAGGGAGGACTCTGAATAGATAAAGCAATTTGGGTAGAATAGTCATTTTGATTGCATTAATCTTCCCTATCCAGGATAAAGGAAGTTGCGACCATTGTTTTATTAGATTTGTGATCTGTCTTAATACAGGAGGATAATTGGTTGAGAATAAGTCAGAATGAGATGCTGTTAAATGAATTCCAAGATATGGGATTGATTTTTCTGCCCATGTGAATGGGAGTGCAGCCCTAGCCAGGATCAATTCCATGTTTGTGAGTGAAATATTAAGCACTAGGCATATCTTAGGATTAATCATAAGGCCGGATAGGGCTGCAAATCCATCAAGAGCTGGTATTAAGTTAGGACCAGAGACCTGTGGTGATGATAGAAAAGTAATATATCGTCTGCAAATATACATAATTTGTGTGTAATACCTCCTACTTCAATGCCAGTTATAGTTTGGTTTGTTCTGATGTATTGGGCCATGGGTTCAAGTATAAGGGCAAATAATAAGGGAGATAATGGGCAACCCTGTCGGGTACCTCTTTCGATATTAAAGGCATCAGATTTGTATCCAGCATATTTTATATAGGCTTTGGGTTTATTATATAATGCTTTGATCCATGTTAAAAAGTGGGGTCCAAAACCCCATTTTTGTAATGAATATTGCATATATTGCCAGGATACTGTGTCAAATGCCCTCTTAATATCGAGAGATAGAAAACATAAAGGGATTTTCCGTTTTTTAGCAATATGTGCCAATAACACTGCCCTGCGTATATTATCGCCTGCCTGTCTATTTGGCATGAAGCCTACTTGATCTCTATGTATTAATTTTCCTATAATGCTATTGAGGCGTTTTGCTATTATTTTTGCTAATAATTTAATATCGAGGTTTAACAGAGAGATAGGCCGATAATTCACACAGGAAGTATCATCAGAAAGGGGTTTTGGGATCATACAAACAATTGCCATTAGTGTTTCTTGCCGAAAAGAATGTCCATCTAGAAGTTTGTTAAAAGTTTCAGTGAGAATGGGAGAGAGTATTTCTGAGAATGTTTTATAGTATAAAGCCGAGTAGCCATCTGGGCCTGGTCTTTTGTTAAGTTTTAGGTCTTTTATGGCGTTAGCAACTTCATCTATAGTTATAGGCTCATCCAAACTGCTTTTTTGATTCTGAGATAACTCAGGTAAGGTTATTTTTGAGAAGAAGCCTCTGTAGGATTAAATTCATTGTTTGTCTTGTATAAAGTTGTGAGATGTGAGTGAAATTTATGGACTATTTTAACTGGATTACAAGTGTAAACATTTTTTGATAATTTCAAACGTATTGGTTTGAAAGATTTGTTAGTTGAATTTAATGCCCGAGCCAAATATGTACCTGGTTTGTTTGTATTCATGTAGAAATTGTGTTTGGAGCGTTTGAGGGATTTATCAACTGACTCAGTGAGAAATAAATCGTATTCCAATCTAGATTTTTCCAGATGAGATTTTGTACTCTGAGATGGATTATCTTGAAATGATATGTAGGCTGCATTAAAATTTAGTTCTAGTTTTTTTGCTAGATTTTTGTATTCCCGTTTAAATAGTGCCATTTGTCTTTGTATTGTACCACGCAAGACAGGCTTATGAGCTTCCCACAGTGTTATTGGGGAGATGTCTGTTGTATTATTAATTGATATGTATTCCTTTAAAGCTTGTTCAATGGCCATCTGATGTAGTGAGCATTATGTCCGGTAAGTACCACGTTGGGTCATGCGCTTTTAGTATGGCTGAGGCTATAGTAGTATATACTGCATTATGGTCAGACCACGGAATCGGAATTATATCTGATGCAATAATTTCTGGTATCATTCCTATTGTTAGAAAAATATGATCTATTCTGGTGAAGGTTTGATGAGGGTGCGAGAAATAAGTGAATTTCTTTTTCATTGGGTTACTTTCTCTCCACGAATCTACCAGATTGTATTTGGAAAGAAGTTGAGAAAAAGGTAATCTAGAGGTTATTTTGGATGGTGTAAAAGGTGATTTATCTAGAAATGGGAGGAGGACCTGGTTCGAATCCCCACACATTATCACTGTTCCTATTTTGTGTGTATTAATCACTTGTAATATATGTGAGAGGAATGGTGTAGGTTGTTTGTTAGGAGCGTAGTAGGAAATCACCGTGATTGCTGTATCCATTATATAACCCATGAGTATCAGGTATCTACCTTCTGGGTCTTTAATTTCTGATGATATGGTGTGGATCGGTGAAATGCAATTAGAGTTCCCCTTTGCTTGGTACAGGCAGAAGCCGTGTAAATTTGTTGATAAAAAGGAGAAATATATTTTGGAGTAGAATCTTTGGTGAAGTGTGTTTCTTGGAGGCATACTATGTGAGCCTTCTTGTTATGAAAAGTACGGAAGGCTTTGGTCCTTTTTTGAGGGACATTTATTCCCTGAACAACAAGGGAAAGTATATTCAGTGGTGCCATGGCAACAGATCAAATAGTTTTGACTTACTTTTTGTTATGCAGAGCTGACTGCGCCGATCAACCTGTGTGGACTGAAGAGATGAATAGATAGAAAAGAAACCAGTGAATTCTGGAGTAAAGAGTAAACAAAAAACATATGAGATTAGATAATACATTGTATAAATTATTTTTTGCAAGTAATCACAATTTACCCGTGAAAAAGAGTAAATATCTCTCTCAGGGGAATAAGTGCCTTCGTCACACTCCCACATAATATGGTTGGGAGAATGAGGAGGGCTAATGGGGGTACACGGATCTTCCGCTTACAGGAGAGAAGTGCTACGTCAAAAGACATCAAAATGATGTTTCATTAATTGGAGTGCAGAATATAGTTTTTGTTGAAATTATTTATTCCAGGGTGGTTGTATATGGTTAGTCTTGCCCTAGGCTAAATAATTCAGTTAGAAAGGTACTATTAATAACTTTGGTGTTGATGAAGATAGTTTGAATTATTTTGGGATTTTAACCCTTTTAGAGTAAACAATTACATATTTTATTCATATGTAACTGTTTAGATATGTTAACTCATAAAATTGAGGTTGTATTGCTTCAGATTAGAATAAACAAAAACATAATTCTAGGAACTAGTTAGGTAATAATATATTTGTTTTAAGAAAAGAAAGAAAAAGCTTCCATTACTTCTGGATTATTGAACATATTTGTCCTAAAAAGTAATAAATCTATTGTTATTACCTGATAATATATAACTGAACAAGAATTTCCTTATTTCACTCATATATTCTAAGGCTATATGAATCAGAAGTAATAAGACATATAACTGGAATGTAACATGATCCCACACAGTGTGTGACTATCAGAATGCAGTTACATTCAGTTATAAATACAGGTTTTTTATAGAGAACCATCTCTTAGTATAATAAATGAAGAGATATCAGGAATTAGGATGTCAGTCCATTGAATCTTCTTGGTCCATGGATAATGTGGTATAACGGCCTCTTTTGTGAGAATGATGATTCCCATTTTGTTCTGAAATTTTCTGAGTGCTGCCTGAAGGTGAAGATGATGTCATTCTTCTGCGTGTGGGAGAGTTGCTGCTTGTGGGTTCTGTCAGATTTAATTTTAAAAGGGTTTGTTGTAGTTCATCTGCTGATCTGCTTCTGTAAATTGTACCTTGGTAGTTAAATCTGACTGAAAAGGGGAAGCCCCATTGATACATAATGTTGTGGCGTTGCAGTTCCATTAGTTGGGGTTTCATGGATCGTCTTTTAGTAATAGTAAGTTGGGATAGGTCAGCAAAAATTTGATAATTGTGTCCTTGAAAATTAAGTTCCCTTTTTTCTCTTGCAGCAATTAGTATTTGTTCTTTCGTTCTGTAATAATGAAATTTTGTGATTATATCACGTGGGGGTCCATCTTTCTTTTTGGCTGTGAGGGCTCTGTGTACTCTGTCCAGTTCTAAACGTTCAATAGGGATATCTGGCTTTAGTTCTTGTAATAGAGCAGTAATAGTAGATTGCAGGTCTGTCACAGTTTCAGGTATTCCCCTTATGCGCAAGTTTGAACGTCTGGCTCTATTTTCGTAAGCTTCGAGCTTAGTTTGAAGTATTAAATTCTCTTCTTTTAATTGTTCCAATTCTGTTATATTTACTTGGGTTGTAATTTCAATTTCATCCATTTTTTTTAAGGCTGCGGTGCGGTTTCCCAGCTCTCTTATTTCTTTGCTTAGGCTTTTTGTTATTTGGTCTGAGGTTTGTTTTAAAGCCTTATGAAGCATCTTTTCAAATTGTAATAATATTACTGGGGATGCTGAGGAGACTTGTGGAGAAGTTTGTGAGAGGATTTTGTTCTGTATCTGACTCAAATGGAGAGTCTTGCTGTGACATTTTCTGTCTGTGAGAGCGCCCTGATGCTGTATCTTGTGAGGTGACTGGAGCTGCTTTAGTTGCAGTGAGTGCCTGTGAGCTCTTTGTGAGGTGATTTTTATTTCTGCCATGGTTTCCTCCCAGTACCATATTTCCTGCCCAAACTTTCACAGTTTGTTCCCTGGGGCAAAAAAGTTCAAATGGATACCTTTTGAGCCTGCAGGCTCCGCTTTGTCCTTCTCTTCTCTCCTCAGCGGTGCAGAGCTCTAACAATGCATGTCTGCTCTGCTAGGCTCCGCCCATCTCCCCCTCCTTTTTTCTATTTTTCATGCTCCATACTCCATTTTTCACTTTACTCTTATTCTTTAACATTTATTACAACCCGTTTAGACTTACCTCAATTTTTCCTTTACTCTCAGGGATTCCATTTTTTGCCTCAGTATACCACTCTGGCCGATACGCATTCGCGTAACGCGGGGAAAACACCCTCTGAATTGGGTCACCATTAAGTGATATACTTTCAGGCTAATTTATGATAACCATGGTGTTAAAGAGACAGCAACCTCGCCAGCATTAATTGTCCAATGCTATCTCAACCCTAGTTTCTTAATGCAACTTAACGAAACATACCAATAACTACTCTACCTCCAAATACTATGTAAGTGATCTGTCGATTATTTAACTCCAAGTGGATAACTATATGTATCTACATGTTGTGATAATTTACTTATGTTACATTTTAATCACCTCAGATGAGCTTCTCTTTTCTTCTCTTCTACACCCCTGAAGAAGGACTAAAATACTATATATCCCGAAACGCGTTGGGTGTGAAAAGAGTCTCTTCATGAATTTACTGTGTGGTGACAGTAATGAATTTTTCAAGATGCTAATGTTTCGTTGAATGTAATGTATACAATGTTTTAATATAATTTGTCTTTAAATAAAACTTGTTAAATTTTAAATACTTTGCTATACTCCTTAAATATCTGTAACTTCTTAAAAGTGCCTAAAAAGTCTTAGGGGAACCCATTTTCACATTTACCTTCTTCTCCTCGGCCGCTCCGTATCCATGATGGCATGGAGGGAGGCTCCCGCTGTGTGACGCTTCTCTCTTCATCTTTTTCTCTTCATCTTTTTCTCTTCATCTTCTTGTCTTCATCTTCTTTTCGGGCCGCTCCGCATCCATGATGGTGTGGAGGGAGGCTCCCACTGTGTGACGCTTCTCCTCTTCTGATGGTTCTTAAATAACGAGGGGGCGGAGCCACCCAGTGACCCCGCCCCCCTCTGATGCACGGGGACTTCACGGGACTTCCCTGTGGCATTCCCTGTGATGTCAGAGGGGGCGGGGTCAACCGTTACGTAACCCCGCCCCCTTCTGACATCACGGGGAATGCCACAGGGAAGTCCCCGTCAAGTCGCCGTGCGTCAGAGGGGGGCGGGGTCACCGGGTGGCTCCACCCCCTGTAATTTAAGAACCAAGGATGCAGAGTGGCCCGAAAAGAAGATGAAGACAAGAAGATGAAGAGAAGAAGATGGAGAGAAAAAGATGAAGAGAAAAAGATGAAGAGAGAAGCGTCACACAGCAGGAGCCTCCCTCCATGCCATCATGGATGCGGAGCGGCCCGAGGAGAAGAAGGGAAGAAGACGCCAACGCCGCAGAGGAAGATGCCGGATGAGAACACCGGAGGAAGAACCAGAAGAACCAGAAGAAGATGGAGGAAGAAACCGAAGGAAGATAGAAGAAAGAAGATAGAAGAAAGAAGATAGAAGAAAGAAGAAGCATTTAAATAAAGAAATTGTCAAAAACTGTCTCTTGTCATTTTTAACATTTTTGACAGTTTTTTTGTGAAATGGTAGGGGTACTTTTGTACCCCCTTACCATTTCACACAGGGGGGCCGGGATCTGGGGGTCCCCTTGTTAAAGGGGCTTTCAGATTCCAATAAGCCCCCCACCCACAGACCCCCACAACCACCGGCCTAGGGTTGTGAGGATGAGGCCCTTGTCCCCATCAACATGGGGACAAGGCTACCCCAAAGCACCCTCCCAATGTTGAGGGCATGTGGCCTGGTACGGTTCAGGAGGGGGGTACTCTCTTGTCCCCCCTCTTTTCCTGCAGCCTGCCAGGTTGCGTGCTCGGATAAGGGTCTGGTATGGATTTTTGGGGGGACCCCATGCCATTTTTTTTATTTTGGTGCGGGGTTCCCCTTAAAATTCATACCAGACCTGAAGGGTTTGAATAGATTTTTAGGGGGACCCACACCATTTTTTTTTAAATTTTGGCCGGGGTTTCCCTTAATATCCATACCACACCTGAAGGGCCTGGTATGGAATTTAGGGGGACCCCCTCGTCATTTTTTTTTAAATTTTGGTTCGGGGTTCCCCTGTGGGGAATTCCCATGCCGTTTTTATCAATGAACTTTTATGTGTATTGTCGGACCGGCAATTCATTAATAGCCGCGAGTAGTTTTAAATTCGAATTTGCCGCGAACACCCCAAATTGTTCACTGTTCGGTGAACTGGTGAACAGCCGATGTTCGAGTCGAACATGAGTTCGACTCGAACTCAAAGCTCATCCCTAATAAACTGCGTCCAAAAAAAGAACACTCAGAACATAACTATAAGATACTCAATAACAATTTAAAACCATTACAGCCTTAAAGACAACATTAACTACCCCAAGCCCAGCTTATTTCCCCTTCTTTTTTACTTCAGTGCAGTCTGCAGAAATTGCAGATTTCATTAATTTGTCTATATAAATAATTGTAAGCAGTCACACAGAGTTAATTATATTTCTAAAAATAATTGTGTGTTCATTCTGTAATAATCCCAGCAGAGGTCAACATGCCAACTTTGCTGTACCTTTTTCCATTTTTTAGAGTATTTTGTAATGTTGTGTTGTGGCCTAGCCATGTGCTGGGGAATATGACTTCCATATGCACAGCCATGTGGTGGGGGAGCATCTGTATTTCAACCCCTTCCTGTTTGAAACTGATTGGTCTTCTAAGGATGACTGAGGCCCCACCGGAACAAAATCCTCGCTTGAGTACCAACATAGTAGCCCATTCGATACCTTCCTCAGGCCTTACAACATTGGATGCTAATAGCTGCTTCACCTAGCACAAGTTTTGTTTCCAGAAGACAGTACCAGCTTAAGGGTTAGGAGAAGGTAGTATTTCACTGAAACACAGTTGATTTACATATTTAACTCCTTTTAGTCACACCCATAATGATACACATAGAGAAAATCCCAATTATGCTTGAACGCTATTTGCCTATATCAATAGTGTTGCAACTGTGAAAAATCTTTCTTATTTCTCTTCCCCCTGAGCAGATAGGTATCTGTGGTTTTCTGAGCATGGCTTGTCCCCAGTTCTGTGCCACTAGCCTAGCTCAGGTGCATCAAGTCCACTGGTCGCACTTTATGGATTCTTCATAGCCCTTGAGCTGATTTGTGCTCCCCCTGAAGCTGTGGGCATACTCTCTTGACCCCTCCAGCACTGATGTGGCCTCCTTAGCATCCTTCAGACTCATCCTCGAACATCCAGCACTTTTCTTACACGGTGGTGTCAGATTGTATGCTTTGTACACTCTCTGGACCAGTTCTGCAGTGAGATCTAAATAAATGTTTGATGTCTTCTGTAGCTTGACTTAGGTGGCAGCACCATGCAGTGGATCTCAACACTGGTAGGTTCAGGGGGGACGTTTCAAAGCCCTCCTGTTCTCTCTACAGTGCAGTTCCATCCGCCCTGGGTCTGCAACCACAGCTCCCATGGGTCTTACTGATCCAGTGACTGCTTGCATATGCATTTACAGCAGTTGGGGCAGCATACCTATTGAGTCACATTGGATGATGGCCACATGCAGACTGGGCATACTGGCCAACCTTCTTAAGCAGTAGACAAATCCTCCTTCTGGGGTACAAACAAGGCCCAGTATCACAGTAACATCCCCTGGAACAGACATCATATTGCTGCGTGTGCTTTTGGTAATTATGGGCTTGTGTAATGGTAGCCAAGTGTTGGGGATCAAGTCATCTACATGCAGAGACATGTGGATGGGGGACACTTGTACTCTCCAACTATTTCCTGTCTGGCTTAGGTTGGTGCTCTTAGGCTGACTGAGGTGCTAGCACGGGATCGTTCTGAGCACCAATAGAGGAGCACCCCACAGGTGGCTCCTGACCTGGCCTAACCAGCTCAACCCAGTAGTTTCTTTCTGTACATTCCCCAGGCCTTACAGCGAGAAACCCCAACAGAAGCCTCAACCAGCACAAGTTTCAGTTCCAGAAGATGTTCTCATCTTCAGGTTAGGAGAAGGAAGAGACCACACAATGACAGCCTTTAACTTTTTTAATAACATGCAGTGGAGTTACATATTAACACTTTCAGTCATCCCCATGGTGATGGTACATTTCTTACCCACACAGGAAAACAACAGAGATGAGAACGCGGTTAAGGAGTTGAATTTACCTTCGGGGTGCCAAAGGATCGTGAGAGGTCCCATTAGTCCTTAATTTCTCTTTCCTTGCTTCATCTCTAAGTGGAAGCTCACAGACATTTGAGCCTCAAAGATTACATATTTGAATGCCCTGGCCTTTGCACTGCTTCCCATCACAAATCTCCTAGGTGGACTCAAGCCAAACTATTTATACAAAGCCCTCTTATCAAAGATGTTTCACACTGGCAGGAGCAGAGCTGGCACTTGCTTACTATCTAGGTTTCAGTCCACTCACGACTTCTCTAAGCTACCTAGTCACTTACCTACTCTTCATTATACGGTTTATTACAAAAGTACACCAGATCATTATATACCCCTACCTTACAGTAATAAATTTGGTTTAATGGGTCATGTAATTCACCTACAACATAATGCTGACAACTTGTGGCATGGTTTAGCTGTAAGTTCTTTTCTCACAGAGACCATGAACATGAAGGTACCCATGAAGAAATTCAAAGTGTCCCATAAACCCTAGGTTATAGCATGCAGAACATACAGAACATGATATCATATAGACCTCTTTATGATTTAAATTGTTTCTCATACAGAGAATTGTCAGTAAATTTGAATTGTATGACTGTTGCCAGAAAACCTATTTCTTTGGTTTCTAGTTCATGTACAACCCGTTTGCTGTCTGACTGGAAGTAACTGTGAAATTCCTCTTCCTGAAAGACTGGACGGTTCAGAATTTGAAAAAATGCAATGCTGTCAGGAGTCTTGCCTTACTAGAATCTCTTCAAGTTTCCAGATCTTATTTAAAGTATTCTCATTGCCTCACAAATTGGCAAACCCCAGTGGTTCTGAAATATTCTTCTCTTTCTCTCTCTTTCTGTTCTGCAATGTCAATGCAACTGCAGAAGCTGACAATATCTAGACATCTGTCAATCAAATAAACTACTCCTAAGGTGTGCCAGAGGATACAATAATGGCACGACTAGGAACAGAAAGCTGACATCACTCTATCTATCATGACAATTCAAGATGGGCCTAAACTCAAAGTTTAGGTAAAGTTTTAAACAATTAAAGGAAGAATAACTGCATATTCCAGAGGGTCAGTAGGAATAACCAAAATTAAGCAGATCTCCTGCTGCTCCAGCTCCGCTTTGTATAACCTAAACATGGCATTACATCATGTTATTGCAGCACTGCATTGGGTATGACTGCATTGGGTAAGATTAGCTAAGACTGAAAACTCTACTCACATCACAGCATTGCAAGTGAGGCTTTAGTCCATGTGACCATGCATAATACTGATGACAATAAATTAGTAAATGTATTCACATTTAGGCATCCCGTATCACCCTATGTAATGCTTCTTTAATGCTTCTATAAATATCTTCAAAAGATCTAGATTTCCTAAGCATGTCCTCAGCACTTGGGCACCAGGACCTGATGCCTATGAAAAGGTTCTATTGTGGGAGATGTTTTATGGAAATTTTCTATTCACTTAAAGGACTCTTCAGTACCCCAGTGCCACAGAGAAATATAAATCCAGAATTCTAAAACCAGAATGCCATGTTTAACACTTAACCTGCTTAATACCGTATTAGTATTCTTTTGCATATTTTAAAGCAATATGTCCTTATGTTTCCCTAAATATTTACAGCACACCTAAACCCTTGAACTGGTCCCCATTTTTACCGGTTATTATTTCATAACAGCATGCATATGCATTTCTTTCCTAAATTTATAAATATAAAACACTTTTTGTATATTTTGCAAGCATTAAATGTAGGGTGTGTTCCAATTACATAAGAGCACAATTTTAAAGGAACTGATTATTTGAAACTGTTTTCTCTATCTCAAAATAGCACCACTGACAGCACAGCTGCTGATGTGTGCCTATAACCAAAAAAAAAGAACTTCTTGGCAGCACATGGTTGTGATGGGTTAACAATTGTATAAATGTTACTGTTGTAAAATTACAGCTTGTTGTTCAGATGAATACTCTCAACTACTCATATAGCTCTAAATTATGGACAAATGCTTGCAATTGTGAACTACCTACATTGTGGTTGCCTGTTCCCAGGCTTCATCAACCCGAGCTGTCCAATGGGATTACTGTAAGCCTTCACGGCAGTCTGCCAGCCACTGATCAGAAATTCATATCCCTGGATGTTAGATTGCTCTCTTTATTCCATCCATGTGACAGTGGTGATTGCTGGTGTTCGGTTAGAAATTAAAATTTTGTGGCCAGGCTGCTGCTCTTCTGGAGAGAATACAAATTAAAATGACATAGTTTTTTTTTTTAAATGAAAACACAAAAACAAAATAAATGTTAAAAAAGTATGGCATTAATCTTGTATACTTCTGTAATATTGGTTCTAGACATCATTAAGGTATTGATGACCCTTCTAAGTGGTGTTCAGGCAGTTGGCTTCTTTCAGTTACCACATATCATAGATTAATGGTTTTTCTATGATAAAAAAATGAAAAACAGAGTGAAACTATAGGTGGGCTTCAAGAACTCCTAAATTAAAAAACCAATGCTCTCAAGCAGATACTTTCAAGGACATGCTGAATTAATCACAAGAGGCTGGTTAGCAGGAGGTCAGAGCAAGACTTCTTAGCATCATTTTGGGTCATGTCTAGAGGCGATAGCTATGTATGTGCTGTAGTGCAGAATATCCCTTCTAGTTTAGTTCCCACTCAAAAAAGGATGAAGGCACATTGCATAGATGTAGAGAGAAAAGAAAATCAATGGTAACTATGATTTATTTTTATTACTAGATTGAGTAAAACACTCACACAAACACACAAACGCACACACATATACAGTATATTGTATATAATACATATAATTTTTGTTTTCATTGTATGCATATGGGTGTGCAAGAAATTGTATTTATGTGAGTGTGTGTGTTTTTGTGCTCATTGAATTTTCAAACCCTGTTTATTTTCCTTATGCGTATTCATACACATGCTAATTGTATCTTGTCATTAGTACTTGTCAAGCTTTTGACATATGACTTGTGTACAATGAGCTAGTAGGTGCTTTTGCATCCACGCTTATCCATCATCCTATCTATGCAAATGCAAACTTAATTATTGTGTTTTTATTAAAAAAGGAGGCTGATTTCTGGTAAAATGGTTATAAATATCTGTAAATTAATACAAAAAAGGTGGCAAAGAATTTTTTTGACACAGAAGAAAGCTCCACTGATCTTGTGATGCTCATGTCGGACAATGATGTTGCTTACAAAATGATTTCATAAAATGCATCTTGATTCAGCTTTGTACAGTTTTTTAAACATTTGATTAGGTTTTATGGTAAAAAATATTGTGCTTGTGTCGTATTTAACTGAAACAGAAATATTACAGAAACATTTAATAAGACAGATAATAAAAATCTTTATAAACAATGTCTATTTTCACTATGATACATAGCTTTTGTGTTTGTTTTTTTTCTTATTACATTTTTTCTCTTTTTTGCAGACCTATCTACTGTGAATCATCCTGATAATCATAACTTCTAACTCATAGTGTATCTGTTTCAGTAACCTAACAAAAATGTACTTATTTATACACTGGTTCACCCAATCATCAATGATTTGAATATGTCATAGTGTTTACCCTATTTACATATATGAATGTCTACTATTTTTTTAAGAATACAAACAGTATAAGCACCGATTAAAGATGATAAACACATGTGAATTATTTCCTACAAATCCAAATCTTGTTTAATATTCTTTAAAATTGGGTTAAGTTCAAACATGTAACTCATTAGGTAATAATACAAATTAACTAGTTGAGGCATTTGTTTAAATTACAAAGCATCTCTTATATGAACACGTAAGACACTATTTTAACCCTTTCATCTGTAAAGGTCATTTGGCAAATAGTAAAAACAAACACACTGAACATGACCACTGTTTTTCTACAGATTTTAAACATAATTTCTCAGACACTTACATTATTTACTATATATACATAATTTAAGGTAATTAGGCATGCTGTACAAAATAATACAATTTCTGACTGTTTTGTTTAGTGCTGTAAACTAATAATATTAAAATTATTACCACTGATGAAATATCACCATAAGATATTTAATGTGAGAACGATATAATGCAGTTTATGAAGAGTAATAGTCATAATTATTTAAATGCTCTTTGCAGCTTGAGTAGGGATGGGTAATTACCATATATATAATCCCTTTTTAGGGATTTTTATTTTTTAAAGTGTTTTTTTAAGCATTAGCATGTCAAGGTGCAAATATATAAGGTACATTTTTACTTCAATTCTAAAGGACAGAAACTTAAATTTGATTATAATTCCTAATGTTATTGTTAAGTATTTGACTCTTTGGCTACTGAAAAAAAAGTCAGCAAGATATATGTTTTGAATTAGTAATTCATTGCTTCATATATCCCAGGACACAGTTTGCATAATTTATATTGTGACCTCAGAAACATTAAAAAGGAGAACACATTCATCTTTGGCATTAATTTTCCAGATATGCTGTATATTAAATTTTAAATGACAAAATGTGTCATTTTGAATATATTTTTTCTTTCTTTCTTTCTTTCTTTCTTTCTTTCTTTCTTTCTTTCTTTCTTTCTTTCTTTCTTTCTTTCTTTCTTTCTTTCTTTCTTTCTTTCTTTCTTTCTCTCTTTCTTTCTCTCTTTCTTTCTTTCTTTCTTTCTTTCTTTCTTTCTTTCTTTCTTTCTTTTCTTCCTTCCTCCATATATGTGTGTGTGATTTTGTGTGGAAAGAAAATATAGTTACACTTAAAATTGACACTTGAAATTCACAGTCAAAAACAATAAACACGATTGCAAAGAATATACTGTGATGCTCAACTAAGAACAATAGGTGGCAGCATAACCTAATAACAATCCTTGTATTGTTTAAATAATGCATAACATTCATTTTGCATTTCAGCGCAGCTTTGCAAGAAAATTCACAAACATATTTATATTTGTATGTACACATGCAAATATTTAAAGTGGCTAGAACTTACTTTAATACAGTTAAACTTACAGTTAAACTATACAGATTATACATTATTTAATATGCAGTAAATCAGCTATAAAGTTGTTTATCTAAAATAATTATAGTTGTGTTT
The DNA here is from genome assembly GCA_037952835.1 of Lithobates septentrionalis. Taxonomy (NCBI): domain Eukaryota; kingdom Metazoa; phylum Chordata; class Amphibia; order Anura; family Ranidae; genus Lithobates; species Lithobates septentrionalis. Next base: position 296,415 of record JBBDGP010000050.1, on the reverse strand, counting down.
TCATAAGTATTTCGATATTTGATATGGTATTTAAATCAAATGTACTTATTTTATAGGAATAGGACCTAGAAAATCTTTTTTTTTCTAAACCTAAAAAAATGTATGTTACAGAAATGCAATTAAAACTCTTTTGTATTTTGTAACCTACTTCTACACTTTAGTGAACAGCATTAACATTTATTTTAATGCTTTTCATTTTGTTTATGTGTTTTTTCTTTTAAATAATATGCTGTAAAAAAAAATGAACATGTCACAATTAAACCTTTTATACCAACTCAACTTCTAAATTATAATTATATAATTTAAATGCTATATTAATATATTAATACTAATAATTGTTTTTTTAACCTGTAATATAAAAAAAAAAATTATGTAACTGTACAAATTAGGTGTTACATTATTTATAAATTGATATACTCATCAGCTATTAGATGTGTCAAAATTAAAATGTATTTTAATATACCATGTCATATTGTTTTCTGTTCCAACACTTACTACCCCCCAACAACACTGAAGTCCCATCTGGTAGATTAAGGCCAAATGCTTTATTGTTAAAGCATTATTACAAAACAGCTTTCATCATATACGCAAATTAATGCATTATCTATGCACATAATAAATTACATAGACATTAATATGTCCATCACCCCTAACAATTACAATAACTTAAATTATAGGTGACTAATTTGAGGCCGCAACCTCTATTAAAGTTTTCTTCTAATACAAACTCCAGTTTTATCTTTGCATAAAGGAAAGTGGAAACAACAGGCAAAGGGGTTAATTTTTTTATTGTGCTTGTGTATAGAATTTGCCCAAAAGTGCATTTTTTAATGTGAAATAGCTTAAGTTGTCCACAATAACAAACCACAAAACTGTAGCATGAGGCTATTTTAGTTCAAGCAACTATAGGATAACATGTATTATAGACTTAATCACATCAAAGAAAACATTATCATGCTGCCTTTCTTTAAAAATAAAATACAAAATAAAAAGACAAAGCAAAAAATATATATAACACATATAGTTTATCTGAAATTCAGCTTACAAAATCATGAATCAACAAATTCACACTTAGGTCCTTTAAATATATTTTTTGAAACAGCTTCTATTGCCATGTCATTAAATATTTTCCTCATTTATAAACATAGTTGCCTTTGGAAGTGATCTCTAGTGATAGATATGAATACAGTAAAATTTAGCAGTAAAGGGAATTCCTTAAATGACAATTCTTGTGTTGTGGTTCCACTTTTGTTGTAACAGAGGGAATGCAGTAAAATGGTGTCTATTATTTTTTATGTTAAATGGAAATTTGCTTTTGCCACGTGATCAATGTTTTTGTAGCTGTAACTGAATGTTTTCCCAGTGCTTTCAATATGAATGCAGACATAAATTTCACAGAAACCTTGATAACTGATTTAATACTTCAACAAAACCTGCAAAATTGAATTAATGATTACTTTTCTCAAGACTAAAAGCATAGCATGTTTGATTTATTCTTATTTTGAATTCAAAACTTTCTCTTTAAGTTTACTTTACCAAATTGAATTCACTCACTTCCTATTCTGGCTAAACTAAAATACAGCTCAAAAAATGAAATAGAGTACATTCTTACAGTAGTATACTTCCCAAAGTTAGATATGTGTGAATATACTTATATAATGTAGTTATTTCCTATTGTTTGAAAGACAATTTAAATGTATTTAAACTTTAAATATTGATTTCTGTACAATTCCTATAGCATGTGTATACTGTGAGTGGCAGAACAAAACAGAACAATTCAAAACTTTATAAATATTCTTAATTATGGTTCATTAATTGACAAATAAGAAAATTATCCTTTGTAAACTCCAGTTACCCAATAGAGTTGATTTACTAAGAGAGTAGAGTACATTCACTGAGAAAATGAGTAAATCAAGTAAACTGCATTTATTTTTAATACCTAATCATTTCCAGAACTGCACACAAACTAGATTTCACCTTGCATATGATTGGATGATTCACATGAACATACCTTTACTTTCTTCACAAAGCAAAGTGAAAATTTTCTAATGTGTAGATTCTCTACCGACTTGAAATAGGCTGTCAGCATGGTGCAGGGTCTTTCTGTACTCACAAGGGAGAGCAGTAAAAATTTGGAGCAGCATTTTTGACAAGTCTGTTTGCCTTTTCACCCAAGGTATTCCATTTTATCTTCACCCCATTACATTACCTAGAATACCCATATTTGTCAAAAGTTTATATAGCATTTAAATATTTATTAACAGAAGGCCCTGTTGAGTTGTTGGTCACATGTAACAGATTCAAGCATTGTGAGTCAACTTCTTTACTTCAAATATTTTTATACATTTATGTAATACAAAAAAATAAGATCCAACTCTTACTAAAACCTTTCACACACAAACATAAAACACAATACATAACACCTAATGGGAGGTAGACTGACAAGGGTACAAATTCAACTTCTGAAAAATGCAAAGGGCAATAGCTATAGAAACTGCCTGCTGACACATATTGGCACATATTGGTTTTATGAGCAGCTGCCAGTGTTTGAACTAATTTTCTGACTACTTCTTTTCAGTATCTGAGAATACTAATTGTGAAGGACATTTCTGCAACCTGTTTTACATATTTAGAGCCAGTGTCTCACAACTTCATAAGCAAATATTGTTCCGTAGTTTAGAGTCTTCTATATTTAGCTGCTATAATGTATATGATGCCTTAAAAATGGATGGGCCCACTGTAAAATTGATTACCAACCTTTCCCTTCCATCTTGATGCATAATTCCATAATGATGAATAATTCCATAATGCATAGTAGCCCCATAGCTCTTTGTACTGTTCAGTTATAAGTAATATAACTGAAGGAAAGTTTAATAACTTTATTTTATCTAAATACATGCTATCAAATACATGCATTGAAATTCACTGAAATAAGTGATGCATTTATCTGTAATCATAGTGAGTATGATGTAATTATTTACACTATAAGAAGGACATGTCTGATTTTTTTTATAGAATAAATATTTACCTTAATTTACAGAATAATAAAATACCTTTCTAAACAGAGTCTTTGTTCAAAAGCTTGTTGCTATATGGGCTATTTCTCTTAATGAGATTGAATTTGTCAAAGTGCTGTTGATCCTCCTATTGGTTTGAAAGGTCAGCACATGATAAATATTGTGCTGGAAATGTCAATTCAAATTCAACACTATTTGTAAAAAAAAAAAAAAAGACAACTTGCTCCTGAGTCCCTCACCTACTCACCCACTGACACCTAACCACTGTATATCTTTATATACTTTAATTAATGAATTCAATGAAAATGAATGACCTATTGTACCACTACACTAACAGATTGAAAAGGGAGAACTCCCTTAGTTAGGTCTTCCATATGGTGGCATAGGTTAATTCCTTTCTGTTGGAGAGAGAAAAAATATATTTAATTTAACCCATTTTCTGAAGGTGGGTAGGAATAGGGTAAAAATGAATGCTCTTCCATGGCTGTAGAATGTTTCAAGTCCCCTCTCCTTGATGGACCCACAAATGAACCTTCTCTCTGCAGCAGGTGGAGTGCTACAAATAGCGGACTTGCCTACACACGCTCACACCAAAGTCCGACGGATTCATACATGATGACATACGACCGGACTAAAATAAGGAAGTTCATAGCCAGTAGCCAATAGCTGCCCTAGCGTCGGACTAGCATACAGACTAGGGCTGCAACTAACGATTATTTTCATATTCGATTAGTTGGCCGATTATTGTTTCGATTAATCGATTAATCGGTTAATAACCTTAAAGAAAAGTGTGGTGTATAATTTAGTTAATATGTAAAGTTTTAAAAAAAGACAATTTATTCTTAAATATCTCTATGCAGTGGTAAATAAAAATAGCCAACTATATGGTTAGGGAGCAAAATATCTAATCCACTCTGAGATTAACAGACAGAAGAGATATACTGTATATACTATAAGAGGAGATATACTGTATATACTATTAGAGGTGAGATAAGAATGTTAGTTTGATTTTCTAATCGTTAGTGGGGTCAAATCGACGTTCATTTTTAACCACAGTAATGGGAAAATTTGGAAATAATAAAAAACTTCTTGGTGAAAGGAATTATCAGACAGTGTATGTGGTTTTCGTTCAGAAATTACAATTATTTTAAAAACAAAATGTTAAAAAAAAGTAAAAATTTCAATGTACAAAGATTTTTCGTCTGAATATTCTCATCTGAAAATTGATCGGTGTGGCCAGCATAAGGCTCAGTACACACCTATGCAGTTTACTTTTGATCTGTTTCTGCAGTGCTCTTTGCTAATAGTTACAGTAGCGATTATTTGCTCTTTTTGTACTATAAAGGGCTCGTCTGATTTTTGACCGAAAAAGTCCGCTGCAGGTCCGATAAAGTCCACACATGGTCGGCTGGTCCGACGGATTTGTACTGTTGGACCAGTCTGAAAATTCCGCCCATGTGTACATGGCATAAGACCATGGGTACATACATGCCATAAATAGATGGAAATATACAGCACACTGCTTGATTTAATGCTGATCTGAAACTCTTGCATTTCTTTGTTAACAGCAAAATGTTGTTAAACTAGGAACAAATACTTTGCACTTGCAAATTGAGCCTTTAGCCTTCAACCATTTAACTTTCTGTTGCCTTTTCCAGTGAAAGCACATATCATTTAAAAACTTACCTAAAACTGCTGATCATGAAGGTTTAGTTGGTTTCTGAATGGCAACTCCAAAAAAAGTTGGTTATCTCAGAAAAAATACCAATTATATGTAAGCTGAAAGAATATAATATGTCATGCTAGGATCTATGTTTTGCTAAAGTAGCATTTACAAGAGTATATTTTATAAAACCTAATGCGGAACTTTACCCATAACAACTTGATAAAAAATAATGTTCTTTAGCAAGGAACATACAATCCACAATAATAATTTTGCTACCAAAATGGGTGTGTGCTGTAAATTACAGCTACAGCATTGCTCCTAACTCTTCTTGCCAGAGGCTGCCATTTTGCTGAAGCCCAGAGCCCCTAAGCAGCAGTATATCTTTAGGCTGTCAGCAGATCAGTTTCTAGTTGCTCTGCTTTTTGGCACAGTACCGACACAGTACCGAAAAACAGAGAGCAACTGTGCATGTGCAGAGCAGGGTTAGACAGTGTATTACTGCATTTTAAACAGTATAGGAACTTATATGTAATGCTTTACATAGCTATACCTGCGAAAGGGGCCAGCATGAAGTGAGCTAGCAGGACTTAATTTCCTGACTAAAGTTCCACTTTAAGAACATCCCAGTTGAAATTTTTTGTAAAATTTTGAGTGGCAATGAGAGAAAAGAAAGAAAGGTAACCCAAAACTATAGAAAGTGTGACATTGAGCAACATTCAACTAGATCAAAGCATTGGACTTGTTAACTCATTTTGTAGACAATGAAGAAAATAAAACAATTTGATATGACTCTGCCATTATCAAATACGAATTTGGCTAGTGGTTGTTCACCTCTCACAAGCTATTTCAATATAATAAGTATAATTACATACAGTTTATGTTAATTACATTTCAAATTCTAGTTTTGTCATTGTATAGCCAAGAGGGCACTTCAACCTTACTGTAATAGTGACTTTAAAGTATACAAAGCTATTTTCATTCACTTCTTGTTGTGGTGATACATCTCTTTATAGTGTGTGTGTGTGTGTGTGGGGGGGGGGGGGCAGCAGTGAGGGACACAGATAGCAATAATAAACAGAAAGGGGCTCTAACTATTTCACATTCTTTCCAAAAATAACCTTTACATACATTTTAAAGGCATAGAAAAGATATACTCTTTGAAGCACTTTTGTCAGAACTATAGTATATAGGTTATTTGACTGTGTTTTTGACAAATAGATACAAAAAGGACGCTATTATTTATTAATTTTTTTACCATTTTACAATTACTTGAACAGAGTTTCATAGGTGTAAATCAAAGTTGCATAATCATATTTCAACATTTTGTCTTTAATGAATACTTAAACATTTCTGCATTGCTGATTGCTGCCAAATACCAGGTGCAGTGGAATTAAAAAATATATTTATGTTGAAATAAATCCAGGCTTCCATGGTCTTCTTCTCAGATCCTTAAGAAGACATCATATATACTTTATAACAAATATATATTATACCTAAAAACGAGAAATATGATGAGAGGAAACAAGTTAAAACACAATACATAATGAAAAATGTCATATGTATGCCATAGGCAAGGTTTACCCTCTGAAATAAAACGTATAGTGAAAAGCTTTTGCCCTGTGGTTTTAATGTCTACTTTAGTTTTCCTTGGACTTATGTTTTCCAGAAGTGAAGGTAGTGTTATCCTATATATACAGGTGTTGCTTCAGCTGTATTATGTTTTTATATACTGCAGCCAACACTGACAGTTTCCATAGAAGGCTATGGTTCAGGTTATTTTCAAACTTTAAACATTTTGCACCTTAAGTAGAACAACCCATCTCTTTATTGTTTAGCATAATGTATTCATGTTAGTGAATTTTGAGACCAACTTTGCCTAAATTAACCACTTGCCGCCCACCATATAGCAGAATGACGGCGGCTAAGTGGTTTTAGTATCCTGACTGGGCATCATATGACGTCCTCAGGATATTGAGCCGCTCCCAGAGGGGGGCATCGCGGCGATCGTTGTTGCGGGGTGTCAATCTGACACCCTGCAACACCGATCTAGGTAAAGAGTCTCTGACGGAGACTCTTTACCACGTGATCAGCCATGTCCAATCATGGCTGATCACGATGTAAATAGGAAGAGCCCGTGATCAGCTTTTCCACATTAGCGTCTGACAGACGTGAGTAGAGGAGAGCCGATTGGCTGCTCTCCTGACAGGGGGATCTATGCTGATTGTTTTTCAGCACAGCCCCCCCTCAGATCCCACCCAGGACCACCAGGGAAGCCGCCCAGGACCACCAGGGAAGCCATCCACACTGGACCACCAGGTATGCCCCCTAGACCCCCAGGGAAATGCTAATCTGTGCCCAGGCAGCTGCCAATCAATGCCCAAGCAGCTGCCAATCAGTGCCCACTCACAATGCCTACCACTGCCAGTGCCACCAGGGATGCCTATCAGTGCCGCATATCAGTGCCGCATATCAGTGCCGCATATCAGTGCCGCGTATCAGTGCCCATCAGTGCCACGTATCAGTGCCCATCAGTGCCACCCATAAGAACCCATCTTTGCAGCCTTTCAGTGCCCATCAGTGTCGCCTATCAGTGCCCATCAGTGCCCACCAGTGCCACCCATGAGTGCCGCCTATCAATGCCCATCAGTGCTGCATATCAGTGCCACCCATCAGTGCCGCCTACCAGTGCCCATCAGTACCGCATATCAATGCCCATCGTCAGTGCCCGTCAGTGCCCGCTCATTGGTGCCACCTCATCGGTGCCACCTTATCAGTGCCTGTCAGTGCCGCCTTATCAGTGCCCATCAGTGAAAGAGAAAACTTACTTATTTACAACATTTTTTAACAGAAATAAAAGCAAAACTTTTATTTTTTTCAAAATTTTCGGTCTTTTTTTATTTGTTTCGCAAAAAATAAAAACCGCAGAGGTGATCAAATACCACCAAAAGGAAGCTCTATTTATGGGAACAAAATGGTAAAAATTTAGTTTGGGTACAGTGTAGCATGACCGTTGTCATTCAAACTGCGACAGCACTGAAAGCTGAAAATTGGTCTGGGCAAGAAGATGTATAAGTGCCCTGTATTGAATTGGTTAACATTCAAGGGCACCTCTGTGTTGACCCAACCACTTTCTTTTATCTATTGGAGACTGCTGTGGTGAGATTTCCCTGTGCTAGTTTGTATCTCCAAAAAGGTGAAAATGAAGATATGGTTGTATTCCCAATAATTTGTATAATATATATTAAAGAGGATCCACAGAGAGTATGTGGCATAGGCGTTTGCTGTTGTTTAATCTGTGGCAGTATAATGGACTGGGGAATTCTGTTGGTCAACTACTATATCTTTCTTTAATAGACATGGCCTTTAACTGGTATAAATGAGTACAGCTGCTTAGGGATTCAGATAAGACAAAATATAGACAGTACTCAGTATCAAATCTAATGCCCCGTACACACGGTCGGATTTTCCGATGGAAAACGTCCGATCGGAGCGTGTTGTCATACATTCCGACTGTGTGTGGGCTCCATCGAACTTTTTCTATCGGATTTTCCGACACACAAAGTTTGAGAGGCGGCTATAAAATTTTCTGACAACAAAATCCGATCGCGTCAATTCCGACTGCATGTGGCCAGTTCCGACGCACAAAGTGCCACGCATGCTCAGAAGAAATTCCGAGACGGAACAGCTCGGTCTGGTAAAATTAGTGTTCACAATGGATACAGCACTTTCGTCACGCTGCAATGTAAAAAATGGTTTAATACAGCGCACTCTCTTCTTCTTTATAATGTGAGAAGAATGAAGTAGTTTTGCTGCTCATATTCACACAGACTTCTCACAAACTTCTTTCTTTATTATTTATTGTGATTCCCTCAATATATTATGATTTGTCACATCTAACCAAATTTTTTTTTGTTGGTTTTTAAATATTTCTTTTTTTTTGGTCAAGGCATTTTTTTGTGTTTTTTTATTTTTTCCAAGGCTTTTTTGTGTTTTACTCCATAATATTTTTGTGTGTGTTTTGTGTGTCAAGTTACCACAACACAATTGATATCTTGTATTATTTAATCTCAAGGAGGTTGCTTGGTGTTGGTGTCTCTTGTTAATTTCACATTGTATTTTTGAAATGTACCTGCCTCCTCACAAACAAACTGTCCTTTTTGAAGGAAAACACACATAGGCGAGTATAATTGAAACAAAAATTCCTTTATTTAGGGCTCACAACTAAACAAAGAGGGAGGCCACGCTGGAGAAACAGCTGAAATTGGTGAAGCCTTTGGCCCCCAGGGCACACATCAACTATTTTCAAGCAAAATTGGTGGCCTGAGGAGTCCATATCTAAGGGAGTGCAGTCTGGTCCAGAAGTTCCAGAGATCCAGAAAGCAGCAGATGACATCTGTGTCCCCAGGCTGTGGTCATACAAGAGACTGCATCTTTGGCCAGACCAGACTGAACCCAGGGTCATCACTCTCTGGTCTTCCTTCCACGCTTCCTTACACGCTGTGGCTCTGGTGGTGGATTTGTGGCAGGAGGAGGATGTTCCAACTCAATCATGTCGGTATTGGGTGTGATTTCGCCACTTGCCCCCTTAGTTAGGACTTTATAAAGATGTTTCTCACGCATGAGGCGTTGACCCTCCTGCATGCCCTTCAGTTTGGTGGCAGCCATGCAGGCAAAGGCCTCTTCAGGAGTGGGTAAGGCTCTGAGGGACGCAGAAGCCTCCTGAATGAGCCTGAGCGCAGAATCCTGCATGTGAGTCCCCTTCCTAGGTCTTTTGCATGGAAGGCAGAGGGGCGGAACCTGTGATTCTGTCAGGCTGCAACTGGTCCCAGGCTTCTCCTGGCTGCCACTTAGCCCCACCTCCTCCTGGCTGCCACTTAGCCCCGCCTCCTCCTGACTGCCACATTCCACAGCCTCCACCTGTGTGCCACATTCCACAGCCTTCTCCTGGCTGAGGTCTTCCTGTGTATGAAAAAGGGACATAGTTTTAGTTTTTACTTCATCAATCACACACAATTTTCATCTCATGACTGTTGCAAATTGAATGTTAACAAATATAACAGACTATCATTCCGAGCCCAGCATTTTTCATTCTTGTCCGAATTTTTGGTGCCCACTACTGTCTATTGATATGTAAAACACTTTATTAAATCAGCAATTAGTGATCAATAATAACACCTAGTAATCATCATTTATTTATTGACCAAAAATCTGTAGAACAATGCTATACCTGACTCCATCTGGGCTCCTCCACTTCTTCCTGGCTGGAAGTCCCAGGTTGAACATTGGAAGCCTCAGCTGGGGTGGAAGGAAGAGTGGAAGGAAGAGTGGATAGTGATTCCCTGACTCCAGTGTGGTCTGACAGAAATCGCAGTCTCTCATAGTACCACAGCCTGGGGACATAAACATCATCTGCTGCACCTCTGGATCTCTGGGAATCCGTGACCTTCTTGCGCTCCCTAAGATAAGTGCTCCTCAGGCCACCAATTCTGGTTTTTAAATAGGGGATGGTTGCCGTGGGGACCACCGGCGTCACCAACTCCAGCAGTTTCTCCAGCACTGCCTGCCTCTTTTGTTTATTATTGTAATGTGGATGTTTCACCTTCCACAGACAGGGCAGCTCCCTGTATTTGCCTATGAACAGGGGGAGGAAATTGTGGTCATTGAAGCCATCCATTTTCTCTGCAAGACACAACACAAGACAAACACTAATGTCAGGCAAAACTCTCCTAATATAGTTACAATATAGGCCTCAATTTAGAAGCAGTATAGGCCCAAGTTTAGATCTTACCTTCGTTTTCACGATCAGGGCCTCCAATACTCCTTCCTTCACTCACAGATCGTACGTACTATGCACGAGTGTTACGCTTTATACACACTGCGCATGCGTGTAACTCCGCCCGCCCCTGACGTTCTTTCTAGTCTATTCCCCACCCCTTCTCGTTCTGCGCAGTGGGGAAGAGCACAATGCGGAGTCAGAGCAGGTGCGTGCTAATTACAGCAACGAGGAGGAGGAAAGCCTGGAGCCTGGGACATCCCAATCCCGGAAGAGACGATCTAAGGAATCAAATATGTCCTTTGGGGAGATGTTGGAGATGGTCGATATCCTGAAGAAGGCGAGAAGTATGGACCTTACCCCAACCCCAATGTCCGAAAGGCCAAGATCATGGCGAAAGTGGTCAAGAGTCTGCACCGGAATTTCGGGGGGTACGACGATCGAAAGATCAGCTCAGGAAGCGGTGGTCCGACCTCAAATTAAGAGAGCACGAGCAGTACAGAAAGATCCGGAGAGTGCTGCAAAAAAGTAAGTAGTTGTGCTGTGTTCCTATTGTTTATGTTTATTACGTTCGTGCTGCTCCATGTGCTTTTATTAACTTTTATCCAGTTTCAAAAGGCAACTTTCATGTTCATGGGCACATTATTCGTTTGTATCAAACATAGTTTGTTTGGCCATATGCATTTGCCAGCATTTTTTAGGGCCTACTTGTATGAAAAGAATTGGGTTGTGTAGATGGGTTTGTTACTAGAATGAAATGCCAGCTACATTCTGTGTAAGGAGAGGACACTCAGCAGCAGTTTTCACATCTGGACGCTGGAGCACTAGTGTGGGACACAAGAACACCCTTTTTATTAGGGGGGCCACACAAGTGCTCCAGTGTATACTATAGGGGTGTCTCCATCTGTGAAGCTTGTACAAGACAGGTAAGTATTCAAGCTTGACAAAGGACAAGAAAAATGCCACATCTTGGAACTCTGCCAAAACAGACAATTGTACCCCACTTCCAAACAATGTTTCATATTCCTATTTCTGCCATCAAATATCTGTGTGCTAAGTATACCTAATTTTTTTTACATAGGGGAGAAAAGACTTGGAGGACACCCTTCATCCGAGGAGACCAGAGACCCCCCACCTCTGGAAGAAGGGGAAATCCACCGAAGGCCAGCAGAGCAGGAGGAGGAAGACGTGGTGGAACTAGTCACCACAACAGGTGAGTGTCTGCGACCACAGGCTCAGGTAAGAGATGGATGCCACCATATTTATAATACATGGTGTTTTTTTGTTTCTGTCTTTTTAGGGGATCGTGATGTTGTGGATCCAGATCCTTTCACAAGTGAAAGTGCCCAGATCCTGATCGGGGAGATCATGGGGTGTAATAGGGACTTGGAAAACATTGTGAAAAGCATCAATGATGTTCAGCAAAAAATGAAGAACATCATTGATGTTTTAGGGAGAGTTTAAAACCCCTCAAAATGCCTTGGGTTTTTGTTGTGCCAAATTTTTTAGTATTTTTTATGTCAATTTGTAGCAAAGCCAAATTTGGAAGAGGCACACAGTGTGTCAACATGTGCTATCTGCCATCACGGGAGATCAATGGACGCGTTTTGGGGGTGCAACCCCTTCCTCAATAATAAAGTAGCTGTGAGGAAGGGGTTGCACCCCCAAAACACGTCCCTTGATCCCCTGTGATGGCAGCTAGCACATGTTGACATTCAGAAATTTGTGTGCATCTTCCAAATTTGGCTTTTCCTGGGGTGACTTCACCCCATCTGAACGCAATATCAAACACAGTTTGTAAATACTCATGTCTGATATTGCCTGCAAGTTCTACAAATTGTGAACTTTGTAAGTTCTAAAATTGTGTATTTCTTGTTGGTTTTACACATGCCTGTTTTATCTTAAATGGACATTTCTACTTTTTCTAATGTGACCCCAAAAATTGTTAAACAACAAACATGTTGGTTTGTTTTAAAAACCTTTTAGAAATGCACATGTGATTGTGCTGTTATTAAAAAGATTCTTAATCAAGATTGTGTGGATTATTGTCTCAATGCTCCAACACTTTTGTGGTGCTCTAATTGGTGTTTTCTGTGACAATGGGGGTTATTTCCTAAGGGAAAATACACTTTGCACTACAAGTGTAGTTTCAGTGCAGTTTCAAGTGCACTTGTAGTGCAAAGTGCCTTTGCTTTTAGTAAATAACACCCAACAGTGCTTTGTAATGTTACACAATCACGCCATTTTCAGGACTCACCACATTTCTGTCAGGGTCAGCTCGAAAAAACACAAGCAGTAAAAATGTCACCAAAGATTTGACTTTTTTTTTTTTTTTTTTCAAAAGGTTTTACACATTGTCTGGCATATTGATATCCGGACATCATGGGCACTCAGGGGGGGCAAGCCAGGACGGCCACTTTCAAGCGCCGTCAGGGTTGATTCATGTTGAATTCCAGCCTCAGGCCCAACTGAGCCAGCATAGTTGGCAGAATGTTGCCGTAAAAAGTTGTGTAGAACACAGCACGCCAGGATGATGTGATTCAGTTTGTACTCCGCCATATGTATGGGTGTAAGAAATAGGCGGAACCGGCTGGCCATGATTCCAAACGTGTTCTCCACCACTCTTCTGGTTCTGGCCAGCCGGTAATTAAAAACCCTCTGGTCCAGGGTGAGGGTCCTCATAGGGAATGGCCGCATAAGATGGTCCCCCAGTGCAAAAGCTTCATCCACAACGAAGATGAATGGGAGTCCTTCCACATTGTCTTCTTGAGGTGGCAAGTCCAAGCTGCCATTCTGGAGACGCCTGTAGAACTCGGTCTGGGCGATGACTCCACCATCGGACATCCAGCCATTCTTCCCCATGTCCACATACAGAAATTCATAAGTAGCTGACACCACCGCCAATATCACAATACTATTGAACCCCTTATAATTATAATAGCATGACCCCGAGTTGGGTGGTGGGACGATGTGGACGTGTTTCCCATCAATTGCCCCTCCGCAGTTAGGAAAGTCCCACCGCTGGGCAAAGTGGGAGGCCACAGTCTGCCATTCCTGTGGCGTGGAAGGAAACTGTGGAGTCAAAACCAAAAAAAAAATAGTCTTTGTGCACATAAACAGGGAAAGCAGATTAGACACAAACATTGTTGGCCAACATCAAGATAACATTTATTAGAGGAAATTTTTAGAAACCAAAGTATAAGGTCCAACTATCAGATTCCCCCTCCCCCCCTCTCCTGGACCATTTCTAACATTATAGGGGGGGGACTCTGGGACAGGTAACCCTCTCCACTTCATTGAGAGATGAATGCCTAAATAATGGGTATTACTTTGAACAGCCCCGCCTTAGTTACTCTATTGGCAGCCCACTGGACAGGTAAGAAGTGTCATAATACAAAGACATAAATACACACTGTACACATTTGAGCACATTTGGACATTCTGCTATTACCTATCAAGATAATAATAGTATACAAAAACTTGAAACAGTACCATTTGAAAGTATTCAGGCAGGCCCTTGCACTAAATGCTTTGGAGAATTCATCCATAAATATGACCACAAAAGAGATGGGTATAGTGTGTATGGGTTTGGTAAAGTCAGCAGATAGATGATTAAGGATAGATAGAGGATTGGTATCAGCTGACTTAGCAGTTGGGGGGAGGGAGGGTTCCAAATGATTTGGGGACCCCCCAAAAAAGCCTCTGGCACTCTGCCTGAATTTTAAGCACCAATCACATTTTAAAACATTTTCGAGGGTGTTTGGGGTAAAGCACTACTATGGAGCTGATAAAATACATTGTTAAGTGACTACATGAGGTGAATATAGGGGCAGGAGAGCATGCTGGGGAGGTTAGTGAAGGCAAATATGTATGAAGGACAACAAAAATAATTACATAAAAATCCAGCATGCATGAGAACAAAGGGGACATTCACAGCATATTACAATCATGTAATTAGGGAATGAGGAAAGAAATACAATATATTAACAAACATTAAATACAATAAAATGTGATATTAACGGATAAAAATGTTACCTTAATATACTCCTTCTGCAGGACCTGGATGATGGCAGAACAGGTCTCTGGGATAATGATTCCCAGAGCCTAGGGGAGATGCCTGTCGAGAACATCAAGTCCTGCAGGCTTCTCCCTGTCGCCAAGTACCGCAGGGTGGCGACGAGCCTCTGCTCCTAACTGATGGCTTGCCTCATGCAGGTATCCTGCCTGCTGATATAGGGGGTCAGCAAAGCCAACAAACGGTGAAAAACTGGGTCCGTCACCCGGAGAAAGTTCCTGAAATCATCAGGATTATTCTCACGGATCTCACGGAGCAAAGGCATGTGACAGAACTGGTCACGCTGAAGCAACCAATTCTTGGTCCATGAACTCCTCCCCACCCTGTTCATGGACTGGACTTGTGTCAAGGTCAGGACCCCAACACTAAGCCCCCACACAGCACGAACTCTACGATGAGTACGTATACGCAACATGGCTAGAAAATGGTCGGCTGCTCAGAACGAAGTAACAGAACGCACTGAAGAACAGCAAGGCCTGTGAAGAGCGACCTGAAAAACAGTAACGAACGAACAAGAACACAATGACAAGTCAATGGTACTCGCTGCACGCACTGAAGAGCAGATACAAACCCACAAGCACAAACTGAACAGCAGAAAACGATCTGAAAACCACGAGTCTGAAAAAGCGCGCATCGTCTCTCACCAAACTTTTACTAACATGAGATTAGCAAAAGGAGCCCAAAGGGTGCCGCGCTTGGTTCTGAACTGGCCTTTTCTAGTCTCGTCGTACGTGGTGTACGTCACCGCGTTCTTGGCGATCGGAAATTCCGACAACTTTGTGCGACCGTGTGTATGCAAAACAAGTTTGAGCCAACATCCGTCGGAAAAAATCCTAGGATTTTGTTGTCGGAATGTCTGATCAATGTCCGACCGTGTGTACGGGGCATAAGAGTTAATTAGGTCATGGAATATGATGGGCAAACTGGTTTGAAAGGTAAGTGAAATGGGCAATCTGCAAATTGCATATTGTTTTAGTTGTCCTGAACATAAACATGCAAGTTAGTTCAAGCATATGGAATTATACAATTCTTGAATCGTAATTGCCTGTATTTTTAAACTGTGAGATTATTTGCAAATTAGTCAAATATTCAGAAAAATAAAAAAGCGATGACTTGGCTATTCCCCTGATTCAAATATACACTATATTACCAAAAGTATTAGGATGTCTGCCTTTAACCACTTGCCGAGCGTTGCATGCCAATATATGTTGGTATAATGGCAGCAGTGGGCAAATGGCCGTACCTGTACATCCCCTTTAAGAGGCAGGGCTAGCAGGCACAACCATGCCAGCGGGACTGGTGGACTCAGTGTCCGCCGGTCTCCTGGAAATCGTGTCACGGAGCAGCAGGACGGGGAAGTGCCTATGTAAACAAGGCATTTCCCGTTCTGCCTTGTGTCATGACAGAGATCACTGCTCCCTGTCATCGGGAGCAGTGATCGCTGTCATTTGAGTTGAAGACCATCCTCCCCACAGTTAGAATCACTCCCTAGGACACACTTAACCCCTTCATCGACCCCTAGTGGTTAACCCCTTCCCTGCCATTGTCAATTATACAGTAATCAGTGGCTATTTATAGCAACAATCCCTGTAGAAATGACAATGGTCCCAAAATAGTGTCAAAAGTGTCTGATGTGTCCGACATAATGTCGCGGTCCCGATAAAAATTGCAGATCGCCGCCATTACTAGTAAAAAAAATAATGAATAATAAAAATGCCATAAATATATCCCCTATTTTGTAGACGCTTTAACTTTTGCGCAAACCAATCAATATACGCTTATTGCAAATTTCTTTACCAAAAATATGTAGAAGAATACATATCGGACTAAACTGAGGAAAACATTTTTTTTTATATATTTTTTGGGGATATTTATTATAGCAAAAAATAAAGAATATTGCTTTTTTTTCCAAAATTGACGCTCTTTTTTTGTTTATAGCGCAAAAAATAAAAATCGCAGAGGTGATCAAATACCACCAAAAGAAAGCTCTATTTGTGGGAAAAAAGGACGTCAATTTTGTTTGGGTACACCATCGCACGACCGGCTGTGCAATTGTCAGCTAATGCGATGCAGTGCCTAATCGCAAAAAAAGGGTCTGGTCAGGAAGGGGGTAAATCCTTCCGGGGCTGAAGTGGTTAAAGAGGATCCACAGAGAAAATGTGGCATAGTTGTTTGCTGTTTTGTAATCTGTGGCAATATATTGGACCGGGGAGTTCTGTTGGTCAACTGCTATATCTTTCCTTAATAAACATGGCCTTTAACTGGAATACAGCAAATCAGTACAGCTGCCTAGGGATTCAGATAAGACAAAATATAGACAGTACTCAGTATCAAATCTAAGAGTTAATTAGGTCATGGAATATGATGGGCAAACAGGTTTGAAAGGTAAGTGAAATGGGCAATCTGCAAATTGCATATTGTTTTAGTTGTCCTGAACATAAACATGCAAGTTAGTTCAAGCATATGGAATTATACAATTCATGAATCGAAATTTCCTGTATTTTTAAACTGTGAGATTTTTTGCAAATTAGTCAAATATTCAGGAGAAGAAAAAAGTGATGACTTGGCTAGTCTCCTGACTCAAATATACACTATATTACCAGAAGTATTAGGATGTCTGCCTTTACACACACATGAACTTTAATGTCATCCCAGTCTTATGCCGCGTACACACGATCAGAATTTTGGCCCGCAAAAGACCGATGAGAGTTTTTCGTCAGAAAATGCGACCGTGTGTATGCTCCATGGGACTTTTGCAGGCCGAATTTCAGCCAGCAAAAGATTGAGAGCATGTTCTTAATTTTTCGGTTGGAAAAAGTTCCTATCTGAAAATGCAATAGTCTGTGGCAATTCCGATGCGCAAAATTCCTACGCATGCTCGGAAACAATTCGACGCATGCTCAGAAGCATTGAACTTCATTTTCTCGGCTTGTCGTAGTGTTGTACGTCACTGCATTCTTGACGGTCGTAAGATCAGCGAACTTTTGCGTGGCTGTGTGTATGCAAGGCAAACTTGAGCGGTATCCCATCCGAAAAACCGTCATATCTTTTTCCGACGAGAAGTCCAATCGTGTGTACACGGCATTAGTCCATAGGGTTCAATACTGAGTTGGTCCACCCTTTGCAGCTATAACAGCTTCAACTATTCTTGGAAGGCTGTCCACAAGGTTTAGGAGTGTGTCTATGGAAATATTTGAGCATTCCTCCAGAAGTGCATTTGTGAGGTCAGGCAATGATGTTGAACAAGAAGGTCTGGCTCGCAATCTCCGCTTGAATTCACCCCAAAAGTGTTCCAACATGACTGTGCATCAGTGCACAAACAAGGTCCATAAAGACATGTATGAGCGAGATTGGGGGTGGAGGAAATTGACTGGAGTGCACAGAGTCCTGACCTCAACCTGATAGACCACCTTTGAGATGAGTTGAGCAGAGACTGCGAGCCAATACTTTTGACAATATAATGTACCTATTAATGATCAAGGCTGACAGTCATAGTCATTACATTTTCAACAAATGTATAACTGTTGTCAGTAATGCAGTATGTAAACAGTAACAATAATAAAATAGCTATGACTTGATCAAGTGTAACTGCAGCCCAAAAACAGGTGCTATTAAGAACAATCATTTATTTGCAATGCATTCCAGCTACTTTTATCATGCATATGCATCATACAAGCGATGTTAAAGCATATCAAATATTTAACATTACCAATGTAATTGGTAGCCAAGTCCCAAAAGAGTGGATGGAATTTAACTTGTTTCCACCTATATAACACATATTTGCAGCAGCAAAAGGGTGGGCTTTAACACCCACACACTACACATATATGTCAAAAGGTGGCTGAAGTTTTTGTGCTGAGATCGCACTCACTGTGCTTTCAGTCCAGACCGATTATTGGTAGCTGGCGGGATCAGCTCCCGATCATGTTACCACTGTGACAGCCAATTACAGTGATCAAATAATAGCCAATCCTTCCTGTCCTCCGGCCTTCAGAACCTTTAAAAGGAATGAGGAGGGCAGGAAGGGGATAATACTCAGGTGTGGGTAAAACAGGAGGGCAGCAGGGCACTTAAAATACATTGTACCTACAATAATGGCTCGACGAGCGGTTTTCCCGATAGGAATTAGTTCCGTCTGAAAAATTTAGAACATGTTCTCTTTCTAGGTCCGTCAGAATTTTCAATGTAAAAGGTCAGATGGGGCATACACACGATCGGAATATACGATGAAAAGCTCCCGTCTGACTTTTTCAGTCGGAAATTCCGCTCGTGTGTACACGGCATCAGAGTTCGCTCTGGCTAGCTCAGTAGCTAAAAGGCCTTGATTCTTTCCTAAATGTACACAATATAACTGGGTAATAACATTTATAGGTAAAGTTGATTCAGGGAATATCCGATTGCCTCTTGGGGGATCAAGAAGGATTTTTTACTCCTGCAAATTGGATCATACTTTGCTGGGGTTTTTACCTCCCTCTGGATCAACTGTGGGTATAGGATTGTTTATATGAGATTGTATGATTTTTTTTCTCTTTTATTGGTTCAACTAGATGGACTTTTTTCAACCTGACTAACTATATGTAACTATATGTTTTAGCAAGGCTTGACCTGACTGCAATTTGGACCCTAGAATTTATGAGAAGACCATAAAATAACTATATTAAGGTTTATACATGATATACTGTAAATCCTACAAAAAGTAAAGTTTGGTTCCGGCAATGTAAACCTGAACAGGGTTGCTTAAGTAACCTACCTTAGCCCACATCTGATACATTTGGACTTATTGGGCATTCTAATACCTTCACTACTGTGCAGCTGGCTTCCTCAACACATCTGTAAATATCCAAGGACTACAGGGGTCACAGAAAACACCATTTTACTGGTGGGGATCCCTGTACTTCTATGATGTATGGGAGACTTTGAAGTGGGAAGTACTTCACTTTATCACATTAACAGACCTAGCATTACAATGACAAAGAAAATAGGATTTTTATAACAGCTTACCTGTAAAATCCTTTTCTTTTGAAGTACATTACGGGACACAGAGCCATAGTAATTACTATGTGGTTTATAGTCCACCTTCAGGTACTGGACACTGGCACAACCTAAACAGGAAGTTGCCTCCCTATATGACCCCTCCCATACCAGGAGCATCTCAGTTTTGTAGCAAAGCAATACACATGTATACTAGAAAGAGGGGCGGGGCCTCTGTGTTCGGTGATGTACTTCAAAAGAAAAGGATTTTACAGGTAAGCTGTTATAAAAATCCTATTTTCTTTAATCGTACATCACGGGACACAGAGCCACAGTAATTACTATATGGGATGTCCCAGAACAATGCCAACTGAGGGGAGGGAGACACAACAAAAATAGGGCACCATAAGATCACAGGACTTATACTGCTGCCTGCAGTACACTGCGCCCAAAGGCGACATCCTCATGTCTTTTTACATCCACCTGATAGAATCTGGTAAATGTATGGATTGAAGACCAAGTTGCGGCCTTGCAGATTTGAGCCATGGAGGCTTAGTGATGCACTTCCCACGAAGCACTAACAGACCTAGAGGAGTGCGTTTTGATTTGAGAGGGTAGAAACTACCTCTTTAAACCATACGCTAGAACGATTAACTTGTCGAATAAATTTAGAACAGTAGATTTCCATGCTGCCTGTCATCTTTTAGGACCATCAGGCAATATGAACAAAACATCGGTTTTCCGAATCTGAACAGTTGTCTTTAAGTAGACTGCTCTCACCACATCAAGAAAATGTAGTCATTTTTCTTCCATAGAACAGGGTTCTGGAAAAAATGAAGATAGAACAATATCCTGTTTTTTTTTTTTTATATATATTTTTATTAGATTTTTTGAGACAAACAGCAGACAATACAATAACACATGGCTGCTACAGTACATCAAGTCCGTGCCAGATTAATTAGAACATTTGATAGAACATATGACAACGTGAGTTGCTAGGTTAAATTAACAGTAGTCAAGGTATATATATGGTTCTCCTCAGAGGGAATTAGTCAGCTAGATACCATAACAAATTACGCTTGAGATTTCAGATATCTAAGCCTAGAAACATAGTATTTTGATCAATACATTAACCTGAGGACTGTTGTGAATCTGTGTTCAATGTGAAATATTCAGAACCTCCATCCATTTGCACCAGACCCTGTCAAATTTCAAAGGACAACCTCTGTTAGCGTATGTGTCTTTGTATAGTGGGAGGCTTTCATTGACCAAACGTTTCCACTGTGTAATTGAGGGGGGGTTAGGTTTTTTCCACTGTATTGCGATGCACTTCCTGGCATAGAAAAGTAATAAACTGGTCAACGTGCGTTTGGCTATGGTTGGAACAATATTTTCTAGTAAACCTAGTATGCATATCTCCATCAGCGGTGATAAATTAGTTGAAGCCACCCTGTTAGTTAAATCGAGTACCTCTCCCCAATATTGCTGTATTTTTGGGCAGCGCCAGAAGATGTGTGCAAAGTCTCCTGGGGTTAGACCACATCTCCAGCATTCCGAAGAATGCTGAGGGTTCATCAAATGTAGTCTATGTGGGGTAAAGTAAGCCCTATGAACAATTTTAAATTGTACTACTCTGTCTCTTATGGAAACAAGAGACCTGAAGGGGAAATCCCAGAAGTCATCCCAGTCATCATTATCCAACGCAGGAATGTCGCGTTGCCAACGGGACCAGAGCCCTTCCAGAGGTGGTAGGGACACAAACACCAGGTGCGCGTACAGAGATGATGTTGGCTTTTCAGCGCAGCCGGATCTGAGCGTCTTCTCCAGCTCGGATTGGGTCAGGATGCAGGATGCGTGGGGAAATTGAGCCGCAAATGCGTGTGCTAGCTGAAAATAACGAAACTGGTAATGTTTCGGGAGATTGTACATTGAAGATAACTGGGCAAAAGAAAGCAATGAGGTCTGTGACACCACTTGTGAAATTAATTTAATACCATATTTAGTCCATGCCTGGGGGTCTGTGAGCTTAAAGATATGTGGTAAGTTGGGGTTTGACCATAGTGGGGCGTTGGGGGAAAGCTCTGAGCGGTTATATTTACCTATACTAAGACCTATTCGCCATGCTCGCAGAGTAGTATGCATGGAGGGGGTAAGTGGGTGCAGGGCGCGTGGACCTCTGTGAATTAAAAACTGAAGGGTCTCCCAGGAACCCACCACCGTAGCCTCCAGAGCCAAGGCCGCGTTAGTTTTGTCAGGGACCAACCACCAGACCACTGTCACTAACTGAGAGGCCAGGAAATATTTGTAGCAGTCTGGAAAAGCCATGCCTCCCTGTGATGTGGGCCTCATCAAGGTAGACATTTTATATCTGGGTGGGGTGGGGCCCCACAAGAAGTCTGAAAATTTTTGGTTAAGTTTGGTAAAGAATGATTTGGGGATCCATTGTGGGGAGTGGCGAAAGAGGTAAGTAAATTTGGGGATGATTTTCATTTTGAGGAGATTAACTCTACCCCAAACCGATAAGGGTAGATTGCTCCATACTTTGAGTTTAAGTTTCATATCTCCCACCACTGGGTCAAGATTTAGTTTAATGAAATCCTGGGCATGGGCAGAGATCTGGACCCCAAGACACTTGAAGGTGTCTACCCATCTCAACGGGCTATCAGGGGGAGAGGTGTTTTTTGCTTCCTGATCTATGGGGAACAGGGTGGATTTTGACCAATTGACCCGAAGACCCGTTACCTCAGAGAATGTGTCTAGGACCGATAATGCGCCCTGGAGCGACGGGCCAGCGTCTGCGAGAAAAAGGACCATATCATCAGCGTACAGGGCTACCCTCTCCTCCAGCAAGCCAACACGCAACCCCTTTATGTGGGGTGATGTACGTAGGGCTTCAGCAACTGGTTCAATGGCTATGGCAAACAAGGCCGGAGAGAGGGGGCAGCCCTGCCTAGTTCCCCTAAACAATTTGAAGGGAGATGATAATTTGGAGCCGAGTCGAATCGAGGAGGTGGGGCATTTGTAGATCACCTGTAGCCACGCAATGAATTTTAATGGGAAGCCCATTCTTCGGAGGGTCTCCCACAGAAAGGGCCATTCCACTGTGTCAAAGGCTTTTTCTATGTCCAATAGCGCTATGGCCCTGGTCCCTGAATTTTTATGCTGGGTATGGATGTTTGTGAAAAGTCTCCTGATATTTACGTCAGTGGACCTCTTGGGCATAAAACCTGTTTGGTCGGAATCAATTACTGATGGCAACAATGGATAGAGACGGGAGGCTAGCAGTTTGGTTAGGATTTTAAGATCGTTGTTTAACAATGCGATCGGTCTGTAAGATGCGCATAGTTCCGGGTCTTTGGGGGGCTTGTGTATTAAGGTAAGGTATGCCTGGTGCATTGATGGAGGTAGGTCTCCCTTAGATAGGCAAGTAGTATACAGCTGGGCCAGAATGGGTGCCAGTAGATCACAGTGAGTTCGATAGAATTCTATGGGAAGTCCATCTGGCCCCGGTGCCTTACCGGTGGGGAAAGAGCGGATAACGTTCAGAACTTCTAATGTCGTAAAAGGCTGGATCAGTGACTGTCTCTCTGCGTCCGAGAGCCAACCTAGTGCCAGCGGATCTAAGAGATCTCGTAGTGACTCTGGTCGGAAATCGGAGGGAAGAGAGGAGGCATAGAGCCTTCCGTAGAAGGCACTGAACATCTCTAATATGTCAGATTGGGACGTCACCGTCTCTCCGTCTGAGGAGCGCAGGCTAGAGACTACTGTGAGTGGATGGTCATGTTGAGCCAGCATAGCCAAAAAACGACCGTTTTTGTCACCCTGCTCAAAGAACCGTTGTCTACCTGTATGTATGTCTAGTCTAGTGACCTCCGACATATGTATGTTCAATGCACTCTGAGCTGCATTTAGAGAGTCAAAATGAGAAGGCGAGGGGTCTGCACTAAACACCGCAGCCTGATCATCAACTGACTGTTGAAGTAACTGAGTTTGTTGGCCTTGTTGTTTTTTGACACTAGCAATGGTGGAAATGTATAGGCCTCTGGCATAGGCTTTGAATGAGTCCCAAACTATTTGCGGAGATGAAGAGTCCTTGTTATGGTCCCAATAATCAACCAACCTGGGCGGAATAATATCTGCCACCTCGGGGTGGGAGATCCACCGTGCCCCCAGCCTCCACAAAGCCGCATCACGGGATGCAGACGAGCGGAATTCCACAACCAGAGGGCTGTGATCGGATAATCCACTAGGGAGATATGAGGCCTCCACCACGTCCGCCAAAAGCGACGGGTTGGAGAAGGCCAAGTCAATTCTTGAGGCAGTCTTGTGGGAAGCCGAGAAGCACGAATAGGCCCTAAGGGCAGGATGTCTCCATCTCCAAATCTCCTCCAGTCCCATTGCCCGTGCCCAGCAAAGTAAGTCAGGGTTATGCGTCTTAGGGGGGACAGGTCTATCCATGTCTGGGGAGATGATAGCATTAAAATCCCCCATTACCAAGAGTTTCCCAGGACAGAAGGGGGCCGCCCTTTCCAGGGCTGCGTAGAGAAGGTCCGGAGAGAAGGGTGGAGGGACATACAGATTCACGACAATATATCTCTGGGACCAATGTCTAAACACCAAAATTGCATATTTACCCTGGGGGTCTGTGCATACCTCTTCAATTGTACATGGAAATTTTTTAGCAATTAGAATTGAGACCCCCCTGGAATATGAGGAGTATGTTGCATGAACGGACCTCTGTATCCAGGGTTTTTTAAGAGTCAGGACCTTGCTGCCCGTGAGATGAGTTTCTTGTAGAAGTATAATGTGAGGGGAGTGGAGTTTAAGGTATTTGGTTAGTAGCGCACGATTAAATTTGGAATTCAGGCCTCTGACGTTCCATGAAAGGACAGTGAACGTATCAGTTAGGGAGGTAGCCATCTGAAGTGAGGAAACCAAGGCAAAGCAGGATGACTGGGGGGGCTTATGGGGGAGCAACTCACGGACAGCAAGGACCCCAGGTCAAACCACCATGGGGCAGTAACAATTGACCACTGTAGCAACCTTCTATAACCTAAAATTAAGCAAACCAAACTAAGACATAAAATGCCTAGCGGGTATCCAACCATGCCGCAGCGGCTTCAGGGGTATCAAAGAAGCGGGTGGAGTCACCATCGGTGATCCTCAATCTGCTGGGGTATAGAAGGCCAAAGCGTATCCCCTTCTCACGAAGTCGGCGTCTGACATCTGTGAAGGATCTGCGGCGCTGCTGTACCTCTTGTGAGAAATCAGGAAAGAAGGACAGTCTAGTGTTCTCAAACTTGATTTCCGGCATGGCACGGGCCGCCGCCAGCATACGGTCCCGGTAGTTTAACAGGCGCAGGAGGAAGGGGCGCGGGGGAGCCCCGGGTCTCGGAGGGAGCGGCGGGACTCTATGGGCTCTTTCAACCACGAAAGTGGGCGGCATGTTGCCCAGATTAAACAAGGTGGACAATAGCTGTTCAGTAAACTCCGCCGGTTTGGAGCCCTCAGCTCTCTCAGGTAAGCCAATTATATGAATGTTGTTGCGCCTAAGGTGATTTTCTGTATCAATGGCTCGTTCTTGTAGCGCCTTTACCTGAAGTTGCAAGGCCCTCACCTCTCTGGAATCCGTCCGGATCGCATCCTCCACCGTGGAGACCCTGTCTTCTACTTCGGATATACGTGATCGAAATTTATCCATGTCTTGACGAATGAGACTTACATCTACTGTTAGGAAATCAATTTTGGTAGTGAGGGTTTCTTTACATGCTGTGATGGCAGCCAGGATCTCAGCTCCCGTTGGGGACTCCTTGGTCTCCGACTCCGCCACCGCCTGCGCGTTTGCCGCCATCTTAGCCGTTTGATGGCGCCCGGACGACGCGGCCATTGAAGAAGTGGTGTGGGAAACCTTCTTTTTTGGGTGAGTACAGCGGGTCTTGGGTGGGCCCATCTGCTGTGCGTTCTGCTCTGGGGGGCGGCTTTTTAGGTTATGGAGGAGGGCAGGAAGGCACCAGGAAGCACAGGGAGCGAGATAGAGGATGCACAGGGCCGGGGCCCACTGTAGAGGCAGTCCTTGCTGGATGGTATTTAGTTTAAACAACACAACTTCTATGGGGCACAGTACCTCAGTGTGGAAGGTATGCCAGGTACCACAGGCCTCCGGATAGCAGCAGGTCCCTGGCTCTCAATATTCCTCTGGCAGGTTCACCTTGTTCTCCACACGGCCCCGCAGCTCCCGGAAGCCGTCGCTAAAGGTGCGGAGGTAGATGCTGCCCCCCCGCTCCGCCGACCGCGG
Organism: Lithobates septentrionalis; assembly: GCA_037952835.1. Lineage (NCBI taxonomy): Eukaryota > Metazoa > Chordata > Amphibia > Anura > Ranidae > Lithobates > Lithobates septentrionalis. The sequence continues at coordinate 270,618 of JBBDGP010000050.1, read as the reverse complement.
CACCCGAGCCCGGGGATGTCTTAGGATCTGTAGGCCGCAAGATGGCGGCGGCCGCAGCGTCCGGGATCCCCTAGAAAAGAGCCGTCCCCCGGCCCTCAGCGCCAGAAAGTCTCTCCCAGGGATCACCGTCGTGGAGACAGGAGGATTGGCCGCCTCTCGCTCACCGATCCCAGCGCCTCAGTCCGGATACGTCGGAGGCCTCACAGGCCTCAAGATGGCGGCGGCCTTTGCTGTGTGGAGCCGGCCGCAGCCGAGTATAGCTGGTCAGCGCAGCCCAGCTCCACAATTTTCCCCGGGTCTAGTGCGGGTGGTGTCCCGTGTTAAGTGGGGAGAGTTCTGGGGCCCAGAATGGTTTCTTTAGGTCAGGATGGCAGCGGATTCTGTCAGGATTATTGGAGCTCCACGGGAACACGTCTGGTGCGCTCTACATCCGGACACGCCCCGGGTACAACAATATCCTGGTTTAGATAAAAACCTGATACTACCTTCGGTAAAAAGTTAGGATGAGGACGCAATACTACTTTATCCTTGTGAACAATAATAATATGGCTCTTTACAAAAAAAAGAAGCCAATTCTGATACCCTTCTTGCAGCAGAGATGGTTACCAGAAAAAGTTTCCTTGTCAAAAAAGGACCAAGGGAATATGTCGTATTGGTCCAAAAAAAGGCTGTCTTGTAATGCCGCCAAAAACTAAATTCAAGTCCCAAGGGTTCAGGGGTAACCTAACTGGGGATTAAGCCGTGTTACCCCCTGAATAAAATTACGAACCAAAGAAAGCAAAGCAAGTGCACCCTTGGGGAGCCCACAAACTGGACCTGTAATAACACCTCGCCAGTAAAACTTCATGGTCTTAATATCAAAAGTACTGGATCCCGGGGTCCAGCTTTCTAAAAAGAGAAGCATTTACAAGCAAAACCTTGTTTCTTCGGATACGAGGCCTGGGCACCATTCAATTTGCCCTAAAAGACACTTTGAATGGATCCAGCTGCATAGCTAGCCCCAACAAGGATTGCTCCAGTGGAGCTCAGCACAGCACATCTTCACTCGTGACCAACACCTTAGACACTGGCGAAAAAACTGAGATGCTCCCAGTATGGGAGTGGTTATATAGGGAGGCAACTTCCTGTTTAGGGTGTGTCAGTGTCCAGCACCTGAAAGTGGACTATACCCCACATAGTAATTACTATGGCTCTGTGTCTCGTGATGTACGATTAAAGAAACATTATCGACTGACAACATTCAAAGCTTGGCTATCTTTTTCATATATTGCATTGTAGCTGGGTAAAGTGATACTGCACATTCACTAAGCAGCACTAGGTTGTGTTCTAATAAATCTGGAGAGGAAATAAGAAACAGATATATATAACAAACTGAACATCCCACCTTGAAACAAATTAAACAAGGCTAAAATTACAGAGACAGGGCATTTTATTTATTACTCGATTCAGTAAACATACTGCATATTATTTTGTACAATGTGTTCAATGATTTGCTAGAGAATTTGAAAGTATCTTAGGTCTTTGCTTACCTCATGTGGGTTAAATAAAATAAATAAATAGTAAAGTTTATTAAGCGTTTAAAGTAGACATGTTTATGAACTTAAAAAAATATGACTATGCACGAATTCATCTAAAGTTAACAAAGTCTTTGTTTTCTGAAATCAGAAAAATTATTCAGCTATATCCTCCAGTGCACCCCAACTGCTACAACCAAACTTCTGACTACCTTACTGTCCTAGACTAATTTCTGCAGAATGGAGTCTCTACCAATTTATAAATTGTATACATTTTTATATTTAAAAAATAAAAATCACAGTGTAGACTGCCATGTAGTTCCCCTCTCAATTACATATTTGTGTTAATCTTGATAAAACTCTATGGTACAGTAGTTCCCATAGCACTTTTTTCTTTAGATTTCTTTGCTTGGCCCTTGTAGTTATGTTAATTGTTAATGTTTGTTTAATTTAAATCTAGTTTTATTTTTTTACCATGGTAGATTGCAATCTGGTTTCACAATCTAAATGTATTTGCTGCAGCGATTCTGCCCATGACGGTTCACTATTGTTGAGGATCTAAGGAGAGTGTCACATTACATGCCTTTATTGACCACCTGTAGTGGATGGTCAACACTATCTGGTAAGCCTTGTGTTGATCACTGGGTGGAGGTCTGGACACAGCACATCTTTCTTTTGGAAGTCATCATCGCACTATTGATTCACAGCACTTACCACGGAGTAAGATCGGATCATTGGGACTGTTGTGGACTATAATTTTCACTATTTCTTTTACTCCTCTTAGTATCTGATAGGTGGTCACATGTATTTAGCGCAACATTATTTATTTATTTATTTATTTTACGCTGTGTTTTTAAATCACATGGTATGTTGCAGCTGTTTTTAATGTTGAGCATAACTTAGCGCAGTTTTCATTTCTATGACACGTATTTGAATTACTACAATTTTTTTCGACTGGATAGATCAGTTCTCTATTTACAGAGTCTAGAAACTCAGTTAACAATTTGCACAACAAATTGAAAGAGAAGGTCTCTCCTAGGTAAGGGTTATCTGGCAGGCCATATATCCTCTCCTCTCAATGTTGAATATCCCCCTCCCTTCCAAACAGGTTCCTCTTTAACTACTTCAATACAGGGCACTTACATCCCCTTCCTGCCCAAGCCAATTTTTAGCTTTCAGCGCTGTCTCTGTTTAAATGACAATTGTGCGGTCATGCTACACTGTACCCAAAGAATTTTTATCATTTTTACCCTTTTCCCACAAATAGAGCTTCCTGTTAATGGTATTTAATCACCTCTGCATTATTTATTTCTTGCTAAACAAATAAAAAAATACCTAAAATTTTGAAAAAAAAGGTTTTCTTTTGTTTCTGCTATAAATTTTTTTAAATAAGTAAGTTTTCACCTTCACTGATGAGCACTGATAAGGCAGCACTGAGGGGCACTGATAAGGCGGCACCGTTGAGGTGGCACCAATGAGGTGGCACTGATGGGCATTGACGGGCACTGACAATAAGCACTGATAGGGGGCACTGATGGATGGCACTGACATGCAGATGGGCATTGATAGTTGGCACTGATGGGCACTCATGGGTGGCACTGATGGGCACCGATAGGCAACACTGATGGGCAATGAAAGGCTGCACTGATGGGTACTTATGGGTGGCACTGATAGGCGGCACTGCTCCGCACTGATGGGCACTGATAGGCAGCACTGCTGGGCATTGCTGTGCACTGATATGTGGTACTGATGAGCACTGATATGCGGCATTGATAGATTGCATTGATAGGCATCACTGATGGCACTGGCAGGCATTAGGGATGGACACTGATTGGCAGCTGCCTGGCATTGATTGGCAGCTGCCTGGGCTCTGATTGGCATTTCCTTGGTGGTCTAGGGTGGCATACCTGGTGGTCCAGTGTTGTGGCATCTCTGGTGGTCCTGGCGACATCCTGGTAGTCCGGGGTGGGCATCCGAGGGGGGCTGCGCTGATAAACAATCAGCACAGACCCCCCCTGTCAGGAGAGCAGTCAATTGGCTCTTCTCAATATTGCAGAAGATGCGCTGTCCCGTTTCAAGTTCACTTTGTTTTTCCAGCAAGAGCCTGGAGCCGACCCAACGAATACTCCTATCCCACCCTGGTTGTTGCTGGCAGGGGACCGAAGTCGCACCACGCCAACACAAAGAAGCTCATTACCACTCCTTGGCAGGCAACACACTGAAGGCCTATCACACTGCTTGGATTACTTACCACACGTTTTTGGCCTCTTGCCCCATAGCAGCGATAGGTGACGCTAGACACGTCCTAGCCTTTATATCATATTGCCACATGCAGCTGGCCCTTTCTCACAATACATTCAGACTATACCTAGCCAGGGTCCAGCATTTACTGTCCCTACAGGACCCCAGTAAACCATCAGTATTCATGGCTCATGCAGTCAGGTCCCTCCTACGGGGCATCCAGAAGCACCAGCCCGTAGCCGGCGGCAAACGCCTACCTGTCACGAGAGCCATCTTCAGGGACATGTCTGAAATCCTTACACGTTCTCCGTTTGGGGTTTTGCCCAGCCTAGTCATCCAAGCGGCCATCTACTTGGCCTTCTACGCTTTCTTGCAGCGTTGCTGCCCTTTCTGACTAGCCCCCTGACTGGCATTCAGTTTATCAGGCACGTCAGGATCCTTCTACAAACTTGGCTTTAACCCCAGTCCGTTCTCTGGACATTCCTTCGGATTGGAGCAGCTTCAGCTGCATCCCAGCATGGAGTACCAGACCACTTGGTCAAGAAGTTAGGCAGATGGAAGTCCGCTTGCTTTGCCTACATACATCCCAAATGCTCAGGTGGAAATGGCACAGGCCTTCACCGAGCTGACTCAATAACCACAAGAACCAATAAAGAATTATTCCCTTATCTGAGTGTTTTGCCCCCTTTTCTTGGCATACCGACCAGACCACCAAGGCACACTTCAGGTCTATTGATGTTGCAAGTCTTGTCGTGTGTTTATGTGATCCATATCTGTCTTGGTATGGTGGCCCGGGGGGTATTTAAGCAGCCCACTCGCCCATGCTCTTTGTCGGTTCCAGTGCGCGATACCCTCCCTCCTTTCCCTTTTTCAGGGTACTTCTTAGCACATCCTTCTCTATAACTACTCATTACTTATCTTCGGTGTGCCCCCTTTTTTCTTGGCATACCAACCAGACCACCAAGGCACACTTCAGGTCTATTGATGTTGTATGTCTTGTCGCATGTTTATGTGATCCATATCTGTCTCGGTCATAGGGCCACGACCATAAATATGTGTATATACATATATGTATATATATGTATATATTTACAATTAGTTTTTAACACACTTTGACCAGAGCAATATAATGTTACCATAGTAACATTGTACTACTCTGGGGAAAAAGAAAAAAGAAAACCCACCAGGTCAGACTTTGGAAGCAGATTGGAACAATCATATGATTTTAAAAGTTTACTTTTATTAACTTCAGCACCGGAAGAATTGGCTGCTCAATGACCAGGCCATTTTTTGCAATACGGCACTACGTTGCTTTAACTGACAATTGCGTTGTCGTGCAACGGTGTACCCAAACAAAATTTACGTCCTTTTTTTCCCACAAATAGAGCTTTCTTTTGGTGGTATTTGATCATCTCTGCGGTTTTATTTTTTGCACTATAAACAAAAGATCGACAATTTTGAAAAAACACAATATTTTGTACTTTTTGCTGTAATAAATAGCCTTAATTTTTTTTAAAAAAAGCTAATTTTTTCCTCTGTTTAGGCCAATATGTATTCTTCTACATATTTTTGGTAATAAAAATTTCAAAAAGCGTATATTTATTGGTTTGTGCAAAATTTATAGCGTCTATAAAATAGGGGGGAGATTTATGACATATTTAGTTTTTCTTTTTACTAGTAATGGCAGTGATCTGCGATTTTTATCAAGACTGCTACATTATGGTGGACACATCGGACACTTTTGACACATTTTTGGGTCAATTGACAGTTATACAGCGATCAGTGCTATAAAAATGCACCGAATACTGTATAAATGTCACTGGCAGGGAAGGACTTAACACTAGGGGGCGATCAAAGGGTTAACTGTGTTCCCTATGTGTGTGTTCTAACTGTGGGGGATTGTACTATCTATAGGAGATGAGAGATTGTGGTTCCCAGCCCGCAGGACCTCACAATTCCTCTCTCCTCTCCTCACAGAACTGAGATGTGTGTGTTTACACACACATGTCCCTGTACTGCCTCTTGTGCCCATGATCGTTCATGGCCGGCGTTCATCATGACCGCCGGGCATGAGCATTGGGACAACCCCCCCGCTGTGCAGCAGGCATGCGCATGCCTGCCATCCCACTTAAAGGGACCGACGTATAGCTACGACGGTTCATGGGATCGTGCCGACCTGCCGAAGTATAATGACGGAGGCTGGTCGGCAAGTGGTTAAACATTAACATATAGACATATACAGTATAAAAATTGTGTAAAAAGTTGTTGTCCATTAACAGCCAGGTAGTGGCCAGAAAAAGGGGGACATTACATATACCCAGATGGGAAAATGATGTTCAACAGTTTGACATCAGAACATGCATGAGCCCCTGTGCGTCGAACTCTGGGGAAGTGATCAGTGTTTTTTGGTTTTTTTTTACACATTATGTTTGCATATAGCAATACATTTCATTCAAGTTTGTTTTATTAGCTGTGATTGGCCACAGCTGATCACATGGCATAGATGGACCGTGATTGGCCCAGTCTGTACCATGTGATCACTATGACCAATCACAGCTAGCAGCACAATTGTATACAATGGATGGCTTGAAAGGAAGCCATCCATTGTTTACAACTGCCATGTGACCTGTTGTGATTGGTTACAACAGTTACATAGTAATGGCAGTGGGCTAGTACAGTGATCAGTCATCAGCTGTGTCAGTGGATGTAGCCGGTGACAGATTGCGGCACTGCGTGGCCCCGCGCCTGCGAACGGGCCACGATCTGGGAGGGCGTCATATAACATATTTTATGCATTCCAATTTAGAGGATCTCTGTCCCTCCTCTTATCCCTCTTTCTCTCTTTTAAGGGAGCAAGGTGGGGGATTGTGAAAATAGAATAGGGATTTAGGACATACACCTTGTTATATATTTCTTTGCTGTTTTTTTTTCTCTCTTCATGTGGCGAGTATGAGTTTTTAATGTTTGTACAAATCTGTTTTTAGATATCTATTTGTAAACTATTTAAAATAAATTTAAAAGATTTAAAACGTAAAACATTTCCTTCTTTTCATTAATGGGATTACTTTATTAATAATGACGTTATTATATGACGTATTTGAATTACTACCATTTTTCAACTAGATAGATTAGTTCTCTATTTACAGAGTCTGGAAACTCAGTTAACATTTTGCAGAACAAATTGAAAGTGAAGGTCTCTCCTAGGTAAGGGTTATCTGAAAGCAGAAAAATAGGAACCTAAGTAACATCTGAAAGTATTGATTTTGTAATTTCACCAAATTAAGAACATGACAGGAAACCTATTAAGCTTTTTGACTGGGCATTTTTAGGTGATGCCGTAGCTGACATAAAATTGCATACACCTGTACAGAAGCATTACCAGTGAAGGTACATGCAAATTCAATCTCTTAAAATTTCTTTCTAAGTATATATCTGACACATAAAACTTTTGATGCCTGATGATACAAATGCCAAATAACACATCTAAAATTTTCATAAATTATATCTCAACTTAGATGTACTATTATTACATTTTAACAAATTAAAATTTTCACAAAGCCAGAAGAGTTTTGTAATAACAGCAAGAAGAGGACTATGGTAATAGTATTATCTGTCAGAACATTATGAGTAATGATTATAAAAAAATCTATATACCAACCATAAAACGAAGGAGAGATCAAATTATAGGCTTCTGTGTCAAAGTATAACACACAATATTTTATTGCAACAGAGCAAACCAATAGGTATCTTAAAGGGATTTTAAAATTAGTTTTTTTAATCATTTTTCTAATGTAATTTCAAAGAATCATCAAATTTTGCATCCTTTGCATGTTTTGAATTACTGTATACTCATTTTCCAATAAAGCTCAGTGATTATAAATTATTACAGTTGATATTGGGTATTGAATAATCAAGGTAATAGATTAACATTCAAAAAATTGTTGTAATTTTTTTTGGTAAATATAATATGTGGTGTTATCCAATACAAAATTATTATCTTTTGCCAAAAGTGTTGCCTGACAATCTTTATATGCCATACTCCAGTCACTAAATGGCAGAGCACTGGTGCTACAGTCATCTAGACAGCGAGCTGGAAATCCCAGGTGACCCAGATTTGGTCAATGGCAGCATCTGAGATTCCTGGCAAAGTGTTTACATTAATGGAGTGTCAGAGATCAGACATTTAGCAACCAGATCATGGCGTATAAAGCTCATTGACAGATGGGTCATCATAATTGTTGGATGTGGATTTACATCACTGATTGCCATAATGGTTTATATTGCTGGACCACATGATTGATGTTGATTTACATTGGTTAATAACATTTTTGTGTGTTTTTCAAAATACTTTTTACAAGGTGTATGCTTGTTTATTACCTTTTAACTGTTTCTGAGAATTATTAAGGGATATTACTGAACCCTTAAAGTCATTCCTTTGGGAGAGGGTGGATATCTGGGTGCTCTCTTGTTATAAAAGGTGCTTCCATATACCACATTAAGACCCCCATATTATCCTCATCTTTTTCTTCGGTGGGGTAGAGGCCCTTGTCACTCAACATTGGTAAAAGGGAGACTTGCAAAGGGGAGGCTCTTCCAGACTGCATGTCTGGATAAGAGTCTGGGTGAAAGTGTAAGGACCGTTTTAAAGCACCCTTGTATCAATGTTGAGGGTCCACAAACTGAGGATAGTATATGTACCTGGATAGAAAACTGATTGCAGGGATGCACCCAAAGGGTGGTGATAAATAACTTATTTTCCTAATGGTCTGCAGTTATAAGTGGGCTCTGTCCTGGGACCAATTCTATTTAACTTGCTCATAAATGAAATAGAGGTTGGTATAAACAGTTCAATCTCAGTGTTTGCTGATGATACAAAGTTAAAGAGGAGTTCCACCCGAGGTCCAGTCAAAAAAAAATTAAAAGTCAGCAGCTACAAATACTGCAGCTGCTGACTTTTAATTGGACACTTACCTGTCCCAGGGTCCAGCGATGCGGGGGATCGAAGCCCCACTTGTCTCCCCCTCCATTCAGTGGCGCCGGCATTGCAACTGTGGGCGCCGGGCTGTGGCTTCACAGCCTGGCACCCACTGGGCATGCGCGAGCAGCGCCGCGCGCCGTGATTGGCCGCTCAGTCACCTGGGACCTGTAATGGGTCCCAGATGATTGACAGGAGGGAGGGAGCAGAGCGGAGCCCTTCCTGTGCCAAGGGGGAAGTGATGTCACCAGCCCAGGCACTGGAAGAGGCAGACTACGAGGGACCACCTTGCAACAGGCATTTAGAGGTAAGTTAAAAAAAAATATCCAAATTTTTTTTGGGGTTTTTTTAGGATTTTTTATGTATTTTTTTTTTGGGTGGAACCCCACTTTAAGCAGGGTAAAAACGTCACAACAGGATATGAAAACACCACAGGAAGAGTGGGCAAATACATGGCAAATGAGGTTCAATGTAGGGAAATGTAAAGTAATGCACTTGGGAGTTAAAAATGTGAATGCAAGGTACATGCTAGGAGGAGGACCTCTGGGGGAATCAGGGATGGAAAAAGACCTGGGGGTCCTAGTTGCTGACAGACTCAGCAATAGCATGCAATGCCAAGCTGCAACAAACAAGGCCAGCAGAATATTAGTTTAGCAGTATCCCCAAAGGAGCTGCTGAGTATTGTGGTCTATCTGTCAACCTTTCCCAGCCTGGCACATATTTGTCATTCATCCAGAGACATGAAGCAAGTCCTTGCGCTTTGTTTTTTATTGTTTTTTTTTCACTTAAACGTTTTTTATTGAGATTCAATAGCATTACAAAATGCAAGGAAATGAAGAGCATATATAATTTCATATAATAAATTATAGAGTCAACATATACGTTTGAGTTTTCAAATCTCATCAAAATTTAATTAGGTCTGAAATCGTATAGAAAAGAGGACAATCACGTTTAGTGTTGACCTTATAAAGTTTCCGTACATATGATAACAAATGTAAAACTGTATATGTTTCAATATATATATATATATATATATATATATATATATATATATATATATATATATATATATATATATATATATATATATATATATATATATGTATATATATATATATATATATTTATATTTATTATAACTATATATATAGTTTCAAACTGTAGCAAAGTGGAAAATAAAGTTAGAGTGGTAACTGCTAAGGAATCAGAGTTTAGGTGGGAACCCAGCATGAACGAGACCTTTAGGAGCTTTAGACTTGATGACGCCCTGGAAGGGGCGAAACATGTCGACGCAATATCTGGATTACGTTGCTAACCAGTGACGCTGCTTCCTGTCTTCCGTGGAACGCAAGCTGATATCGGCGATTACGGAAGTTTCTCTGAATGCCTGTTTGCAAGGCCGATCTCGTGAGTAGCGCTGTTGTGCGCATTTGAATTGTACGTCACCATTTTCTTTTGCTTTTTCGGTGGAACATGATGTCCAAGCACTTATCCCATTGACCACGCTCCAGGGCCATCCTCTTTTCCTTTTTGAATCGCAGTATATCAGGTGACTGTCTGTTATCATAGGCTGAAGGGTTGATATCCTACTATTGCTGACCAGCGGGACTGTTCTTGGGAATTTGCACAGCATTTCAGCTTATGTCACACATGTGTGTACGCTTACTGTCACTTTGTTCATAACAGCATCATGTTTTTTTCTTGCTAACCCATTTAATTTTATGTCACTCATTTATATTTAGCAGTTATGCAATAGGTAATATTTATGTATGATCACATTATTGTACTTTAGCGTTTTTTCCTCATCAAATATCATATCTACCTTATAGTGTTGTTCTATTGCCAGCGCTGTATTCACTTGTTTTATTTATGCCAAGTATCAGTACTTTTTTACAGCAGCGGCAACACATATTTTTCACTTCATTTGTTTTGTTTAGTTGCTAGCGCAGCATTCATCATTTATTGTATATCAATTGGGACTTCATATACATCCTGTATATACATCACTCCTATTCTCCTCCTGCACATTGCTTCCTCTCTTTTCTTCTCCAGACTAATTAGCACTAATTTGGTAGGCCTGACACTGGCTCAGCAAGGCCTAAAGCAAGTGGCCTTTATAGGCAGGTACCGCGGGCCCCTATGGTGTAGCGAATAGAGAAACCCAGTGTTAGCTGTCCCTGCGGCTACTGCTCCCAGCACCACCTCTTCAGGCACTGCCAGCCCTCCTGGCTACAGCTGCCCCTTTCCACTGCCCATGGCACCACAATCGACCAGACTGGCTTTGCACCCATCCCAGACTGTTCCATCCCAATCCTCTCAGACGTGCCTCCCCAATCTTCCCGATTGTGTGCTCACTCACCAGCCCTCCATCTCCATTCTTCATTCTTCACCGATCAACTCCTCCCTAGAAGCACTTAAGATGGCAGCTTCCTTGACCATAAAGAAGGGTTTAGTTCTGACTTAAAGGTAAGCCTTGCAGAAAAAAAGGTGTTTTAGACAGGACAGCATGCTAAAATTCACAGCGGACCTTAAATCAACCACAATAAATAAGTAAATAAATAAATCTCCCACAATAATATAATAAAGAATAAAATGCAACAAAGGAGATGATTGCCCAAAGATGTACTGTAGTTATCAGAATACAAGTACAGTTTCTTAATTGACCCTCATCTCTTTCAATGCAGTTTTACAGCTTTCCCTGCAAAATCTTCCAATACCTTACACAGTGCCCATAGGTGTGCACAGGGCGTATGCTGGATGTGCCTGGGCACACCGTAATCACCCTGTCCTGTGCAGATTTCCCCAAAGTCCACTGTTCTACTGACTGACACCATCCACTGCTCTACTGGCATGTCCCCTGCTCTACTGACGCCATCCATGTTTTAAAATGTTTGTTTACTTAGAGTGTTTGTGCCTGTGTGTGTGTATATATATATATATATATATATATATAAATAAAAAAATATATATATATATATACACAGTGGGGACAGAAAGTATTCAGACCCCCTTAAATTTTTCACTCTTTGTTATATTGCAGCCATTTGCTAAAATCATTTAAATTCATTTTTTTTCCTCATTAATGTACACACAGCACTCCATAGTGACAGAAAAACACAGAATTGTTGACATTTTTGCAGATTTATTAAAAAAAATGAAATATCACATGGTCCTAAGTAGGGATGATTATATAAAGTGTAATGGCTGCGCTTAAGACACTATGTAGGTATGCAGCCCCCCTAAAGAAGCTCCCTAAAAAGTGCTTCAGAAAAGAGTAGATATATAAAATGGGGTGATGGCGCTCCCTATACTTGATTGGGCAAGTGAGTAAAAAAGAAATAAAACAAATTAAATTGGAAATAATAAATAAAATAATAAAGACCAATGTGCTGGCTCCACGGCGGGGGTACCCCACCTATTTAACCACTTGACGACCGCCGCACGACGATGTACGTCGGCAGAGCGGCACGGGCAGGCAAAAGGGCTTACATGTACGTCCTTGCCTGCCCGCGGGTGGGGGGTCCGATCGGACCCCCCCCAGTGCCAGCGGCGGTCGGATTCAGGTCAGGGGCAATCAAAGGTGAGGGGGAGGCCACTCATTCGTGGCTCCCCCCTCGCAATTGCTCCTGGCTTATGACAGACTTCCTCGGCTTCTGTAATGTAAACAGAAGCGGAGGAAGTGATGTCACCTCTCCTCGGCTCGGTATTTTCCGTTCCGGCGCCGAGGAGAGAAGACTGTAATGTGAGTGCACCAAACACACACACACAGTAGAACATGCCAGGCACACATTACACCCCCCTTTACCCCCCGATCACCCCCCGATCACCCCCCCCCATCACACTGACACCAAGCAGTTTTTTTTGTTTTGTTTTTATTACTGCATGGTGTCAGTTTGTGACAGTTAGTGTGTTAGGGCAGTTAGGGTTAGCCCCATTTAGGTCTAGGGTACCCCCCTAACCCCCCCTAATAAAGTTTTAACCCCTTGATCACCCCCTGTCGTCAGTGTCACTAAGCAATCATTTTTCTGATCGCTGTATTAGTGTCACTGGTGACGCTAGTTAGGGACGTAAATATTTAGGGTCGCCGTCAGAGTTTTATAGTGACAGGGACCCCCATATACTATCTAATAAATGTTTTAACCCCTTGATTGCCCCCTAGTTAACCCTTTCCCCACTGATCACCGTATAACTGTTACAGTTGACGCTGGTTAGTTCATTTACTTTTTATAGTGTCAGGGCACCCGCCGTTTATTACCGAATAAAGGTTTACCCCCTGATCGCCCGTCAGTGATATGCATCGCCCCAGGCAGCGTCAGATTAGCGCCAGTACCGCTAACACCTACGCACGCAGCATACGCCTCCCTTAGTGGTATAGTATCTGAACGGATCAATATCTGATCCGATCAGATCTATACTAGCTTCCCCAGCAGTTTAGGGGTTCCCAAAAACGCAGCGTTAGCGGGATCAGCCCAGATACCTGCTAGCACCTGCGTTTTGCCCCTCCGCCCGGCCCAGCCCAGCCCACCCAAGTGCAGTATTGATCGATCACTGTCACTTACAAAACTCTAAACACATAACTGCAGCGTTCGCAGAGTCAGGCCTGATCCCTGCGATCGCTAACATTTTTTTTGGTAGAATTTTGGTGAACTGGCAAGCACCAGCCCCAGGCAGCGTTAGGTTAGCGCCAGTACCGCTAACACCCACGCACGCAGCATACGTCTCCCTTAGTGGTATAGTATCTGAACGGATCAATATCTGATCTGATCAGATCTATACTAGCGTCCCCAGCAGTTTAGGGTTCCCAAAAATGCAGTGTTAGCAGGATCAGCCCAGATACCTGCTAGCACTTGCGTTTTGCCCCTCCGCCCGGCCCAGCCCAGCCCACCCAAGTGCAGTATCGATCGATCACTGTCAGTTACAAAACACTAAACGCATAACTGCAGCGTTCGCAGAGTCAGGCCTGATCCCTGCGATCGCTAACAGTTTTTTTGGTAGCGTTTTGGTGAACTGGCAAGCACCAGCGGCCTAGTACACCCCGGTCGTAGTCAAACTAGCACTGCAGTAACACTTGGTGACGTGGCGAGTCCCATAAGTGAAGTTCAAGCTGGTGAGGTGGCAAGCACAAGTAGTGTCCCGCTGCCACCAAGAAGAAGACAAACAGGCCCGTCATGCCCATCATGCCCTTCCTGCTGCATTCGCCAATCCTAATTGGGAACCCACCACATCTGCAGCACCCGTAATTCCCCCATTCACATCCCCAACCAAATGCAGTCGGCTGCATGAGAGGTATTTTCTTTATGTCCTCCCGAGTACCCCTACCCAACGAACCCCCCCAAAAAAGATGTTGTGTCTGCAGCAAGCGCGGATATAGGCGTGACACCCGCTATTATTGTCCCTCCTGTCCTGACAATCCTGGTCTTTGCATTGGTGAATGTTTTGAACGCTACCATACACTAGTTGAGTATTAGCGTAGGGTACAGCATTGCACAGACTAGGCACACTTTCACAGGGTCTCCCAAGATGCCATAGCATTTTGAGAGACCCGAACCTGGAACCGGTTACAGTTATAAAAGTTATTTACAAAAAAAAGTGTAAAAAAAAATATATATATAAAATAAAAAAAAATAGTTGTCGTTTTATTGTTCTCTCTCTCTCTATTCTCTCTCTATTGTTCTGCTCTTTTTTACTGTATTCTATTCTGCAATGTTTTATTGTTATTATGTTTTATCATGTTTGCTTTTCAGGTATGCAATTTTTTATACTTTACCGTTTACTGTGTTTTATTGTTAACCATTTTTTTGTCTTCAGGTACGCCATTCACGACTTTGAGTGGTTATACCAGAATGATGCCTGCAGGTTTAGGTATCATCTTGGTATTATTCTTTTCAGCCAGCGGTCGGCTTTCATGTAAAAGCAATCCTAGTGGCTAATTAGCCTCTAGACTGCTTTTACAAGCAGTGGGAGGGAATGCCCCCCCCCACCATCTTCCGTGTTTTTCTCTGGCTCTCCTGTCTCAATAGGGAACCTGAGAATGCAGCCGGTGATTCAGCCAGCTGACCATAGAGCTTATCAGAGACCAGAGTGGCTCCAAACATCTCTATGGCCTAAGAAACTGGGAGCTACGAGTATTTCATGACTTAGATTTTGCCGGATGTAAACAGCGCCATTGGGAAATTGGGGAAGCATTTTATCACACCGATCTTGGTGTGGTCAGATGCTTTAAGGGCAGAGAAGAGATCTAGGGTCTAATAGACCCCATTTTTTTTAAAAAAAGAGTACCTGTCACTACCTAATGCTATCATAGGGGATATTTACATTCCCTGAGATAACAATAAAAATGATTAAAAAAAAATGAAAGGAACAGTTTAAAAATAAGATAAAAAGCAAAAAAAAAAATAAAGAAAAAAAATAAATAAAATGCCAGGACAGTTCAAAACCCCCCCAAATGACCCCATTTTGGAAAGTAGACACCCCAAGCTATTTGCTGAGAGTCATGTCGAGTCCATGGAATATTTTATATTGTGACACAAGTTGCGGGAAAGAGACAATTTTTTTTTTTTTTGCACAAAGTTGTCACTAAATGATATATTGCTCAAACATGCCTTGGGAATATGTGAAATTACACCCCAAAATACATTCTGTTGCTTCTCCTGAGTACGGGAATACCACATGTGTAAGACTTTTTGGGAGCCTAGCCGCGTACGGGACCCCGAAAACCAAGCATCGCCTTCAGGCTTTCTAATGGCGTAAATTTTTGATTTCACTCTTCACTGCCTATCACAGTTTGGGAGGCCATGGAATGCCCAGGTGGCACAAACCCCCCCAAATGACCCCATTTTGGAAAGTAGACACCCCAAGCTATTTGCTGAGAGGTATAGTGAGTATTTTGCAGACCTCACTTTTTATCACAAAGTTTTGAAAATTGAAAAAAAAAAAAATGTTTTTTCTTGTCTTTCTTCATTTTCAAAAACAAATGAGAGCTGCAAAATACTCACCATGCCTCTCAGCAAATAGCTTGGGGTGTCTACTTTCCAAAATGGGGTCATTTGGGGGGGGGGTTGTGCCACCTGGGCATTCCATGGCCTCCGAAACTGTTATAGGCAGTGAGGAGTGAAATCAAAAATTTACACTCTTAGAAATCCTGAAGGCGGTGATTGGTTTTCGGGGCCCCGTACGCAGCTAGACTCCCCAAAAGTCCCACACATGTGGTATCCCCATACTCAGGAGAAGCAGATAAATGTATTTTGGGGTGCAATTCCACATATGCCCATGGCCTGTGTGAGCAATATATCATTTAGTGACAACTTTGTACAAAAAAAATAAATAAATAAAAATTTGTCACTTTACCGCAACTTGTGTCAAAATATAAAATATTCCATGGACTCAACATGCCTCTCAGCAAATAGCTTGGGGTGTCTACTTTCCAAAATGGGGTCATTTGGGGGGTTTTGTGCCATCTGGGCATTTTATGGCCTTCGAAACTGTGATTGGTAGTGAGGAGTGAAATCAAAAATTTACGCCCTTAGAAATCCTGAAGGCGGTGATTGGTTTTCGGGGCCCAGTACGCGGCTAGGCTCCCAAAAAGTCCCACACATGTGGTATCCCCATACTCAGGAGAAGCAGCTGAATGTATTTTGGGGTGCAATTTCACATAGGCCCATGGCCTGTGTAAACAATATGTCATTTAGTGACAACTTTTTGTAAATATATATTTTTTTGTCATTCAATCACTTGGGACAAAAAAAATAAATATTCAATGGGTTCAACATGCCTCTCAGCAATTTCCTTGGGGTGTATACTTTCCAAAATGGGGTAATTTGGGGGTGGGGTTGTACTGCCCTGCCATTTTAGCACCTCAAGAAATGAGATAGGCAGTCATAAACTAAAAGCTGTGTAAATTCCAGAAAATGTACCCTAGTTTGTAGACGCTATAACTTTTGCGAAAACCAATAAATATACGCTTATTGACATTTTTTTTTACCAAAGACATGTGGCCGAATACATTTTGGCCTAAATGTATGACTAAAATTGAGTTTATTGGATTTTTTTTTATAACAAACAGTAGAAAATATAATTTTTTTTCCAAATTTTCGGTCTTTTTCCGTTTATAGCGCAAAAAATAAAAATGGCAGAGGTGATCAAATACCATCAAAAGAAAGCTCTATTTGTGGGAAGAAAAGGACACAAATTTCCTTTAGGTACAGCATTGCAAATTGGAAAAAGTCCTCTGGTCCTTAGGCAGCATAATGGTCCGGGGCTGAAGTGGTTAAGGTTATATGTATAACCAGGGGTGCCAATACATATATGGATAAGCAAATAAAATGGGTTAGTGACACTCCCTATAATTGGTTTATGAGCATAAGTGAGTGTGAAAGTAAAAAAACCTAATAAATAGTACTGGCTCCACAGCAGAAATATCCCACTGGCTGCGGGTTTGTGCGTGTGACCAAGTATACTAGTATGTGTGCAATCTCCTCACCATAAGTGGTATTGTTAATAGGTGTGACTATACCCTAATTATACATTCATCGTGTGTAAATAATACCATAAATAGTATCCCTATATATGCCAGCAATGTCTCACATATATAAAACCTTCCGCATAAGTGCACAAAACTTGATAATAAATAGTAATAGGATATTATTTAATAATGAACCTGTGGCTATAATGCAAATAGTGATAGCATCAAAATAACAAAGATAGCGGTAAGCCCATAAGTGACCATATGATTGAGCACTTGGGTAGGTATTATACATCTACCAAGTTGTAAAATCCATGGACATAATCAGTGAACAAAAATCATCATAAACAAAAATCATTTAAACCTTATTATTTTAAAGTGTTTATAAGCAGTCCATAATTAATATGTTTGTAAGCAGTCCATAATTAATATATGAAGGTGTCTCCAACACGGTGAAAAGGTAATCTCAAAAACGTGACTTAAGTGCGTTCAATATCCTTGGTAACTTAGTGCTCCCCCTCAAGGGTCCCCACTCACCAAATCCATTCACCCCAGAGGGGCATTACGCATATAGATGTAGCCTCTACGATCTCCTTGTCAGCGTAGTGGATGGGTTTCCCGGGGTGGTCCTCAGCATTCACAGGAGAATGGAGCTTTATCACTCATATAAAAAGAAGGAATAGTGGACTCCCATAGTGTAGTAAATAAAATTAAAATTTATTCCAACATAAAAAATCTTCCAATAAAAGATACTACAGTCCAGCACAACTGGCTATAGTAATCCAGCAGCAAAAAGTACCAAAGGCAATGATCTCCAAACTAGGTGTAGCTAGCACAATGCTACCCTGATATATATAAAAAACAACAAACAACCGGGCAGCCTGTGGCGCAAGGTGGAAGTAAACGAAAGTTTGCACTCCACCTGCGTTCCACCGGCCTGACTTCCGGAAATGACATAGCTTGCGTGGCGCCGTCGTACGTGTTTCGTCATAGACGTCCTCAGCAACGGTGCCCGCACGCCACGCACCACGTCATTTTAATAGGGAAGCAGCCATATTGGTCCCGCCCCTCATAGACGAAGGCACCTATCATGGTGAGCTGTAGGCGGAACAACACGCCTGATGTATCCCGGAGTGTCCGCAATGGTTGTATAAGTAAATTAAATAAATTTGATTAATGTGCAGCGTCCGACTTCATGGCTGATTTTCTAAAGGTTTGAATCACTCATACATCATGGCAAAACATTAGAAATAATAACGAATAGTGATCCCAGTATTCAGCATTACCAATTTATCCATAGACCCTATGTGTACAACCCAGTATCCCTAGTCTACAGCTCACACAGGGCTCCCCCTATGGGCCATTTCTGTTCTCCCTCTCAGGATATGCTGGCTTCATCACACTAAGTTTAGGAATATTACAAAGTTCTAAATACACAATGTGGGCCATCAGTAGCAAAGGTTGTTAAATTCTAAATGGATCTATAGCGGTGTGAGGGATATAAAAGGTGGTATATATCTAATATAAGGGAAGGGACAGTAAGACTAGAGGTGATTAACCAATGTAAATAGCTATAAATATCTAGTGTAAATAAAAAGGGACCACAAAATATAATAAATTAATTAACCACAGTCCCATATTGGGGCCAAGGTATGCAATTACTATGGGCAGGTGTGCAGATAATATAAATGCATACGGGTGCATCTCTAAGGTCAAACCATAGCACAACTCCAATGTGAAGCTGACCGAACTCCATGGAGGGTATACGCATAAGTCACCAAAGTTATAAACACATCTAGATGTATGCAGCCATACCCATTAATGTACCTCTCATAACCTGCCCGCAGGTCCCAAAGGAAATAGTTGGCATGGAGCCAGGGTTCCAGATCACCAGTTGAGGCAATATTCTGACTGCCCAACTGCTTGATCAAAAAAGGGGGGGCCTACCCAGAACACCCTCAGGGGTTGGCTATGAAACAGTTTAAATCAATATCTAGGTTGAGGCCCCTTGGAGCAAGGGACCCCAACCTATATATCCAAGCAGTTTCATTTTGTGACACAAGTGTGGTTTTATTGCCACCTCGCCAATGATCCTTGATGCAGTCAATCCCGTAAAATATCAACCCCGTAGGGTCCCGGTTATGTACTGCATCAAAATGGCGGGAAAGATGGTGTTTAGGGAACCCCTTCCTAATGTTTTTAATGTGTTCATGTATACGCACATATAAGGGCCGAGTGGTTCTACCCACATATTGTAATTGGCATGGGCACTCAATGACGTAAGTCACATGAGTGCTCTGACAAGTGATGAGTTTCCTGATACGGTATTCTTTATGATCCGTCCTAGATTTAAAGGTTTCCCTTTTATGGGGTTGTTTTTTACTGACCCTACATGGTAAACATTTTTGGCATTTGTAAAAGCCCCTCATATCTGGAAATATTTGGGTCGACTTTGGAGGGTTGATGACATTATGCACTAAATAATCTCTAAGCGTGGGAGCCTTTCTATACACCACCTTAGGTTTATTGGGTAATATATTTGCTAGGATTCTGTCCTCTTTTAGAATTGG
Source organism: Lithobates septentrionalis (assembly GCA_037952835.1). Classification (NCBI taxonomy): domain Eukaryota; kingdom Metazoa; phylum Chordata; class Amphibia; order Anura; family Ranidae; genus Lithobates; species Lithobates septentrionalis. The sequence continues at coordinate 250,857 of JBBDGP010000050.1, read as the reverse complement.
CCAGTATTTGGTTAGGATATGTTCAAACTCTTTGTATTGGGTGTTGAAACCTGTGACAAACACCAGGTCTGTATTCTTTTTCCCTTTTTTAGATTTTTTGAACAGACTTTTCCGGTCCATATTTGCTATGTCAGTCTTCATCTTAAGTAACATATTTAACTTGTATCTTTTCTTACTAAAAAGATTTTTTATGTTGGAATAAATTTTAATTTTATTTACTACACTATGGGAGTCCACTATTCCTTCTTTTTATATGAGTGATAAAGCTCCATTCTCCTGTGAATGCTGAGGACCACCCCGGGAAACCCATCCACTACGCTGACAAGGAGATCGTAGAGGCTACATCTATATGCGTAATGCCCCTCTGGGGTGAATGGATCTGGTGAGTGGGGACCCTTGAGGGGGAGCACGAAGTCACCAAGGATATTGAACGCACTTAAGTCACGTTTTTGAGATTTCCTTTTCACCGTGTTGGAGACACCTTCATATATTAATTATGGACTGCTTACAAACATATTAATTATGGACTGCCTATAAACACTTTAAAATAATAAGGTTTAAATGATTTTTGTTTATGATGATTTTTTTTCACTGATTATGTCCATGGATTTTACAACTTGGTAGATGTATAATACCTACTCAAGTGCTCAATCATATGGTCACTTATAGGCTTACCGCTATCTTTGTTATTTTGATGCTATCACTATTTGCATTATAGCCACAGGTTCATTAATAATTAATATCCTATTACTATTTATTATCAAATTTTGGGCACTTATGCGGAAGGTTTTATATATGTGAGGCACTGCTGGCATATATAGGGATACTATGTATGGTATTATTTACACATGATACATATAACCTTAAATAGGTGGGGTACCCCCGCCGTGGAGCCAGCACATTGGTCTTTATTATTTTATTCATTATTTCCAATTTAATTTGTTTTATTTCTTTTTTACTCACTTGCCCAATCAAGTATAGGGAGCGCCATCACTCCATTTTATATATCTACTAAGTAGGGATGAGCTTTTAGTTCGAGTCGAACTCATGTTCAACTCGAACACCGACTGTTCGCCAGTTCGCCAAAATAGCGAACAATTTGGGGTGTTCGCGGTAAATTCGAAAGCTGATGAACACCCTTTAAAAGTCTATGGGAGAAATCAAAAGTGCTAATTTTAAAGGCTTATTGTCATAAATAGTGTTTGGGGACCTGGGTCCTGCCCCAGGGGACATGGATCAATGCAAAAAAAAGTTTTAAAGACGTCAGTTTTTTCGGGAGCAATGATTTTTCTTTCAATAGATTTTTATTGAAGTTTTAACATTGGAAAAATAACATGGTACAGCGAAGTCATATATCAATCAGATAATAAATCGACTGTGTGTTACAGAGGTGCAACAAAGCCAGAACAAACAAGGTCCTACGTATAGAGTAAAGTCAAGGAGTATTCTGCATCATTATTCGCGAAATGGCGAAACTCCTCAGTCCCAACACCCCTAATGGGAACTAACTGTGTTGGAGTCTGAGGATTGTCACCCCCTCCCGGGAACCGCTCGCTCAACTGTTCGGGAGGACCTGTTTAAAAAGCCTGTAGGAGTCTTGGTACATCCCCAGATTTGCACATACAGCTCTGTAGCATTTGGTATCTGTGACCTCGACTAGAACCATTCTGTACCTATATATCAAACCAAGACAATAAAGGGATAGCAATAGACAGAAAAAAAGAATAGGGAGGAAAAGGAGAGAGAGATAGAGAGGTGTTGAGAAAGTGACCTAAGACGGAGTGGCAATCGCTCCTCTGCGTTCAATTAGGAGGTGAGACACGATTCAGTGGGCCGGAAATGTATGTGGCCCAGAGTTCCCAAACTGCATCGTTTCTGTCTACCGTATCCAGAAGGATGCTGACTGTTTTTTCCTGAGCCATGATCCAGGATATTTTTTGTTTAACTAACATAAATGAGACTGTGGGCTGTTTCCAAGCTTGAGCTATTGTTATTTTAGTTCCGAGAAGGATGAACCTGATAAGATTTTGGGCCAATTTCGGTATACCCAGGTTGGTGAAGTTTAATAAAGCGTACTGTGGAGTTTTCGAGATAGGTATGTTCATAATTTTCCTAATAATATGGAATATTTTGTTCCATAAGTCCCTGATTTTGGGGCATTCCCACCAGATATGGAGCATGGAACCAATATGTCCGCAGTTACGGAAGCATAAGGGGGATGCATTCGGGTAGATTTTAGCTATCCGTGTGGGAACCATATACCATCTCATTAAAAATTTTAAGTTAGCTTCAACTAATGCTATATTGAGAATGCCTTTTAAAGCAGCGACAGAAGCTTTGTGCCACTCATTCAAGGTCCATTCTTGTTGTAGATCAGCCTCCCATTCTCGCATAAAAAGCGTTTTAGATACAGCTCTAGCAAGTGCCCGGTAGATCACCGTTATTCTCCCCCTCTGCTCCATGGCTTAAACGCACCATAGTTCATATTCCGTGATGGGTAGAGGTTTGTGAATGGAGAACCGTAGAGATCTGATAAAATGGGATATTTGTTGGAGTCTAAACCTTTCCATTACTGGCATGTCAAGTTTACTGGTGCAGTGGGCAAAGGTAAGAGGACCCGTCGGGGTTACAAAATGGCCGATCCTGTAAAGCCCCTTATCCAGCCACCATTGGAAGGCTTTAATGTCCTGTCCAGGCGGAAAAAGGGGATTTCTGAAAATGTGGGATAGAGGGCGCCAGTGGGAGATCAAGTGTGAATTGTTTTTAAGGGAGTCCCATAGTGTTAAGGAATGAGAAAGTGTGGGTGCTAGGTCTTGGTCTTGGTTGAACACCAAAGTATATAGTCTAGAGTGTAGTGTGGGATAGCCTGTCATTCCATATGCACCCAATCAGGGTGAGCGATTTTAGAATATATAGTGGATAGTTGGGAAATTTGAGCTGCTTGATAGTACCAGAGCATGTTGGGCACACCCACCCCGCCCTGGTCTCTACTGTGGAAGAGAGTCCCCATGGCAATTCTGTGCCCTTTGGTACCCCATATAAATTTTATGATTTTCGATTGGAAATTCCGGATATGTTCCCTAGGGATGGGGATAGGTAAGGATCTGAAGAGATACAGGATTCGGGGTAGTAGGGTCATTTTTACCGAACTCACCCTGCCTAGCCAGGAAAGGCCCAGTTTGTCCCATGTTGAGGGATCTTCCTCCAATTTACAAAAGATTACGGGATAGTTGGCTGAGTAAAGTTTATCTATAGTCGCAGTAAAATTAATCCCTAAATAGGGGAGCGCGGTCTCTGTCTACCCGAACCTAAAGTTGTTTTTAAGCTGAGAGACCAGCTGAGCTGGTAGATTAATATTGAGGGCTAAAGATTTTGAATAATTGACTACGAGTCCCGACACTTTGCCAAAATCATCCAGCACCCTGCATATAATAGGGAGGGAGGTGATAGGCGAGGATATAAAGAGCAAGATGTCGTCAGAAAACAAAGCGCATTTGTGAGATTGTGGTCCACATTGTAGTCCTTGTATGTCAGGGTTGTCTCTGATGGAAATTGCCATGGTCTTGATGATCATGGCAAAGATTAACGGGGATAAGGGACACCCCTGCCTCGTACCGCGGAGGATTGGGAAGGAATTCGAGTGATATCCCTGCATCTTAATTTTCGCTTCCGGAGTAGAATACAGAGCACCTATTATGTTCATAAAGAACTCACCAAATCCCCATTTCTGCAGGGTAGGGACCAGAAAAGACCATGAGACGGAATCGAACGCCTTCATAAGATTCAGTGAAAGCAAAAGACCCTTTTGTTTGGGACCCCCGTCCCATCCTGAACCCAAGAGAGAGACGACGTTGATAGCCCTCCTGATCTGATCCGGTCCCTGTCACTCGGGAATAAAGCCAACTTGGTCCTTATGATTGTAAAGGCCAATAAAGTTGAAAATCCTGTCAGCTAAAATTTTCGTTAGAATTTTAAGATCATTGTTGATCAAGGGTATGGGCCTATAATTGGAGGTGCAACTGGGGTCCTTTCCTTGTTTAGGGATCACTGTATTGAATGCTGAGTTTGAGGTCTTATCAAGGGGCGCTCCAGATCGGAGATGATTAAAATAGCGAGCTAAGTATGGAGAGAGTGTTGGGGAAAAATGCTTATAATACAGAACAGAGAAGCCGTCAAGGCCTGGGGCCGAGTTGTTTTTAAGGTTTTTAATGACCTGTGCTACTTCTTCTATGGAGATTGGAGCCTCCAACTCATCCCTGTGCTGTTCCCTGATTTTCGGGATCTTCACCGATCCTAAAAAGGAGTCTATGTTGTCGGGAGAAGGTTCCTTCCCCATCTTGCTGTACAGAGTGCAATAGTAGTCATGAAAGGCTTCCATTATTTTTTTGGGGTTCTGTGTGAGGGACCCATCATTTAATTTTATTTTAGGAAGCGCATGGGTTCTGAGTTTAGGGGTTAATCGTCTCGCCAATAAAGAGCCTAGTCTATCTTTTTGGTGGTAAAATCGACCCCCCTCCCATCTGAGGCTTCTTTCCGCTATTGCAGTGAGGGCTAGGTTCAAGGCTGTGCGCGCTGATTCCAGCCTTTTTGCGGTGCTATAGGAAGGTTGGGATTTATGTAATTTGCTTAGGGAAAACTCCCTCTCTAACCTGTCAATATCCATCTTGCGAGCCTTGCGCATTCTAGAATAAATTTGGATTAGGCTACCCCGAATTGCAGCCTTATGAGCTGCCCACAAAGTGGATGGGGAGATGTCATTCGTGTCATTCAGAAGGAAGTATTCCTGAATGTGCTTTTCAATTTCACTAACGTGCGTGGGGTTGCTAAGGATGGAGGCATTAAGTAAATGTATTGGACCACTGTTCAATGTCAGTAGGAGAAGAGAGTGGTCTGACCAGGCAGAGTCCCTAAACTCCGACCTAAGCACCAGTGGAACATATTGATGTAGAATAAAAAAAATGGTTTATCCTAGAAAAGGATTATGCGGATTGGAGTAGTGCGTATAGTCCCACGCCCGTGGATTCATTTCCCTCCAGATATCCACCAAACCGTGATGGAATATTTGTCTGGCCAAGACTCTGCCTGGTAGGACGAACCCGGTTCTTGTCTGGGGGACGGGATTTATCGATTCCTGCATCGAAGGCTAGGGTGGAGTCACCTCCATAAATGACTAGGCCTTAAGTATGCAGTGCTAGTGTGTGGAAGAGGGATTTAAAGAACTTAGCCTGCCCCTTGTTTGGCGCATAATATGAAACGAGGGAGTAAAGTTGTTCGTCTATGAGGACCTTCACCAGCAAAAATCTACCCTCCGGATCCCGAAATTCAGATACCAGGGAGAATTGAGTTTTGCGAGAAAAGAACAGGCCAACACCTTTGGTCTTATTGTCAGAGTTTGCTAAATAAAATCTGGGGAATTTGGCATAAATAAATGAAGGGGTATAGGATTTAGGGAAATGGGTTTCCTGCAAGAATAGTATGTTTATTTTTTGGGTATGATAATGTTGTAAGATTTTCCTTCATTTCACAGGGGAATTAAGTCCCTGAACGTTGTGGGTGGCAATGCGTAGAGCTGGTCTATGTGTGGTGGGGTCAGCCATAGAGCAGTATAGAGGGGCAAGCGGGTGATCCCCGGCCACTTACCTTCGTATCCAGGGTGAGTTCCAGATCCTGCAAAGGAGCGAGACCACTGCCGTCACTGAAAGAAAAATTAGAGAGGTGAAAGAGAGAAAAGAGAGATAGAGAACAGGGAACAGAGATGGTAGAAATAATCTCCGGGGGAGAGGGGAAGTCATACCCGTCCCACCCAGAGATACAATCATGGTGTCCCCCCCTCTGGTGGGGCATTTCCTGACCAGAAGCAGAAAAACCGAAATGGTTAGCTGCTCCGAGTACGGGAGATGGTGCATTGGACCCGCTCCGTCCTCCGTGCCCAAAAATCCTAACTAGTAAAAAGTAAGATAGAGTTAAAAGCACAAGCAATCAGGATGTCTGACCTGTATAACCTCAAACAGAAACCAGGGGTAAATCAGGGTGTGGGCAAGGGAATTGGGGTATGCAAGAGAATGAATATTAAACAATGTGGGACTGTGATCTGTGATTCTGGTCATGAACCAGCCATGGAAGCCCAGATGGGGAAATCGGACAGAACATAGGGAGAAGGGAGGAGGGGGAGGGAAGCCCTATGATTAGGTACTGAGCTGCACCAACGGTGACGAGAGGGGGCTAAAAAAAGTTCCCTCTAGGTGCTCGATGCAAGTGCCCCTGGACCAGAAAGAAAAAAAAAAATTTAAATGACAATCTGAAGAAATTTTCTTCCGACCCTGAAGTTCGCTTTGTTTAACAGATTTGATATCGGTCGAATTTGGGAGTCCAGGGAGTCTCAGGAGGTGCCATGGCCAAGGATAGGAGAGTCTCCATAAAGTTTCCGTAAGTTCAGATGTCGAGGAACATGGCGGAGAAGACCGTAGAGGGGGGAGTCCGAGGAGGAGCAAAAGGGCTGTGAAGTACAGTAGATTAGTTAGAAGATATAGTTGGGTGTTGATGCCTGGGAGTCCTGGTGTGACCGGGCCCAAAGAGATGTGTATTTGGAGAAAGGGGAAGGAGTTCCTCTAAATCATGGGGGAAGTCGTACCTTGGCTTTCTTGTTCCTGGGCTTCGTCCAAATAGAGGTGATGGGGCTAGAAGGAGGCAGTCGTTTGGTCAAGCTGGACACAGAAGTCTGCATTGGAGAGGGTGGGTCCTTGGGAAGGAATCCCAGTGTCTGCAGCAAGTGTTCTCCTTCTTGGAATGTGGAGAATCTGAAGGGTTTACCATTAAAATCAAATTTTAGGCTAAAGGGGAATAGCCACCAATATTTGACATTCTTCTGTGTCAAAACCGTTAGAAGGGGTTTGAGTGCCTGTCTTTTCTGCATGGTGAAGGGGGAAATGTCCGCGTAAATTTGGATAGAGCGCCCCATCAGTTGGATGTGTGGGGTAGTGCGGGCTCTCCTCATCACCTCCTCCTTGACATTGTAGTAGTGTGGTTTGACGACAATGTCGCGTGGGAGGCCATCCTGGCGGGGAGGTCCCAGGGCCCTATGAGCTCGATCAAGCTCCAATTTGTGAGCACGGATGTCGGGGATACGTTTTTTGATAAGCGCGTGCACCGCTTCAGGAACGTCTGTGACAGACTCAGGCAGTCCCCTAATTCTAAAATTAAGTCTCCTGGACCTGTTTTCAAGGTCATCGATCTTTGCTATGGCTCCCTCCAGTTGGTCGTGCAGTTCTTAAAAACGATTGGTATTTTTGTTCACCCGGTCGATCGTGGCGTCCACTTTATTTTCAATGCTGTCAATGCGAGTGCCTAGGAGTTGGAGGTCTGCTTTAATATCTGAGGTAATTCTGGCTGCAGTCTGTGTTAAGCCCCTATCTAGCATCTCTGCAAATTTAGAGAACATAAAATCAATGTCCTGGGGCTGTGAGGTGAGTTGATCAGACCTCTGACAGAAGGCATTAGGCCTGCTAGTGTGTGCTCCTGAGGATATGAGCCCCTGCATGTCATCCAGGGTTTGGTCCAGAAGTGAGACTGTGGTGGCTGGGGATAGTGGGCCTCCACACACAATGGGTGAGGGGGCCTCTCCACATACCTCCTCATGTAAAGCGTCCCTCCATGAAGCCGAGCAGGGGATCCCTGTGTGAGCCGCGTGAGGCGGCCGATCCGCCGCCATCTTGGATTTTTGGCCGATCCAGGGGAAGCCTCCTGGAGTGCTATTAGGGCTCGTACTGCCTCCGTAGATGTCCCCACAATGTTCCCCGAGGGTTCCTGTCCCCTCCAGTCCCGTGCAGGCTAGCGTGCTTGTTGCAGGGGGCGCGGACTGCTCGGAGCGGGACGGAGCTCCATGTTCAGGCGGCCATCACACAGAGCGCCGTGCATGCGCCTGAGAAAGCAGTGATTTTAATAATGCTTAAAGTGAAACAATAAAAGTGTAATATTCCTTTAAATTTTGTACCTGGGGGGTGTCTATAGTATGCCTGTAAAGGGGCACACGTTTCCCGTGTTTAGAACAGTCTGACAGCAAAATGACATTTCAAAGGAAAAAAGGCATTTAAAACTACTCGCGGCTAATAATGAATTGCCGGTCCGACAATACACATAAAAGTTAATTGATAAAAACGGCATGGGAATTCCCCACAGGGGAACCCCCGAACCAAAATTAAAAAAAAAAAAAAGATGTGGGGGCCCCCCTAAATTCTTTTTAAAAAAATGGCGTGGGGTCCCCCTCAAAATCTATACCAGACCCTTATCCGAGCACGCAACCTGGCAGGCCGCAGGAAAAGAGGGGGGACGAGAGTGCCCCATCCTGAACCGTACCAGGCCACATGCCCTCAACATTGGGAGGGTGCTTTGGGGTAGCCCCCCAAAACACCTTATCCCCATGTTGATGAGGACAAGGGCCTCATCCCCACAACCCTTGCCCGGTGGTTGTGGGGGTCTGCGGGCGGGGGGCTTATTGGAATCTGGAAGCCCCCTTTAACAAGGGGACCCCCAGATCCCGCCCCCCCCTGTGTGAAATGGTAATGGGGTACAAATGTACCCCTACCATTTAAAAAAAAAGTGTCAAAAATGTTAAAAATGACAAGAGACAGTTTTTGACAATTCCTTTAAATGCTTCTTCTTTCTTCTATCTTCTATCTTCTTTCTGCTATCTTCTATCTTCCTTCGGTTTCTTCCTCCATCTTCTTCTTCTGGTTCTTCTGGTCCTTCTGGTTCTTCCTCCGGTGTTCTCGTCCGGCATCTTCCTCCACAGCGTCTTCTTCCCTTCTTCTCCTCGGGCCGCTCCGCATCCATGATGGCATGGAGGGAGGCTCGGAGGGGGCGGGGTTACCCATTATGTAGCCCTGCCCCCTTCTGACATCACGGGAATGTCACAGGGAAGTCCCCGTAAAGTCCCTGTGTGTCAGAGGGGGGCTCCGCACCCCGTTATTTAAGAACCGTCAGAAGAGGAGAAGCGTCACACAGCGGGAGCCTCCCTCCATTCCATCATGGATGCGGAGCGGCCCAAGGAGAAGAAGGGAAGAAGACGCTGCGGAGGAAGATGCCGGATGAGAACACCGGAGGAAGAACCAGCAGAACCAGAAGGACCAGAAGAAGAAGAAGATGGAGGAAGAAACCGAAGGAAGATAGAAGATAGAAGAAAGAAGATAGAAGTTAGAAGAAAGAAGAAGCATTTAAAGGAATTGTCAAAAACTGTCTCTTGTCATTTTTAACATTTTTGACACTTTTTTTGTGAAATGGTAGGGATACTTTTGTACCCCCTTACCATTTCACACAGGGGGGAGGGCCGGGATCTGAGGGTCCCCTTGTTAAAGGGGGCTTCCAGATTCCGATAAGCCCCCCGCCCGCAGACCCCCACACCCACCGGTCAAGGGTTGTGGGAATGAGGCCCTTGTCCCCATCAACATGGGGACAAGGTGTTTTGGGGGCTACCCCAAAGCACCCTCCCAATGTTGAGGGCATGTGGCCTGGTACGGTTCAGGAGGGGGGGGCCGCACTCTCGTCCCCCCCTCTTTTCCTGCGGCCTGTAAGGTTGCGTGCTCGGATAAGGGTCTGGTATAGATTTTGAGGGGGACCCCACGCCTTTTTTTTTATTTTGGTCGGGGTGCCCCTTAATATCCATACCAGACCTGAAGGGCCTGGTATGGAATTTAGGGGGAACCCCCACATCATTTTTTTTTTAAATTTTGGCTCGGGGTTCCCCTGTGGGGAATTCCCATGCCGTTTTTATCAATGAACTTTTATGTGTATTGTCGGACCGGCAATTCATTAATAGCCGCGAGTAGTTTTAAATGACTTTTTTTCCTTTGAAATGTCATTTTGCTGTCAGACTGTTCTAAACACGGGAAACATGTGCCCCTTTACAGGCATACTATAGACACCCCCCAGGTACAAAAGTTAAAGGAATATTACACTTTTATTGTTTCACCTAAAGCATTATTAAAATCACTGCTCCCGAAAAAACGGCCATTTTTAAAACTTTTTTTGCATTGATCCATGTCCCCTGGGGCAGGACCCAGGTCCCCAAACACTTTTTATGACAATAACTTGCATATAAGCCTTTAAAATTAGCACTTTTGATTATTCATGTTCGCGTCCCATAGACTTTAATGGTGTTTGCGTGTTTGAACAAATGTTTTGCCTGTTCGCAAGTTTTGGTGTGAACCGAACAGGTGGGTGTTTGGCTCATCCCTAGTCCTAAGTATTCAGACCCTTTGCTCAGTATTTAGTAGAAGCACCCTTTTGATCTAATACAGCCATGAGTCTTTTTGGGAAAGATGCAACAAGTTTTTCACACCTGGATTTGGGGATCCTCTGCCATTCCTCCTTACAGATCCTCTCCAGTTCTGTCAGGTTGGATGGTAAACGGTGGTCAGCCATTTTTAGGTCTCTCCAGAGATGCTTAATTGGGTTTAAGTCAGGGCTCTGGCTGGGCCATTTAAGAACAGTCACAGAGTTGTTGTAAAGCCACTCCGTTATTTTAGCTGTGTGCTTAGGGTCATTGTCTTGTTGGAAGATAAACCTTTGGCCCAGTCTGAGGTCCTGAGCACTCTGGAGAAGATTTTCGTCCAGGATATGCCTGTACTTGGCCGCATTAATCTTTCTCTCGATTGCAACCAGTTGTCCTGTCCCTGCAGCTGAAAAACACCCCCACAGCATGATGCTGCCACCACCATGCTTCACTGTTGGGACTGTATTGGACAGGTGATGAGCAGTGCCTGGTTTTCTCCACACATATCGCTTAGAATTAAGGCCAAAAAGTTCTATCTTGGTCTCATCAGACCAAAGAATCTTATTTCTCACCATCTTGGAGTCCTTCAGGTGTTTTTTATCAAACTCCATGCGGGCTTTTATGTGTCTTGCACTGAGGAGAGGCTTCCGTCGGGCCACTCTGCCATAAAGCCCCGACTGGTGGAGGGCTGCGGTGATGGTTGACTTTCTACAACTTTCTCCCATCTCCCGACTGCATCTCTGGAGCTCAGCCACAGTGATCTTTGGGTTCTTCTTTACCTCTCTCACCAAGGCTCTTCTCCCTCGATAGCTCAGTTTGGCCGAACAGCCAGCTCTAGGAAGGGTTCTGGTCATCCCAAACGTCTTCCGTTTAAGGATTATGGAGGCTCTTAGGAACCTTAAGTGCAGCAGAATTTTTTTGTAACCTTGGCCAGATCTGTGCCTTGCTACAATTCTGTCTCTGAGCTCTTCAGGCAGTTCCTTTGACCTCATGATTCTCATTTGCTCTGACATGCACTGTGAGCTGTAAGGTCTTATATAGACAGGTGTTTGGCTTTCCTAATCAAGTCCAATCAGTATAATCAAACACAGCTGGACTCAATTGAAGGTGTAGCACCATCTCAAGGATGATCAGAAGAAATGGACAGCACCTGAGTTAAAAATATGAGTGTCACAGCAGAGGGTCTGAATACTTAGGATGTGATATTTCAGTTTTTCTTTTTTAATAAATCTGCAAAAATGTCAACAATTCTGTGTTTTTCTGTCAATATGGGGTGCTGTGTGTACATTAATGAGGAAAAAAATGAACTTAAATGATTTTAGCAAATGGCTGCAATATAACAAAGAGTGAAAAATTTAAGGGAGTCTGAATACTTTCTGTCCCCACTGTATATATATATATATATATATATATATATATATATATATATATATATATATATACACACACACACACGGTATCTCAGTATCTCACGAAAGCGAGTACACCCCTTTTGTAAATATTTTATTGTATCTTTTCATGTGACAACACTGAAGAAATGACACTTTGCTACAATGTAAAGTAGTGAGTGTACAGCTTGTATAACAGTGTACATTTTATGTCCCCTCAAAATAACTCACCACACAGCCATTAATGTCTTAACTGCTGGCAACAAAAGTGAGTACACCCCTAAGTGAAATTGTCCAAACTGGGCTAAATGAGCCATTTTCCCTCCCTGGTGTGATGTGACTTGTTATGCCCCGTACACACGGTTGTACTTTGTTCGGACATTCCGACAACAAAATCCTTAGATTTTTTCCGACGGATGTTGGCTCAAACTTGTCTTGCATACACACGGTCACACAAAGTTGTCAGAAAATCCGATCATTCTGAACGCTGTGACGTAAAACACGTACGTCGGGACTATAAACAGGACAGTGGCCAATAGCTTTCATCTCTTTATTTATTCTGAGCATGCGTGGCACTTTGTCCGTCGAATTTGTGTGCACACGATCGGAATTTCCGACAATGGATTTTGTTGTCGGAAAATTTTATATCCTGCTCTGAAACTTTGTGTGTCGGAAAATCCGATGGAAAATGTCCGATGGAGCCAACACACGGTCGGAATTTCCGACAACACGCTCCGATCGGACATTTTCCATCGGAAAATCCGACGGTGTGTATGGGGCATTAGTGTTACAAGGTCTCAGGTGTGAATGGGGAGCAGATGTGTTAAATTTGGTGTTATCGCTCTCATTCTCTCATACTGGTCACTAGAAGTTCAACATGGCACCTCATGGCAAAGAACTCTCTGAAGATCTTAAAAAAAAAGAATTGTTGCTCTACATAAAGATGGCCTAGGCTATAAGACCCTGAAACTGAACTGCACGTGCTCTGCGTCATATACAGAGGTTGTCTTTGGGAAATAGATGTATGAGTGCTGCCAGCATTGAATTGAATTGAATGGGGTGGGGGGTCAGCCTGTCAGTGCTCAGACCATACGCCGCACACTGCATCAAATTGGTCTGCATGTCTATTGCCCCAGAAGGAAGCCTCTTCTAAAGATGATGCATAACAAAGCCGCAAACAGTTTGCTGAAGACAAGCTGACTAAGGACATAGATTACTGGAACCATGTTCTGTGGTCTGATGAGACCAAGATAAACTTATTTGGTTCAGATAGTGTCAAGCGTGTGTGGCCGCCAGGTGAGGAACACAAAGACAAGTGTGTCTTGCCTACAGTCAAGCATGGTGGTGGGAGTATCATGGACTGGAGCTGCATGAGTGGTGCCGCCAAAGGGGAGTTACAGTTCATTGAGGGAAACATGAATGCCAACATGTACTGTGACATAGTGAAGCAGAGCGTGATCACCTCCCTTCAGAGACTGGGTTGCAGGGCAGTATTCCAACATGATAATGACCCAAAACACACCTCCAAGACGACCACTGCCTTGCTAAAAAGCTGAGGGTAAAGGTGATGGACTGGCCAAGCATGTCTCCAGACCTAGACCCTATTGAGCATCTGTGGGGCATCCTCAAATGGAAGGTGGAGGAGCGCAAGGTCTCTAACATCCACCAGCTCCGTGATGTTGACATGGAGAAGTGGAAGAGGACTCCAGTGGCAACCTGTGAAGCTCTGGTGAACTCCATGCCCAAGAGGGGGCAGTACTGGAAAATAATTGTGGCCACACAAAATATTGACACTTTGGGCCCCAATTGGACAGTTTCTCTTAGGGGTGTACTCACTTTTGTTGCCAGCGGTTTAGACATTAATGGCTGTGTGTTGAGATATTTTGAGGGGACAGCCAATTTACACTGTTATACAAGCTGTACACTCAATAATTTACATTGTAGCAAAGTGTCATTTCTTCAGTGTTGTCACATGAAAAGATAAAATAAAAAATTAAAATACAAAATAAAATAAATAAAATATTTATGAAAATGTGAGGGGTGTACTCCCTTTTGTGAGATACTGTATATACATATTAGGGTTGTCCCGATACCGATACTAGTATCGGTATCGGCACCGATACCGAGCATTTGCCCAAGTACTTGTACTCGGGCAAATGCTCCCGATGCCTCCCCCGATACCTTGACTGTCAGCTGTGATCGGCGCGTGGGGGAGTTACAAGATTCTCCCCCCGTCGGCTTTCAGCTGCTTTAGTGACATACAGCGGTGATCGCTCACAGCTGACTGTCACTGCATCCTCCTCCATGCCCCCTCCTTTCCTCTGTCCCTCTCAGCTGTCCCCTCGTTCTGCTCTTATCTGTCCCCTCCGTTCTGCTCTTATCTGTCCCCTCCGTTCTCCCCCTCTGTTCCTCCATCCCCCTCCTCCTTCCTTTGTGTATGGATAGAGTCAGCTGATTCTGTCCATTCACATAACTGAAACATTGTAATCTCCTGTGATTACGATGTGTCAGTTTATGAATGGAGAGAAGCTGCGGTCTTCTCTCCATTCATTGTCAGTGCAGCTGACGCTGCAGAGAAAGGGACTGGGGAATCTCTATCCTCTGTCTCTTTCTCTGTCTCAAGGGGGAGATATCAGAGGTCTGTTAAGACCCCTGATATCTCACCAATGCCCCCCAAAAGGGCTGATTAAAAAAAAAAAAAAAAAAAAACAATAAAGAATAAAAGAAATATTATTGTAAAAAATAAAAAAAAAATAACACACACATACAACGTTCAACCCCCCCCCCCCAAAAAAAAAGCAAGCACTGTTAAAAAAAAAAAAAAATGAAAAAAAAAAACAGTCACGTGACATTAAAAAAAAAGTATCGGTAATCGGTATCGGCGAGTACTTGAAAAAAAGTATCGGTACTTGTACTCGGTCCTAAAAAAGTGGTTTCGGGACAACCCTAATACATATACTGTATATATATATGTATATATTATATACACAACCAGGAATGTGTGTTTGAGCTCAGGGGTGCACACCCTAATACAATAGGCTGCGCACACCTATGACAATGCCTGCTCTGTGACCCTCCTTTTATAGTGAGGAGGCTGGCACATAACAAAGCAACCATTATTGGCACTTCAAAGAGATGAGCAAAGTTCAAAAGCTCTTGCAATAAATAATCATTACAATAAATTTAGACAGCTGAATTGTCTGCAGAAATAGTCTGGGTTCACCCAGAATTGAACCCAGTGTTGCCCAAAGTTGATTCTTATACCAAGTCATAAAGTGCACCATTACATGTTCCGAGTACTGCTTAGCCACATTAGACTTTACTAGGATTTTTCTTTTATAGAACAGCAAATATTTAGTTTTTGGTATTGGTGAATTTCACATTTTAAAATAATATTAAATTGCATATAAAATAGTATTTATTGACCAAAGAAGTAGGATGGTTACGTACCTACAAGAAAGCAGTGTTCACTTCAATCATCCAGTCACATGCAAGGGGAATTTCCTATTTTTCTCCTGCACATGTTTAGGCAGTTGAAGTGAAGACAGGTTCAATGGGCTTAGAGAACTAATGTAATATATCCGCCCCTTTAAGAATATATGCTAGTTCCCCTTATGCTACCGAGACATTTAATAATATATTCTTTTATCTTAAGTATGTTCTTGTCTAAGGGCAATTTGACTAAATCTAAGACTATATAGATACTGCACTGGTTTAAGCATGTTTCATAATGTAGCAATCAATAATACTTGCTAAGGTATGGAGAGATCTGTGACAAGCTAATGTAATCATTGGATTTGGTGATTCATGGTTCAAATGTTATATTATTTGCTGAAATTCACGTATGTAGTTATTTATTTTTACAATAAGTCTTAAGGTGGAAAAATAAAAGGATTGAACTGCTTCAGTATAGAAAATTATTTAAAAAAAATAATTTGTGCCTTAGAAATTCCCATTAACACAATGCTTAATCTATATTGAATAGTCAGTTGCTTTGTTTTCAATAGCCTAATTTTAACAAAAAATCCACTTCAGCTTCATTTGCAGTATTGATGCAATAGATAGCTGTCTAAAAAAAAATAGATGCTGGCTGACTACATATACACAACCTAGCCACCAAACAGTCTCTTTAATTAACCACTTCATATCCGGGCCATTTCTGACACTTCGCTCCTACATGTCAAAAATCATCATTTTTTTGCTATAAAATTACATAGAACCCCCAAACATTATATATGTTTTTTTAGCAGAGACCCTACAGAATACAATGGCGGTCATTGCAACTTTTTATCTTGCACGGTATTTGCGCAGCAATTTTTCAATGCGTTTTTTTTGGAAAAAAAACAGTTTCATGCTTAAAAAAAAAAGAAAACAGCAAAGTTAGCCAAATTTTTTTGCATTGTGTGAAAGATGAAGTTACGCCGAGTAAATAGATACCTAACATGTCACGCTTCAAAATTGCACACGCTCGTGGAATGGCGCCAAACTTTGGTACTTAAAAATGCCCATAGGCGACGCTTTAAAATTTTTTACTGGTTACATGTTTTGAGTTACAGAGGAGGTCTAGGGCCAAAATTATTGCTCTCGCTCTAACGTTCGCGGCGATACCTCACATGTGTGGTTTGAACACTGTTTTCATATGTGGGCGGGACTTACGTATGCGTGCGAGCTCACGGGGACAGGGGCGCTTTAAAAATTTTTTTTTTTTTTTTTATTGTTAATTTTACTTAAAATTTTTTATTTTGACACTTTAAAAAAATATTTTTTTTTTTGATCACTTTTATTTCTATTACAAGGAATGTAAACATCCCTTGTAATAGGAATATGACACGATCAGTCCTCTTTACAGTGAGATATGGGGTCAATAAGACCCCACATCTCACCTCTAGGCTGGGAAGCCTAAAATAAAAAAAAAAAATAAAACGATCGCCGCTTCACAACCGAAGCGGCGCCGTTTTTTTGAATGCAGAGGCCGGGCGTGACGTCATAACATCGCGCCCGGCCTCCGAACGATCATAGAGACTCCGGCGACCATCTGGTCCGCCGGAAATCTCTATGGTGAACATCCGGCGCCGGCGGATCCGCTATCCGACTCACCGATCGCTGAGGTGAGTCGGTAGTAGCACCGGAGGGCGGCGGGAGGGGGGGGTGTCCCCTCCCGCCGCCCGTAAGAACGATCAAGCGGTGGAACAGCCGCTATGATCATTCTTATGGTGTACGGAATTGCCGGCTGAAAATGCCGGTATCTGAATGATGTCTGTAGCCTCAGACATCATTCAGATATAAGCCCTGAAAGTGGAGGCCGTCATATGACGGCCTCCGGATGTCAAGTGGTTAAAGTTATTTCTACAAACATAGTAGATTCTATTAGGCCGGGGGTGTCAAACTGAGTTCATAATCCATCAGGATTATGGTTGCTATCAAAGGGCCGGTTGTATCTGTAAGACTAGATGTCCAGAGCACCGCACTCCCCTTACATATGATGTCAAGAGCCCCCCTACCATCAGAAGTCAAGAGTCCCTCACCCTCCCTTACATCACAGTGCACCCCCTTACCTTGTGCTTCTGCCAGGAAGAAGCTGGGGACAGAGCTCAGAAACAGAAAGTGCAGAGTCTGGAGGAGTGCCAGAGGAGGGCTGGAGTCTGCTGAATGCTGAGACCAGGGGAGTTGGAGAGCAGGGGGTGCTGCAGCTGCTCAGAGAGGCACAGAATCTGTAGGAAGAGTTTTGTCCTCTTCTATGCTTCTGACTGCTGAGACGGGGAAGGAGGGGCAGATACAACCCTCTCTGTGGCTGCATGGAAAAGTGCAGGATCTGGTAGAGGAATGCTGCTGACTGCTGAGATAAGGTAAGGAGGAGGGGTGTGAGGGCCACATGAAATGGCCTGGAGGGCCAGATTCAGCCCCCGGGCCTGTTTGGCACATGTGTATTAGGCAAATTCACTTGTATGTGCCTATGGAGGAAGGAAGTTCACTGTGGGTGAAGACACATTAGTAATCAGGAAAAGGTCATCCTCCCAGGCTTGTCCAGAGTAGAGAAGGGGCCTGCAAACATAAAAAAAAAACTTTTAAAAAAGATCGTTTTTAAAGGAGAAGTGATTTTAACCACTTGACGACCGCCTCACGCTGATATACGTCAGCAGAATGGCACAGGCAGGCAAAATCACATACCTGGTACGTGATTGGCTTCCCGCGGGCGGGGGGGTCAGATCAGACCCCCCGTGCCTGAGGCAGTCGCCGTTGGTCTGGCAGCGATCAGAGATGAGGGGGAGGCGATCCAATAGTGGCCCCCCCTCGTGATCGCTCCCAGCCAATGAGAATCCTCCCCTGTCTGTGTGTAGTACACACAGGCAGAGGATGTGATGTCATCTCTCCTCGGCTCGGCAGTTTCCGTTCCGGCGCCGAGGAGAGAAGACATCAATGTAAGTGCACAAACACACACTCAGTAGAACATGCCAGGCACACAAAACACCCCCGATCCCCCCCCAATCGCCCCCCAATCACCCCCCAATCACCCTTCTCCCCCCCTGTCACACTGACACCAAGCAGTTTTTTTTTCTGATTACTGCATGGTGTCAGTTTGTGACAGTTACTGTGTTAGGGCAGTTAGGGTTAGCCCCCTGTAGGTCTAGGGTACCCCCCTAACCCCCCCTAATAAAGTTTTAACCCCTTGATCACCCCCTGTCGCCAGTGTCACTAAGCGATCATTTTTCTGATCGCTGTATTAGTGTCACTGGTGACGCTAGTTAGGGACGTAAATATTTAGGTTCACGTTTTATAGCGACAGGGATCCCCATATACTATCTAATAAATGTTTTAACCCCTTGATTGCCCCCCTAGTTAACCCTTTCACCACTGATCACCGTATAAGTTTCACGGGTGACGCTGGTTAGTTCGTTTATTTTTTATAGTGTCAGGGCACCTGCCGTTTATTACCGAATAAAAGTTTAGCCCCCTGATCGCCCGGCGGTGATATGCGTCGCCCCAGGCAGCGTCAGATTAGCGCCAGTACCGCTAACACCCACGCACGCAGCATACGCCTCCCTTAGTGGTATAGTATCTGAACGGATCAATATCTGAGTTTAGGGTTCCCAAAAACGCAGTGTTAGTGGGATCAGCCCAGATACCTGCTAGCACCTGCGTTTTGCCCCTCCGCCCGTCCCAGCCCAGCCCACCCAAGTGCAGTATCGATCGATCACTGTCACTTACAAAACACTAAACGCATAACTGCAGCATTCGCAGATTTAGGCCTGATCCCTGGGATCGCTAACAGTTTTTTTGGTAGCGTTTTGGTGAACTGGCAAGCACCAGCCCCAAGCAGCGTCAGGTTAGCGCCAGTAGCGCTAACACCCACGCACTCAGCGTACACACCTCCCTTAGTGGTATAGTATCTGAACGGATCAATATCTGATCCAATCAGATCTATACTAGCGTCCCCAGCAGTTTAAGGTTCCCAAAAACGCAGTGTTAGCGGGATCAGCCCAGATACCTGCTAGCACCTGCGTTTTGCCCCTCCGCCCGTCCCAGCCCAGCCCGCCCAAGTGCAGTATTGATCGATCACTGTCACTTACAAAACACTAAACACATAACTGCAGCGTTCGCAGAGTCAGGCCTGATCCCTGGGATCGCTAACAGTTTTTTTGGTAGCATTTTGGTGAACTGGCATGTACCAGCCCCAGGCAGCGTCAGGTTAGCGCCAGTAGCGCTAACACCCACGCACGCACCGTACACCTCCCTTAGTGGTATAGTATCTGAACGGATCAATATCTGATCCGCTCAGATCTATACTAGCGTCCCCAGAAGTTTAGGGTTCCCAAAAACGCAGTGTTAGCGGGATCAGCCCAGATACCTGCTAGCACCTGCGTTTTGCCCCTGCGCCCAGCCCAGCCCAGCCCACCCAAGTGCAGTATCGATCGATCACTGTCACTTACAAAACACTAAACGCATAACTGCAGCATTCACAGAGTCAGGCCTGATCCCTGCGATCGCTAACAGTTTTTTTGGTAGCGTTTTGGTGAACTGGCAAGCACCAGCGGCCTAGTACAACCCTGTCTTAGTCAAACCAGCACTGCAGTAACACTTGGTGACGTGGCGAGTCCCATAAGTGCAGTTCAAGCTGGTGAGGTGGCAAGCACAAGTAGTGTCCCGCTGCCACCAAGAAGAAGACAAACACAGGCCCGTCGTGCCCATAATGCCCTTCCTGCTGCATTCACCAATCCTAATTGGGAACCCACCACTTCTGCAGCGCCCGTACTTCCCCCATTCACATCCCCAACCAAATGCAGTCGGCTGCATGAGAGGCATTTTCTTTATGTCCTCCCGAGTAACCCTTCCGAACGAACCCCCCCAAAAAAGATGTTGTGTCTGCAGCAAGCGCGGATATAGGCGTGACACCCGCTATTATTGTCCCTCCTGTCCTGACAATCCTGGTCTTTGCATTGGTGAATGTTTTGAACGCTACCATTCACTAGTTGAGTATTAGCATAGGGTACAGCATTGCACAGACTAGGACACACTTTCACAGGGTCTCTTAAGATGCCATCGCATTTTGAGAGACCCGAACCTGGAACCGGTTACCGTTATAAAAGTTACAGTTACAAAAAAAAGTGCAAAAAAAAAAACCACAAAAAAAATAAAAAATAAAAAAAAATAGTTGTCGTTTTATTGTTCTCTCTCCCTCTATTCTCTCTCTATTGTTCTGCTCTTTTTTACTGTATTCTATTCTGCAATGTTTTATTGTTATTATGTTTTATCATGTTTGCTTTTCAGGTATGCAATTTTTTATACTTTACTGTTTACTGTGCTTTATTGTTAACCATTTTTTTGTCTTCAGGTACGCCATTCACGACTTTGAGTGGTTATACCAGAATGATGCCTGCAGGTTTAGGTATCATCTTGGTATCATTCTTTTCAGCCAGCGGTCGGCTTTCATGTAAAAGCAATCCTAGCGGCTAATTAGCTTCTAGACTGTTTTTACAAGCAGTGGGAGGGAATGCCCCCCACCGTCTTCCGTGTTTTTCTCTGGCTCTCCTGTCTCAACAGGGAACCTGAGAATGCAGCCGGTGATTCAGCCAGCTGACTATAGAGCTGATCAGAGACCAGAGTGGCTCCAATCATCTCTATGGCCTAAGAAACCAGAAGCTACGAGCATTTTATGACTTAGATTTCGCTGGATGTAAACAGCGCCATTGGGAAATTGGGGAAGCATTTTAAAAACACCGATCTTGGTGTGGTCAGATGCTTTGAGGGCAGAGGAGAGATCTAGGGTCTAATAGACCCCAATTTTTTCAAAAAAGAGTACCTGTCACTACCTATTGCTATCATAGGGGATATTTACATTCCCTGAGATAACAATAAAAATGATAAAAAAAAATGAAAGGAACAGTTTAAAAATAAGATAAAAAAGCAACAAAAAAAAATAAAAAAAATAAAAAAGCACCCCTGTCCCCCCCTGCTCTCACGCTAAGGCGAACGCAAGCGTCGGTCTGGCGTCAAATGTAAACAGCAATTGCACCATGCATGTGAGGTATCACCGCGAAGGTCAGATTGAGGGCAGTAAGTTTAGCAGTAGACCTCCTCTGTAAATCTAAAGTGGTAACCTGTAAAGGCTTTTAAAGGCTTTTAAAAATGTATATATTTTGTTGCCACTGCACGTTTGTGCGCAATTTTAAAGCATGTCATGTTTGGTATCCATGTACTCGGCCTAAGATCATCTTTTTTATTTCATCAAACATTTGGGCAATATAGTGTGTTTTAGTGCATTAAAATTTAAAAAAGTGTGTTTTTTCCCCAAAAAATGCGTTTGAAAAATCGCTGCGCAAATACTGTGTGAAAAAAAATGAAACACCCACCATTTTCATCTGTAGGGCATTTGCTTTAAAAAAATATATAATGTTTGGGGGTTCAAAGTAATTTTCTTGCAAAAAAAAATTATTTTTTCATGTAAACAAAAAGTGTCAGAAAGGGCTTTGTCTTCAAGTGGTTAGAAGAGTGGGTGATGTGTGACATAAGCTTCTAAATGTTGTGCATAAAATGCCAGGACAGTTCAAAACCCCCCCAAATGACCCCATTTTGGAAAGTAGACACCCCAAGCTATTTGCTGAGAGGCATGTCGAGTCCATGGAATATTTTATATTGTGACACAAGTTGCGGGAAAGGGACACATTTTTTTTTTTGCACAAAGTTGTCACTAAATGATATATTGCTCAAACATGCCATGGGAATATGTGAAATTACACCCCAAAATGCATTCTGTTGCTTCTCCTGAGTACGGGGATACCACCTGTGTGAGACTTTTTGGGAACCTAGCCGCGTACGGGACCCCAAAAACCAAGCACCGCCTTCAGGCTTTCTAAGTGCGTAAATTTTTGATTTTACTCTTCACTGCCTATCACAGTTTCGGAGGCCATGGAATGCCCAGGTGGCACAACCCCCCCCCAAATGACCCCATTTTGGAAAGTAGACACCCCAAGCTATTTGCTGAGAGGTATAGTGAGTATTTTGCAGACCCCACTTTTTGTCACAAAGTTTTGAAAATTGAAGAAAGAAAAAAAACATTTTTTTCTTGTCTTTCTTCATTTTCAAAAACAAATGAGAGCTGCAAAATACTCACCATGCCTCTCAGCAAATAGCTTGGGGTGTCTACTTTCCAAAATGGGGTAATTTGGGGGGGGGGGGTTGTGCCATCTGGGCATTCCATGGCCTCCGAAACTGTGATAGGCAGTGAAGAGTGAAATCAAAAATTTACACCCTTAGAAATCCTGAAGGCGGTGATTGGTTTTCGGGGCCCCGTACGCGGCTAGGCTCCCAAAAAGTCCCACAAATGTGGTATCCCCATACTCAGGAGAAGCAGCTAAACGTATTTTGGGGTGTAATTTCACATATTCCCAAGGCATGTTTGAGCAATATATCATTTAGTGACAACTTTGTGCAAAAAAAAAAAAAAATTGTCACTTTCCCGCAACTTGTGTCAAAATATAAAATATTCCATGGACTCAACATGCCTCAAATCAAATAGCTTGGGGTGTCTACTTTCCAAAATGGGGTCATTTTGGGGGGGGGGGGGTTGTGCCATCTGAGCATTTTATGGCCTTCAAAACTGTGATAGGTAGTGAGAAGTAAAATCAAAAATGTACGCCCTTAGAAATCCTAAAGGCGGTGATTGGTTTTCGGGGCCCCGTACGTGGCTAGGCTCCCAAAAAGTCCCACACATGTGGTATCCCCATACTCAGGAGAAGCAGCTGAATATATTTTGGGGTGCAATTCCACATATGCCCATGGCCTGTGTGAGCAATATATCATTTAGTGACAACTTTTTGTAATTTTTTTTTTGTCATTATTCAATCACTTGGAACAAAAAAAAATAATATTCAATGGGCTCAACATGCCTCTCAGCAATTTCCTTGGGGTGTCTACTTTCCAAAATGGGGTAATTTGGGGGGTTTTGTACCGCCCTGCCATTTTAGCACCTCAAGAAATGACATAGGCAGTCATAAACTAAAAGCTGTGTAAATTCCAGAAAATGTACCCTAGTTTGTAGATGCTATAACTTTTGCGCAAACCAATAAATATACGCTTATTGACATTTTTTTTACTAAAGACATGTGGCCGAATACATTTTGGCCTAAATGTATGACTAAAATTGAGTTTATTGGATTTTTTTTATAACAAAAAGTAGAAAATATCATTTTTTTTCAAAATTTTTGGTCTTTTTATAGCGCAAAAAATAAAAACGGCAGAGGTGATCAAATACCATCAAAAGAAAGCTCTATTTGTGGGAAGAAAAGGACGCACATTTCGTTTGGGTACAGTATTGCATGACCGCGCAATTAGCAGTTAAAGCGACGCAGTGCCAAATTGGAAAAAGTCCTCTGGTCCTTAAGCAGCTTAATGGTTCGGTCCTTAAGTGGTTAATAATGTTTAAAGTGAAACAATAAAAATGAAAAATTCCTTTAAATATACTGCCTGCGGGGTCCCCTTAGTCTGTCTGTAACGTGGCACATCTGTACTGTGTATAGAACCTACTGCAGCAAAACTGAAATTCATAAAGTAAAATATATATTTAAAGGCTAAGTTCACTTTTGTTTCTAAATTCCAGCTCCCCTATGCACCAATATAGCATTCATGTACTTTTTTTGCAAAAATATCAAAGCTTTCCATAAAATTCACAGACACGTACCTTGCTGTCCTACATCCATGATTCAAAATGTATCTATTGCTTCTGTCTTACGTCCATACAGACTGCAGGTCATGACACAGGAAGGGGTTGACCAGTTGATCTCATTAGCACACACCCTGCACCATCCACCCTCCAACTCCCAGCTCCACATTTTTTAAATGAAATGCAATCAATCAGTGATCACCCTTCTCACTGAATACACAATCAGTTTGCATTGTGTACGGCCATATTTATACAAGTACATAGGAGGGAGTGGACAGAAACACTCAGCTATCAAGCCCCATTCACATCTCTGCATAGCGGGAACTCGAATTCCCACATGCATTTTTTTTTTTTTAGCAAGGTGGGGAGGCATTTTGGAACATTTTCACTCATCACACATAGGGCAGCCCATCCACCTGAATGGGCTGCCCTACATGCAGCAATCGCCCCAAAGAAGCTTCAGACCTTTTTTTAGAGTGGAGCTTGGTGCGTTTTTTCTTGCGATTTTTGGTGCAGCGCATTTCTGAAATGCAAGTAAACACACAAATGTGAATGGAGCCTCATTTTTTTGTGTAAACGCACCAATTTTACTTTCAGGCCCCATTCAAAACGTTGTTCATAGTGGGACTGAACGTTTTGTGTCTCGTTTTTCCTGTGACACACATAGGGCAGCCTGCTGATTTAAATGGGCTGTGCTATATGTGGCTTATGGGACATGTTGGTTTTTTTTGGGTTGCATGATTTTTACTGTGCATGTGCATTTTGTAGCATTTGCCAGTCGTTTTTTCACATGGCAAAATGTGTGTTTGCTTCTGTGTTTGGTGTGTCGTTATCAATTAATGGCACTGAAAGCGTAACTAGTAATTTTAGCTGGTGGCCATACACTATACAATCTGATTGTACAATCTCCTTTAGATTTACCAAATTGATATAATAGGAGGAAACCCCTATCTAGCCAATCACTCTGTATCCAATCAGGCAGGCCCTTGCACTACATAATTGATGGAGATTGTACAATCAGATTGTATAGTGTATGGCCATTAGAGATGAGCCGAACACCCCCCGGTTCGGTTCGCATCCAGAACATTCGAACAGGCAAAAGATTTGTTCGAACACGCGAACACCGTTAAAGTCTATGGCACATGACCATGAATAATCAAAAGTGCTAATTTTAAAGGCTTATATGCATGGTATTATCATAAAAAGTGTTTGGGGACCTGGGTCCTGCCCCAGGAGACATGTATCAATGCAAAAAGAAGTTTTAAAAACTGTCGTTTTTTTCGGGAGCAGTGATTGTAATAATGCTGAAAGTGAAACAATAAAAATGTAATATTCCTTTAAATTTCGTACCTGGGGGGTGTCTATAGTATGCCTGTAAAGGGGTGCATGTTTCCCATGTTTAGAACAGTCTGACAGCAAAATTACATTTTTAAAGGAAAAAAAGTCATGTAAAACTACTATCGCTCGCGCCGGCTATAATAAATTGTCGGTCCGGCAATACACATAAAAGTTCATTGATAAAAACGGCATGGAATTTCCCCACAGGGGAACTCCGAACCAAAATTTAAAAAACAAATGCGTGGGGGTCCCCCTAATTTCCATACCAGGCCCTTCAGGTCTGGTATGGATATTAAGGGGAACCCCGCACCAAAATGTAAAAAAAAAATGGCGTGGGCCCCCCAAAAATCCATACCAGACCCTTATCCGAGCACGCAACCTGGCAGGCCACAGGAAAAGAGGGGTGGACGAGAGAGCACCCCCCTCCTGAACCATACCAGGCCCCATGCCCTCAACATTGGGAGGGTGCTTTGGGGTAGCCCCCCAAAGCACCTTGTCCCATGTTGATCGGGAGAAGGGCCTCGGTGGTTTTGGGGGTCTGTGGGCGGGGGGCTTTTCAGAATCTGGAAGCCCCCTTTAACAAGGGGACCCCCAGATCCTGCCCCCCCTGTGTAAATTGGTAATGGGGTGCAAAAACTGTGTGTGTTTTTTAATCGTTTTGACACTTTATTGGTAAATAGGTAGGGTTACTTTGTACCCCTTACTCATTCACGTGGGGGGGCAGGATCTGGGGGGACCCCTTGTTAAAGCGGGCTTCCAGATTCCATAAAGCCCCCTGCCCACAGACCCTCACAACCAAAGTCCAGGGTTGTGGGGAAGAGGCCCTTGTCCTCATCAACATGGGGACAAGGTGCCTTGGGGTGGGGGCACCCCCCATGTTGAGGGCATGTGGCATGGTATGGTTCAGGAGGGGGGTGCTCGCTCTTTCCCCCCTTTCCTGGCCTGTCGGGCTGTATGCTCGGATAAGGGTCTGGTATGGATTTTGGGGGGGACCCCATACCATTTTTTAATTTTTGCATGGGGTTCCTCTTAAAATCCATAATAGACCCAAAGGGCCTGGTATGGATTGGGGGGGAGACCCCCACTCCATGTTTTTCATATTTTTCTATTGTTTCTTTTTTTTCATTCAGCTGTCAGCAGGGAAAACCATTGACAGCTAATGACTCATCCATTGTCAAGGACGCAGCAGCCACTCCTAAACAATCAACTATTCACTATGTCCTGGTTGGGCAAAGCTTTGTGCAGTGCACTGTGGGGCAGGTGAACATCCCGCTGAGCGCCCTTCAAATTTGTGTGTTTGCTGAACGGCCGAACAGGCGATGTTCGGGCCAAACTTTTGCTAGGCTCGAACTGTTCACCCAACTCTATTCTTCACACACATGTTAAAGAAGGCTTTGAAAAAATATTTCAATATCTGTTAAACATGCCCAAATGTGAGAGTGTATATAGAGCAGAATGGTCTAGTACAGTACTGCAATATACATTCTCACTCTTTGCAGCACACTGCTCCTCTCCATAGACATTTATTTAGTGTTGAATACATTTTTATTGTCATTTTTTTAATAAGACAATATAAGAAAGGACTGAGAGATCATTCCATGGTTCAAAAAAAAATGTATCACAAGAAAAAGAATGAATAGAATACATAGGCAAAATCAGAAATAAGAAAATGGACCATATTAACAAACACGTATTTCCATTACCACTTAGAAATCTTGTTACTAGTATGTCAATGTCGAGTGTGCATATTTATTGGTAAAGTGGGTGCATTCATAGATTAAACAATATAGAGAGATAATGTACAAAAGATAGATAGAAGAAAACAGGAGAAATGCAGAGAGGGAAGAAGATGATTGGTCTGGTCTGGAGCCTCCACTACCAAAGGTTAGAATGTAAACTTAGCTAAAAGTTAAACTTAGCAAAGGTAATGTTTGTTGGGGATGATCCATACACAACTGTGAGATTAGGCATTATAGTCTGAAATAACATTTACATTTGAAGTCTATATCAGAACATCAGAGAAGGAATAACAGATCCACATGGGATGTAGACATGTATTTAATCTTATTGCTGGAACCCCAACTGTTTTAAACTAGAAGTTATACAATGGAGTTGAATAAATACAAGAGTAAAGAATGTTTAGTAAAGTAAATGTTTGGTTTATTGAATAAGGAAAAGTTGGGTTTGTTTTAATTAATCAATCGTGAGAAAGCAAAAATCCATTGTTTTCATATCACATACATAATTGGGTATTTCAAATTATAATAATTTCACTTTATCCACAAAGCAAAGTGAACATTCTCCACTTCTTTAATAAATGAACACCAAAACTAAAGGCTATACCATGGAAAAATGGGAACTGCTTCTTACAAATGTATGATCAGCCATGACAGAAGCATGCAGAAACATATTCTCTAGGTTAATTTGGTAGTTTTAAGTAGAATTCACTTGATAAATGGCATCTAAAACAACTTTCTTTCATATACAAAGAATAACACAGTGCTTAAGTATGCCTTATGTCATTTTTAAAGTATGCTGAGCTGCAACTATACCGTACGAACTTCATTTGAAAACACCTTTCCTGCCTGATTTTCCCTTCATGCATGATTGGCCTTTATAGTCTTTACATATTTAGTGTGAAATTAAATTAAAATTAAATTATCACCTGCCTTTAGATGTCTCGTATGCTTGTTGTTTGAATAGAAACTTGACATTACTAAGAAAATCTTTCTTTTCTAATAGCATAGAAGTCTCTTAAACTGAATTACCTGACTGTAAAATTATTGATATAATGCAATATATGCACCATTAATATTTTTCTTGGCCATTAGAAAGCTACAAACTGCGTCTTGCAGTTGTCTCTCAATAATTGTTTTAACTGAGCCATAAAGAAGTTTTGAAATTGTCATCAAAGTTTATTGATAGGTAAAACATAAAATCAGACTATGTTCATTGCTCTTTTTAATAGTGGGTGCAGTAGTACCTACAGATCGAAGATTAATATGTACTCAGAACCCACCAACCAAAAGAATGTGGATGATTTACAGTGCCTTGCAAAAGTATTCATCCCCTTGGCATTTTTCATGTTTTGTTGCCTCACAACCTGGAATTAACATGGATTGTTTGAGGATTTGCATCATTTAATTTACAGAACATGTCCACAACTTTGAAGATTTTTTTTTTACTGTGATGCAAACAACAAATAGGACAAAATGACAGAAAAAGTCAATGTGCATAACTATTCACCCCACTAAAGTCAATACTTTGTAGAGCCACCTTTGCGGCTATCACAGCTCTTTTGTCACTTTTGGATAAGTCTCTATGAGCTTGCCATATCTTACCACTGGGATTTTTGCCCATTCCTCCTTGCAAAACTGCTCCAGCTCCTTCAAGTTGGGCGGTTTGCTCTTGTGAACAGCAATCTTTAAGTCTGACCACAGATTTTCTATTGGATTGAGGTCTGGGCTTTGACTAGGCCATTCCAAAACATTTACATGTTTCCCTTTAAACCACTCAAGTGTTGCTTTAGCAGTGTGTTTGGGGTCATTGTCCTGCTGGAAGGTGAACCTCCATCCTAGCCTCAAATCACACACAGGTACTGGTTTTGCTTAAGAACATCCCTGTATTTATCACCATCCATCTTTCCCTCAACACTGACCAGTTTCTCAGTCCGGACTGCTGAAAAACATCCTCATAGCATGATGCTGCCACCACCATGTTTCACTGTGGGGATTGTTTTCTTTGGTTGATGTGATGTGTTGGGTTTGCACCAGACATAGCGTTCTCTTTGGTGGCCACAAAGTTAAATTTTAGTCTCATCAGACCAAAGCACCTTTCTTCATACATTTTGGCAGTCTCCCACATGCTTTTTTGCAAACTCAAAATGTGGCACTCTGCCATAAATCCCAACTCTTTGGAGCGTACGGGTTGTTGTCATCCTATGTACAGATACTCCAGTCTCTGCTATGGAACTCTGCATCTCCTCCAGGATTACCTTAGGTCTCTGTGCTTCCTCTCTGATTAATGCCCTCCTTGCCCGGTCTGTGAGCTTTGGTGTGCGGCCATCTCTTGGCAGGTTTGCTGTTGTGCCATGTTCTTTCCATTAGCTTATGATAGATTTGATGGTGCTCCTAGGGATCATCAAAGATTTGGATATTTTTTTCTTTTCAAATTTCTATTGAGAGTAAGACATAAGGTTTAACAGGCAATACATATGTCACATAGTTGGGTTTGTCATTGTACATAAATACCCCTGTGGGGATTGTGTTATAACAATTTTCAGGAATAAATTATGCGGTACGGTCCAGTGACAAATTTTTCACAGAATTGAGTGAGAACAAAATATAACGGTTTCCTGTTACGTCTAGATGACAAAACAGGGTTTATATCAAGAAAAATTAAAAAAAAATAAGATAATAAGATCAATGTCAAGAGTAAGGTGATAGCATTTAATTATGGATAGTAAGTCTGCGAACATATAAAGGATCAAAGTTGGTAGACTTTATATAATCTTCAATAAAGTTACCTGTAAAAAGAGCGCAAGAAGAAGGAGAGAGTAAAGAAAGGGAAATCAGAAAGAAAAGAAGGATAGGGAAGATAGAGAAAGATTAGAGAAGGATAGGGAGAGGGAGGAGGGGGGTCGGGGGGAGCGCACGAGAATCCGGCTCACCACCAGGTCTATCTATTGTGATATTGGGTCATTAGGGGTTAAGGAGGTTCTTATCAAAGTCTGGGGGTAGAAAATGTTCAGTCCAGGGATTCCAAATTTTCAGATGTTGAGGGATCCTATCAAGTATCGTGGCTTCTATTTTACTATGGATCATAGCCTGGGTGACCCTATTTTTGGCCTCAGCTAGGGAGAGTTTCGGGGTTTTCCAGGCCCTGGCTATCGTCTGTTTAGCTGCTGTTGTGAGCTGAAGAAGGAGGCGGGTCTGAGATCTGGTGAAGTCTGAGGGGATTAGGTTCAGCAACGCTATAGCTGGATCTGGTTCAATTGGATGTTGAAATAAGGTAGAGGCTATTTGAAAGATCGCAGCCCAAAATTCCTGTGTTATAGAGCATGACCACCATATATGTGCGTGGGTTCCTTGCTCGTTACAGCCACGGAAGCAATTGGCTGGGTAATTTGGGAGAAATTTGGCAATCCTGGCAGGAACCAGATACCATCTCATAAGTACTTTATAATTTGCCTCTTGTGCAATTATGTTTTGAGAGGATATTTTCGTATTGGACCAAATGTCAGACCAGTCCTCTGTATCAAGGTGTAATGCAAGATCCGCAGACCACTGTGCAGTATATGGAGGAAGGTTGTTTGGGGGAGAGGTCAGGTGAGCATATAAAAGAGATATTAGACCAGGGGCGTGAGGGTCAGAGTTGCAAATTCCTTCAAAAAGAGATAAGTCGTCTAGTGACGTATGTGTACCAATCGTCGTTCGGATAAAATGGGATATCTGTAGGAATCGAAAGATTTCTGTGTTGGGAATATCAGTTAGGTTTTGTAGAGAGGCAAACGTCTTTATATCTGATCCTGAAACAAAATCGCGTATGCGACATAATCCTGCCCTGTGCCAGATTTGAAACGAGTTCAGACTGACTTGGGCTGGGTAGAAATTCGGATGGTCTAGAAAAGAAAGTAGTGGGGAGTGTGGGGATTGTAATTTAAAGGGACCTCGGAGTTTGTCCCACAGCTTAAGAGAATGTCCCGTTATGGGGTTACTAATTGGGCCACGAGTTGTGGGGGGCAACCATAGTATATTAGATATTTTGAGCGGGTATAGATCAATAGCTTCCAAACTGACCCAAAGTGGTATCTCATTCTGTGCATGAAATAATGTAATCTGGGCCAGCTGGGCGGCGTGATAATATCCCATGAAATTAGGTAGACCCAACCCGCCCTTGGTTTTACTACGGAGCAGTACCGTTTTGGAAACTCTGGGTCTAATTGGGCCCCATATGTATTTGGATACTCGCGTTTGAATGATTCGATGGAAATATGGGGGGATTGGGATCGGAAGGACTCTATATAGGTAAAGCAGTTTTGGAAGTAGGGACATCTTTACAGCCGCTATCTGGCCTAGCCAAGAGGTACATATTGGGCGCCACGCTTCCAATAAGGCTGTTAGGTGTTTTAACATGGGGAGATAGTTGGTTTTAAAAAGCTGGTCTGGGTCACTAGTTAGTTTAATACCAAGATAAGGAATTGAAGCTGGGGCCCAAATGAAAGGGAAGAATTCCTTTATGTGTACCAATTCAGGTTGTGGTATGGATACGTTGAGAGCTCTTGATTTAGACTGATTAACTTCCAGGCCTGATATTCGGGCAAATTTGTCAAGGAGATGAAGTAGGTTAGGGAGTGTAGTTCTAGGTGATGTGACAAATAGCAGCGCGTCATCTGCAAATAAGCATAACTTATGTGATGTAGAAGCTATATCAAGGCCTTTGATATTTGGGTTTGCCCTTATGAGGGCTGCAAGGGGTTCTATCGCCAGTGCGAATATAAGGGGAGAGAGGGGGCATCCTTGTCTAGTACCTCGTAAAATTTGGAAACAGTCCGAACGGTATCCTGAGTATTTGACATAAGCTTGTGGTTGATGATATAGGGAGTTAACCCATTGCAAAAAATTTGGTCCAAATCCCCATCTCTGGAGTACATAGTTAATATAGGGCCATGAGACTGTGTCGAACGCCTTACGAATATCAAGAGAGAGTAGGTGCATGGGGATCTGGCGTGTTCGGGCTAGGTGTTGGAGCAGAATGACGCGTCGAATATTGTCACTGGCTTGACGTTTTGGTATGAAGCCAACTTGGTCTTTGTGGATTAGGCTACCTATAATTGGATTGAGGCGTAATGCCATAATCTTGGCTAATATCTTTATATCCAAGTTAAGTAAGGATATGGGCCTATAATTGGACCATAAGGCGTTGTCTGTGTTAGGCTTGGGTATCATGGAAATAATGGCTGTCAACGTATCTCGACCAAAGGAATATTGTTTAAGGAGAGAGTTAAAAGTATTAGTAAGAAGGGGGGCTAAAGTGGGGGCAAATTTTTTAAAATAAGAGCTAGATAAACCGTCGGGGCCTGGTCTTTTATGGGGTTTAAGAGATTTTATGGCAAGAAGGACTTCCTCAGACGTAATGGGGCATTCCATAGACTCTCTGTGGGCCTCTGATAGATTTGGTAGGGTGATATTTTGAAATAGTGACTCCGCTTGCGTTGCCGAGAATGTGCGTGTCGGGGTATATAATTCAGCTAACTTCTTACGGAATTCTGCAAGAACTTTAACAGGATTACTCGTGAAGTTATCTTTGGCCAGTTTGAGTCTGATAGGATTATGCGCCCTTTCCGGTCGGCGAAGTCTTAGTGCCAGGAAGGAATCAGGTTTATTGGCTTTTGTGTAGATTGTATGGTTGAATCTTCGAATGGTTTTATCTGCTGATTCTGCTAAAATTAAATCTAGCTCAGTTTTCGTTTTTTCAAGTAAGATCCTATGGGGTTGGGGCGTGGCCAAGATGGCGCTGTGAGAGGACGTGTCTCAGAGAGCTCCGCCGGGATCCGAGGCTGTTTCCCCGCTTTTCAGCAAATCAAGTGCTGTGCTGCCGGCAGAAATCACCTTTATGCGCCGCCGTTCGGCTCGGGCGTCCAGCGGTAGGGGTAAGAAGTTAAAATTCCCCTCAGAGACAGAGATACCGGAGGCGGCCTGTGCAGACCGCGTGGGGGACAAGAGAAGGGCGCACACAAACATGGCGACTCAGACTGAGCTGCCGGGACAGTCTACCTCCTCTCAGCCGGGTCTGGCAGATGTGTTGGCGGCCATAGCTACCTGCCAGGCCTCTCTCACAGCCCTTACAGGGAAAGTAGATGCTGTCCAGTCTGATGTGGGACTGATCAGACAGGACATGGATAAAATCCGCACCAGATTACACACTGCTGAGCAGCGCCTGGGGCATGTGGAGGACACAGTGGAGGCTCATGGCGCTGACATCCGTGCCCTTCATACCAAAATCAAGGCACTGGAATACAAATCAGAAGATGCCGAAAATCGCAAAAGGAGGAATAACCTCCGTGTAGTGGGATTGGCGGAGGGAGCTGAGGGCCACCGACCTACAGAATTTATTGAAGAATTGTTCCGCAGCCTCCTGCCCGCGGCCCAATTCTCGCCATTTTATGCAGTCGAACGGGCTCATCGAATCCCACCTAAACCAGGCCCCCCTGGAGCGCCACCGCGCACTTTTATTTTGAAATTCCTAAACTTCAGGGACAGAGATGAGGTGCTTCGCGCTGCCAGAGTGAAGGGGGATCTACAATTCCAGAATAATAAGTTACTCATTTTCCCTGACTACTCGGTTGAGACCCAGAAGCTTAGACGCTCTTTCGACCAGGTCAAGGCAGCCATGCGCCTTAAGGGAATTCGTTACAGCATCCTTTTTCCTGCACGCCTCCGGGTACAAGATGGGGAAACTACAAGATTTTTCACCTCTCCCAGAGATGCCTCCCAGTGGTTGGAATCGCTCCCTCCGAATCGCTGATGGGGGCCTGCAGTGTTACACCAGATTCCCTCCTCACATGCTGTGATCTGTTTTCTCATCAATCTCAAGTGAGTTTATGTTGCACCTGTTGTGCGTTTGGAATGATCTTGATGAGGACTTTCAAGTACTGAGCCCCTGGTTAATCCAGGAGAATTAGGATCTGTGACTGCTGACAGCTACAGCACAGTGCGCTATTCCTTCCTTTACCTGATGTCAACATACTGATGAAGGACTTGCCGGAACGATCATGGAAGTGATGCCTTGTCTTAGGCTGTGGATTAAGGGACATATCTTCTCCTTTCAATGTTTCCTTTTCCAGCCACAGATGGTGCAGTGTGAATGAGTGCCCTTTGGCGGACTCCTGTGGCAGACCGCAGTATTGCGCAGTCACACTGCCTACTTCACGTGTTCAATCCGACATACATAGCAGCAAATACATTGACCCTTCTATACCAGTTCATCCTGGGGAAAATGTGGCGCATATGCTGCAGTCTGGGGCTTCAAGTGCCCCTGACGTCTGGAACCTTCTTTATTACTTGGGAAACTGATGGTAATAGCCTAATATTAATATGGTAACTTTGGGGAGATAACCCCTCTCCTATTTTCTATTTCTGTATGGCGGCGGAGACTCTCACCACTCTGAGTGGACTTTTCATCTCCACGAGTGACTGCACCCACTGGCCCGCGCTCCCTTTCAGTGGTGTTAATGTTTGGGGAACAAAGCATTCCTTGGTTGGGGTGGGGGATGCGGGGGGGGGGAATGTTCTTGGGATTTTTTCTTTTTGTTTCTTTTTTGTTTTTTGTTACACGTGCTTTGGAGTATTGATACGGGGGGGAAATTTCTGGATATTGGAGTATGCATGACAATATATGTGGTTGAGTGTGCGGATGCTGATCCCTCGAGTTGGGTGATCCTTGTACCACCATTAACTCTCCCACCTAATGGCTGAACTTAAAGTAATCTCATGGAACGTACGAGGCCTTAATACTGCAGTGAAAAGATCCCTAGTGTTTAAGTTCTTACAAAAGCATCAACCGCAGATCTGTATCCTTCAGGAGACACATCTGCAGGGTAACAAAACCATTTGCCTTAACAAGACTTGGGTCGGCCTACATTACCACTCCACGTTTTCCACGTATGCCCGTGGGGTCAGCATCCTAGTGCACAAGATTTTGCCATTTAGGCTCCTGGAAATCAAAACAGACAAGGAGGGTAGATTTGTAATCCTATATGCTAATATATATGACAAACCTGTGGTACTAGTCGGATTGTATATTCCCCCTCCAGCTAATGGTAGTATTCTTCATGATATCATGCAAACTGTGGTACAATATGATACAGCATTTGTTTATTTACTGGGAGATTTTAACATGGCCCCCTCGGTGGAACACGATAGGTTGCATCAGTCGGCTCGTGACACTCCGGACCTCAGACAGTGGGCTGATGTCTATGCCCTCACTGACGTCTGGAGACACAAATACCCGACTTCAAAGGTATTTACCTGCCACTCTGCCTCTCATAAAACTCTATCTAGAATTGATCTGATATATGCCTCATGTCCTGCCTTACAATTTGTTAAAGACATCTCTGTGCTTCCCAGGGGAATCTCTGACCACACGCCCCTCTGCCTGACGTTGACTTTGACTGCCCCCCCGGGGCCCCGGCTTTGGAGACTCTCCAAGTTCTGGGCTGATGACGAGCGACTACAGGAACCCCTCACAGCAGCCATTTGCAATTTTTGGACTGACAATGTGGACTCTGCCACACCATCCGTGCTGTGGGACACCTTTAAGGCTTGGGTTAGGGGGGAGTTTATGACCAGCATTGCTCGCCTTAAACGTGACTCAGCTCATGCATTGGAGGAACTTGAGAGACGGGCGACTACTCTGGAAGCTGACTTTGTCGCTGACCCGGGAGATGACCGTTATAGGGCATGGAAACAGGCTCTACGCAGTCTATCCACAGCTAGGATGGCACAAACTGATAAGGCGTTACTCCTTTCGGCCCAAAGGGTGTTCGAACATGGGGGGAAAAATGGGAAACTCCTTGCATGGTTGGCCAAGGGTAATATCCCAGCTACCCCCATTGGTTCCATTAGAGACAGCTCTGGACAGTTACTTACATCCCCCCAAAGTATTAACACTCGGTTTCGGGAATATTTCCGAGAGGTTTACTCCTCCAGGACTGAAGCGTCCGACGCAGACCTGGCCGGGTTTCTAGATTCAATATCTATCCCTAACTTAACAGTGGAAGCCAGGGAGGACTTGGAGAAGGATATCTCGCTAGAAGAAATTCAGGTCGCTATGGGACATCTCAAGGGAGGGAAGGCTCCTGGGGTAGATGGCCTACCATCTGAAGTCTATTCCAACTTCAGCGAGATTCTAGCTCCTAAGTTAACCTCGCTATTATCTAACTTCAGGGACCTAGAATCTTTACCAGAATCTATGAACGAGGCAGTTATTGTGTTGATTCCCAAGCCGGGTAAGGATCCGCTAGAGTGTGCCTCATACAGGCCGATATCGCTACTCAATGTAGACGCAAAGATCTTTGCGAAAGTTCTGGCTATCCGCTTATCGCATGTCATAGAAGATCTGATTGGTATAGATCAGACCGGATTTATGCCTGGCAAGGGAACCGATATCAATCTGAGGCGTCTCTTTCTTAATCTCACCATTCCACATGACAATTCAGGGACCAGAGTTATAGCCTCTCTTGACGCCGAAAAGGCGTTTGACTCTGTGGAGTGGAACTATTTGTGGCTGGTACTACAGAGATTTGGGTTTGGCCCTAAGTTTATACATGGCATTAGATTGTTGTACCAGGCCCCCAAGGCTAGGGTCCGTACGAACAATTGGGTCTCGGAACCCTTTGATTTATTCCGCGGCACGAGGCAGGTCTGCCCGCTCTCCCCCAGCCTGTTCGCCCTGGCATTGGAGCCACTGGCAATTTCAGTCAGGAGTGCTCCGGATGTCCTGGGCTTACGGGTGGGTCTGCTGGAAGAGCGGCTGTCTCTGTACGCGGACGACGCGCTTTTATACCTGCATGATGCGGGCCCTTCTCTCCTTGCGGCCCTGAAAATCTTTGACAACTTTGGTGGGTTATCTGGTATAAGGATCAACTGGACCAAATCAGTGCTGTTTCCTCTGGACGATGCAGCTGCCGCTGGGCCACCATCCTCCCCACTACAGTGGGTGACGGAGTTCAAGTATTTGGGGATAATAATCACGAAAAACCCTTCAGACTTCATAATTAAAAATTTGAACCCTATCCTGAGTACGTTACGTGCGAAATGTCTGGCCTGGGCTGACTTACCTCTAAACTTATTGGGACGCATCAACCTCCTTAAGATGATGATACTTCCTAAATTTAATTACGTTTTTAGAAACTCCCCGGTATGGGTCCCTGCTTCGTTCTTTAAGGAGGTTGATGGTCTAGTGGGAACCTTTATTTGGGGGGGTGGGAACCCCAGATTGGCGCGCTCTACCCTGTGGCTGCCTGCCAGTTTTGGAGGATTAGCCCTCCCCAACTTTCAGGTTTACTACTGGGCAGCTATGTTGGTGTCGGCCTACTGGTGGTTTCAGGGTTCTAGAATGAATGCGGCAGTCTGTCTTGAGGCAAACTATTTGGGCTCCCTTACTGATCTAAGAAACCTTCCCTATAGAGGTCCGGGTGCATATACGCGAGTCCCCGAGCCCACTCGGGCAACGTGGAGGGTGTGGGTGGCTGCAAGACGTAGATTCCTCCTACCGGGCCAACTATCGCCAGCGAACCCGTTATGGGGTAATCCAGCTCTGAAACAATTCCGGACTGTGCCAGACCCACAGCTTTGGGCCAGATTTGGCATCACAACCATAGAACAAATTATGCCCAGGGGGGAACTACTCTCTACCACGGAAATAATGGCTAAATTTCAGTTGCCCAGAGGGATGTGGTTTAGATGCTCTCAATTAAGGCATGCGGCACGGGCTCAGTTTCCTCAGACGCCTCTGCTTCAGGCAGATCCAGTTGAGGAACTTTTGGCGTCTGGAGATGTCTCTAAGCCCCTTTCCACCTTGTACGCTGTACTTCTGGGTAAGGACTCTCCTAAAATAGCAAGGCTGTGGGACAGCTGGCACACCGACATCCCATCATTAGACAGAGAGGACTGGGAGGAATGTCTGGATAATGGTCCTAGACTGGTGATTGCATCCAGGGATAAGTTAATCCAGGTCAAATTTATACATAGAATTTACTACACCCCTCAGAGACTCCATCGCATATTCCCTGACAGAGACCCTTTGTGTAACAAATGTAAATGTCAAATTGGAACCTTTTTCCACATGTTCTGGGAATGCCCATTGATAGCAACATATTGGAGTGCGATATTTGCAGAGATTAATTCCAGGTTGCAATTATCCATACCAATTACTCCGGAGTTGGCCCTTCTTGGGATTCACGACAATGAACAAAGAACCTATCATTTAAAATTACTTGTTTCCTTCCTGCTATATTATGCCAAGAAGGAAATATTGATGAAGTGGACAGACCCCACACCCCCGACCGTGTCCGCCTGGGAGGCACAGATTGAGGCAGCTATACCTATGTATAGAATCACGTATATCAATCGAGGTTGTCCATGGAAATTTGAGAAAGTGTGGACACCTTGGCTCTCATCTTAGGGAACCACAGTGGATTTCTGCATTATGTGGGGGGGAGGGAGGGGAAGCCCCTGGTCACATGAGGTACTTTTCTCTGTGTTCATCTTGTTTTAAATATTGATATTTAAGGATGTTGCACCTCCTACGCATGTATGACACTGTTATGCAATTGCTCATACTTAATTGTCATGTAATGCTCTGAATTATGTCAAGAAGTATTCTGTAATTTGACTCCCTATGATACAATAAAGCACACCTGTTTGTTAAAAAAAAAAGATCCTATGGGGTTCAGTTGGGGTGGATTGGAATTGGAGGAAGAGACGATGATATTCAGCTTCTAGTTGTTGTGTTTTAAGTTTTTTATCTCTTTTGAGATGGGTGGATGTAGATATACAGGTCCCTCTAATCACGGGTTTGTGGGCTTCCCATAACAGGATAGGCGAGATGCCAGGTGTGGCATTATGTTGTATGTATTCTTTAAGGGCTAGTTGTATGTCAAAACAATAGGATTGATTGGTCAAATGCGCCTCATTAATGCACCATGTACGGTCTTTAGATTGGGGGATCAGGGAGGAGACTGTTGTTACTACTGCGCAGTGGTCTGACCAAGTGATTGGATGTATGTTTGAATGGAGCAAGGTTGGGGAGGATGAAACTGGTATAAAAATATGGTCAATCCTTGAGAAGGATTTATGTGGGTAGGAGTAGAAGGTATAGTTTTTCTTAGCTGGATTGCATTCTCTCCAAGTATCTAGTAGGGAGGCTTGTTGGAACAGTTTGCGAAAAGATAGAGAAGAGGAATATTGTTCTGGGGCGTAGGGAGATTTGTCTAGGTGTGGGTGTAGTACTTGGTTTGAGTCGCCACATAGAAAGAGGGTACCTTTACAGTGTGCTCGTATAATTTGTAGGAGGTGAGAGAAAAAGGGGTTGGGATTAGTATTGGGGGCATAATAAGAGACAACAGTAGTTGTCACATCTTGTACATGCCCAACTAAAATAATATAACGGCCTTCAGGGTCTTTAATTTCATTAGTTAAGATAAACGGAAGAGTGTGGTGGAACGCAACAAGGACACCCCGTTGCTTAGTAGCTGCAGATGCAGTAAACACTTGGGGGTATTTGGAGCTAAAATATTTAGGTGTTGCTTGATTAGAAAAGTGAGTTTCTTGTAGAGCTATAATACTAGCCTTCAGGGATGCAAAAGTACGGAAGGCCTTAACCCTCTTGTTAGGAGAGTTAAGTCCCTTTACGTTAAGGGAAAGTATGTTCAAAGGGGCCATTTAAGCAATTTGGGAGGACGACTACTGGGAAGATATGTATGGATCGTGCGATCCCCCCGACCCAGTGAGAAACAATCAGGAAAGGAGAGGTGGAGAGAGAAGTGAAGAAAAGAAGAGAGAGAGAAAATAAGAAACAGAGAGAAAGTTTTGTAGAAGGAGAAGGTAAGTGTCAAAACACTTGGTGTGTTGGACTTCTCAGTACAACAGGTAGATGTCCGTACCCCCAAACCAGCCGGCTGGGATGGAAGCACGTGCATCTTGTAGGGGGGAGCAGTGACAGTTCCCCACCGCAGACTGGGGAAAAAATAGAAACAACATAAATCTCAAACAGTCCAAACAGCTCGTATTAGAGAATTACCGGTATATATAAAAAGAACAAATATAACATTTAGGTAACGTACCCACTTAGTGGGAGAACTCAATGTCGCAATTCTGGTAAAAAGGCAGAGACATGAGGGGAGGGGGGGAATGGGTGGGGGAAAGAGGGGGAAAAAAAAAAAAAAAGGAAGAAAAAGGGGGGGGGGGTAAGAGAAGGCGGTCAAGCGGGAAGGGAGGGAAAAAAAAATAAAATAAAGGGGGAAGGGAAGCAGGGAAAGGGAAGAGGGGAGGAAAGTAAAAGAGGGAGAGATGGCACCGTTAAACTGAAGATTACCAGTACTTTTGCAGAAATGTAGAGGAGGTCCTCTTATCAAAATTCTTTAAATTCTCTAAGTTTCAGTAGCTATCACCTCCTAAATCCTATCTAAAAGATAAGGAAAAAATAAATAATAAACAAAATATAATACAACATTTAAAGGTTAATAACACCAGTGCCTAAGATTACAGGGAATGGGATGTGCAAACCAAAAGAGGGGAGGGGGGGGGAAACAAAATTGAGTGGGGTATATCAAAAAGGATATATCCCAAGGTTTTGATAAAAAAAAAAAAAAAAAAAAAAGGGGGGGGGGGGCAAAAATGCAAAAATATGAAAAATAATAAAGAGTATATAAAAGTAAGGGGGACGTATTCAAAGCGTCTCAGATTGGCAAGAGTTCTCACAGGTATAAGATCACCTAATAAGGTAAAACCACATCTGTTTCCGGTCAATATATTAGTACCAATATGACCAGAAGTTCACTTGTGGTGTGAAAGATGATCCGAGATTAGTCAAAAATCAATCAACGTGATGTATGAGACTTTGGATCAAACAGGTTTGCTTGGCGAGATGGAGTTCCTTTGCGAATCGAGGATGGGCCTTGCTGGTTCTGCTTCGGTGTGGTGGTATAAGGGTGGTATGATGAGCGTGCTGGGGTGCGTGGTAAAGCAGTCTCAGATTGGTGTTGAGGAGAGGACAGGTGAAGCGTTTCGAGGAGGCGTTGCAGCGATTCTGGAGTGGTGGAGGAGTGTTGCTGCCCCTGGTATGTAAATTGAAGGGAGAAAGGGAAACGCCAGGTGTATTTTATTTGATGCTGTATCAGAATTTGTAGTTGTGGTTTCATGGCTCGTCGCTTAGCTATGGTAAGGGGTGCCAGGTCAGAGAAAAGCTGGTAGTTATGGTCTTGGAACTGGAGAGCGTCCTTGTTACGAGCAGCAGTGAGGAGTTGTTCCTTTGTGCGGAAAAAGTGTAGTTTAATTATTATATCTCGTGGAGGGCCGTCTTGCTGGCGACGAGTAAGCGCTCTGTGAATTCTATCGAATTCTAGACGTTCGATGGGAATAGAAGGGCAGAGTTCTTGGAAGAGAGCTGTGGCGAAAGATTGTATGTCCTCAACCACTTCAGGGATACCCCTGAGGCGTAAGTTGGACCTACGCGAACGGTTTTCTGCGTCTTCCAGACGTGAAAGTAATGTGGCATTTTCTTCGCGGAGGGCTGCCTGTTCCTGGGCATGCTCTTGGAGAGTAAGCTCTATGTCATCTACCCTTGTTTCCAAATCTGCAGTGCGCTGTCCTAGTTCCCTTATCTCACGTGATAGTCTGTTAGTGATTTGGTCGGAGGTGACTTTCAGGGCCTTATTAAGCATCTTTTCCATGTGTTTCAAAAAGTCAGGCTGTGACATACCTGGTTGTGAGGGGGTGGGAGAACCGCTGTATGCTGGATGTGTGTCCTCATCCTCCTCGCTGTCCGCTCGATCAGATCTGGCTGGAGATGCAGCGTGCTGTGCGGCGAGAGCCTTCGCCGCCATCTTGGACGAGGCGCGGGCCAGGGCCTCCTTAATCGGTTTGGACTTGTTTTTGCCCCTGTGTCCCGTTAAAACCATCCCGATTGTATCTCGGGACTTGCGGGAGAGGATCGCTTGATAGCTGGAGCGTCTAGACGGTCCGAGAGCGGTGTAGGGTCTCGAGTCTGCGGCGGGGAGTGCGGAGCTCTAAGAGGAAGCGTCCTCCATGTTAAGCCTCGCGCATGCGCCCTTGGATATTTTTTTATAACCTAACCATGACTTGTACTTCTCAACAACATTGTCCCTTACTTGTTTTGAGAGTTCCTTGGTCTTCATGGCAGTGTTTGGTTAGTGGTGCCTCTTGCCTCTAGGTGTTCTAGCCTCTGGGGCCTTTCAAAAAGGTGTGTATATGTAATTACAGATCATGTGACACTTAGATTGCACACGGGTGGACATTATTCCACTAATTATGTGACTTCTGAAGGTAATTGGTTGCACCAGAGCTTTTTATGGGCTTCACAACAAAGGAGGTGAATACATACACACATGCCAATTATCATTTTTTTATTTCTGAAAAATAGTTTTATGTATATATTTTTCTAATTTTACTTACCAACTTAGACTATTGTATTCTGATCCATCACATATAATTCAGATTAAAAAAAAACATTGAACTAAAGGCTGTATTGTAACAAAATAGGTAAAAAGCCAAGGGGGTGAATACTTTTGCAAGGCACTGTATTAAATAATTTGGGAAACTTAAAAAAGTAAGTATTCACTTAAAGTTACATTAAACTCTGGTTTAAAAGAAAGATATATTCAAGTATACAGTAATAGATAATATTTACGTATAAAGTACCTTCTATTGCTCTCAGTAAATTGCTGAAATCCATTTTTTTCTGCTGTGACCCAACTTCTTGTTAGAGGATTCTCCATGGATCCACTGTATGTAGGAATGTAGCCACCCTCTTTTACTCACTCCTGAGATGGACTAGTGACTATGGACTATGGTATTTGTAGTGTGCATAGAGCAGTAAATGACTACAACTGCCCTGCTTGTTCTTGCAAACAGAAGTGGATGGAAAAAGAGATGTTCAAGAGCTCACAGAGGACATTACAAGAAGGCAGAAAACACAGTAAGAATCAATTTTACGAAAAATAAGGGCCCGAGGAACCCGCCGCATGATCAGGGGCACAGCTAGACGGGATTTGTCCCGGCAACTCAATTCCGGAGCTCCGGCGGCGGCCTTGGCCAAGATGGCAGCTGCAAAAACTACACGAAGCCTAGTCCAGGATCCAGGGGAATCCATCGCCGATCCAACAATCCTGGACACACGCACAGAGGGACAGCATTCCCCAACAGTGAGTAACCAGCAGCCGTCGCTATTATCCCCCACATCCACTGAATCGCTGCTTGGCAGAACCCTGGATGGCCTCCCCCTCACACCAATGGATGATCTTCTCAATACCCCGGACTATCCAGGGGCTCATTACAGAGCAATCCCTGTTACCCTCACAGACTTTTTATCTTTACTGGAGACTTTTTCAAATATGCCCTCCAGAGGACTTGCCCAAACTGCCTCGCAAATTACAACAATACAGGCAGACCTACATCACCTAGGAGCCAGAATAGAGGCGATTGAAGCTAAAACTGACCAAGCTATCATCATAACTAACCAGAATACTGACAGGATTCAAGAATTACATGAACAACTAGATATTGCATTCTCAAAACTGGATGATCTCGAAAATAGATCGCGCAGGTACACCTTCAAACTCAGAGGCCTTCCTGAATCGTTTAAGGATACTGATAAAATCGTTCCCTCATTTATCAAAAATCTGATCCCTGACATACCAGAACATCGCCTGGAAATGGATCGTGCACACAGAGCCCTCCAACCACTACGCCAAGATGGCCTACCCAGGGATATTGTGGTAAAGCCACATTTATTCAGATTCAAAGAGGAGGTCATGGACGCGGAGGGATGAGGACATGATGCATGACGTCAGAGCGGGGGGAGGAGTCTGATGGCGGCGCTGGGGTGAGGGTCGGGGACAAGCTGTACCGATCAGGCGGGGTACGTAAGGAGCGGGGTGAGAGCCCGTGGCGTGCCCGGGAAAGGAATCCCCAAAGGACT
This sequence comes from Lithobates septentrionalis, assembly GCA_037952835.1. NCBI lineage: Eukaryota > Metazoa > Chordata > Amphibia > Anura > Ranidae > Lithobates > Lithobates septentrionalis. Next base: position 206,987 of record JBBDGP010000050.1, on the reverse strand, counting down.
ACACGATCCTCCCAGCCCTGAAAACGCCAGCAGCGGCGTGAGCCCAGGAGCGGACCCTCTCTGCCGGCAGGAGAGGCTGGGTCAGAGACGGGTTCCCAGCCGTCCCAGACTGGAAGCATCGTGAAGCAAGGGAGGAAGTGGAGGCTTGCCAGGTGATTAGCCCCGACTGTGGAGCCGAAGCTGGAGCAGACAGCAGCATTTGCTGAGCCCGTCCTGGATGCTTGGCAGGCCGGATCTCGCCTCCCCCATCCCCAGTGATGCACCCCATGTGCGTACCATACTAGTCAGGTACAAGAGGGGCAAAAAATTGGGACTTCTCTGTGACAATTAATACAAGTAGTACTAGTGCCCTGGGTGGGAAGGAGCACGGAGTACAACGGAGCAACAAGGCAGCGTCTGGTAGTCGGAGGCCTGGAGAACATAAATTAAACATCTATAATTATTACCAGAGGTAAAGAGCCGCTAGGAGGGCGAAGCATGAGAGGTCGGTCCCAAAGAACAACAGAACCTAAGAACCCAAGGGAGAGTCTAAACTCCAGCTCAATACAAAAATATCTTAAAGAAGCAAGCTTAAAGAGCCCCGGAATGGATACGAAACAATCAGGAACAAAAGATAAAAAGAAAGACCAACAGAAACAAAAGGGGGACAGGGGGAGAGGCCCAGGGAAGATCCAGAGCCAGAAGGAGCGTATGCCAGCAGTGACATTGAAGAGCAAAGAAGCATGGTGCTCGTCCCAAATAAAACAGAAATGATGGAAATGTTCGCCAAACTCGAAAACGTTATAAAAGCAGAAATATTGAACGTACGCATGGACATGGGAAATCTGTTAGTAGATAAATCCGCGCTTAGGACAGAATGAGAGCTGCTGCCAATCTCTAATTAGTACCCCTTGGGGTCTAATTGCATAATGAATAAAACAGGTAAGATTGGAAACGGCGCTGCCCTTTATAATATCATTGCATACCAAGTAAAAAATGTCACGGAATTCACACCTAAAACCAGGTGACCATGATACATAAAAGCTCCACCAATATTAAAAATATATAATATAGTCTAAAACAGGGTGGGTCATATATTTAAATATTTAAAGATGGCCAGTGTTTCAAAAAAATATTTAAAAACTGCTAAATGTGGTGCATCCCTGCAACGGGGTGGAGGTGTTAATCAATTTGAAGTTTGTAATAAATAAGTGAAGAAAATAAGTATAGTGAACTGTGCAATGAAGCAGTGCAAAATATGAAATTTGGCCCCAATGTTCAAAAATATTGGGACAAGATGGCGCCCAAAAAATATTTTTTGATATTAAGAAAGAAAATGTGAAATTTATTACCAGTTTAGTATCTGTGTAACCCTTTCCATATATATGTGTATAAAAAATAATAAATACGGTAGTGTTTGACTCAATGTTCAAAAGTTTTGGGACAGTGTGGCACTTGTGAAACGTGAAGTGTCCTGATGTATAACAGGATTGATTTAAAATTAAGTAGAAGCACTAACTGTGCATAAATATGATTATAAATAAATAAAGCAATCTACAATTGTACCAATTTCCTATCTATGATGTCAAGCGATATGGTTGATTTCATGAAAAGTTTATATATAGTCCATGCAAAGAGGAATATTGTAAACCAGGTAGGGAAAGCAGGGTTCGGCTATAATTGCTGTTTATTTCACCCTAGAGGGTACACCGCAGTGACTTCAGTGCGATTTTTCATAAGGTGACTTGAAGTGCTCGCCCCCCAGTGCTACCCCACTCACCAGATATAATCACCCCTGCAGGGGTACCAAGCGACAAAGTGGGTGCCTTAGGGCGGGTGTTTTTCACTCCAAAGACTGCTTCCAATCCTCTACTTAGTGCGGTCCTCACGGTTGTTCCAGGGAAAAAGAGTGTTCTAATATCACCATACTACTCCAGCAGTATACCACCTTTAGAATGTTAGACTCTCCAGATGACCGAAGAAAAGAGAAACACAAGGGGCTGCCTTCGTGAAGTATGTAAATGTTGTTTATTCCAGTTAAGCAAAGAAAAGTTCAAAACGAAAATCCAAAACGAAACAAGCCATAAAGTATTTGAAATCGAATTTAGGCTGCGCTGTATGCAAGGAACGAAACAGCATCGAAATTGCGAGCGTGCGTTCCAGCTTTCGGTCCAGCGTCCACTTCCGGGTATGACGTGTGAGCGTGACTCCGCCTTACGCGTTTCGTCATAGGACGTTTTCAAAGACGGTGTCGACGCCTACGCTTCACACTGTAATATAGTCCTGCGGTCTCCAACGCCACTCCCCTTAATATGGTAATGTCGCTAGGGGGGAGGATGCGTTGTGGCCGCTAGGCTACAGAGATGTAGTACATACATAGAGATGAACTCAGCACTTTCTACTTATCCTTAAACGGTGCACCGGCTATTCAGACTGCAACTACCCATTAATGTGGAAAAACCTTTAGACTAAATGCAGTGCACTTAGAACAGGCATGTATAAGTTGATCAAATTGGGGTAGAATCTCCTGATATAAAGTATATGCATGGAGACAAGTAGCAGTGAATGGTCAACCGTGCTTCTTAAATTGAGATTAGGAATAAATACTGACTGCTTCATTTCAATCAAAAATTAAAAACAGTAATTAGAAACAATAAAAATGCATGAGAGCACATATAAAAACATATACATACTTCTCTACATAATAATATAAAAATATATATGCATATATTTAAAAAATACATAAAGAACCCCAACATTATAACTTTAATAATCAAAACCACTTAAAACTGTATGCACTTTTCATGTATATTCAAAACTAAGTGTATAGCTAAAAAATTATTTAGAACCATTATGTAAAAACAACCCGGTAACATAGGTGTGTAATGGGTTAGTTTAAAATGTATATAGTTATTCCATAAAATGTTAGATCAGTAAAATGCATATATTATCAGGTGGAAGATAGAGGGTAAGAGAGATATTAAATAGACAACAAGTAGGTAAAACCCATATATTTGTAGGCATGCAGGTATGGTCATATTAAATTAAGGGTGAATAGGGAATTGTCATTGGTGCCATATAACTTATACAGAGGGTACATATAGTGTAGGTGGCCCAGCCTTAGGTATAATTCGGCCCCTTGAATGCCATATCCTCGTGCCTAAAATCAAAAATTTTTTTTTTTAAATTTTTTATCTTATGAGACCAGGTCTGTATGTCAACTATGTTTGCTTTTGAAGTAAATACAAAATATTAATAAAAAATCCAGATAAAGATAAAAAGAGGGAGGGGGGGATGTGAAGGGAGGGTTGTTGAGGGGGCCCCCCTTATTTTAAAAAGTGGTTCCTGTGCCCCTAGTTCAGCCTTTAGTTATATATTTCTATAGTAGATCAAATTTTCACATCCTAGTTGCTAACTATAGAGGGATACCATAAATACAGTTGGGAGGCCAGTTAGTCATATGTGTGTAGCTAGATCACAGCCCTTATGTTTCATAGAGTATCTATGGGTTGGCTATGTAGCAATTTAGGTCTATGTCCAGGTTAAGCCCTTTGGGGGCAAGAGAACCTAGTCGGTAGATCCAACTGGTTTCATTTCTAGATATTGAGGTTTCTCTGTTACCTCCTCGCCAATGTTCTTGTACAGAATCAATCCCATAAAAAGTTAGTACACTGGGGTCCCTATGGTGAACCTCGTCAAAGTGTCTTGATAGACTATGATTAGGGAACCCCTTCCTAATGTTTTTGATATGTTCCCGAATTCGGACAAAAAGTTGGCGGGTGGTTCTTCCCACATATTGGAGGCGGCAAGGACATTCCACAACATATGTGACATGTGTGCTACGGCAGGTGATCAGTTGGTTAATTCTATATTCTTTGTGATCGGTGCATGATTTAAAAGTATTTTTCCTTCTTGGTTGTCTCTTGGCTACTTTGCACGGTAGGCATCTCTGGCACCTAAAGAATCCTTTTAGTTCTGGGCATATTTTGATAGGCTTCGGGGGGTCAGTAACATTTTTCACTAAATGGTCCCTTAGATTGGGTGCTTTTCTGTATATAAATACTGGTTTAGCTGGCAGGAGTTTTGTTAGGGTGAGATCTTCTTTGAGTATAGGCCAATACTTTTTTATGATTTTCTCAAAAGCTCTGAACTGGCTGTTGAACCCTGTGATGAATGCTACTTGTGACGTCTTCTGAGTTTTTTTGTTTTTATTACAGAGTAGGGAGGTTCTGTCTAGCTTCATAATGTCTGCTTTTAATTTCAAAAGTCTCTCCTTATCATATCCTTTTTCATGGAATTTTTTAATTAAAATATCAGCCTGTTGGTTAAAATCTTCAGCTCTATCACAGTTGCGTCTTATCCGTAGTAGCTGTCCTTTAGGGACATTACTTTTCCATCTTGGATGGTGGCAGCTGGAAGTGGGGATGTACCCGTTTCTATCTGTTGGTTTAAAAAAAGTGCGGGTAGATAACTTGTCTCCTGTCTTAAAAATTTCTAGGTCCAGGTAATCAATCTTCTCATAACTCCACTTCCCGGTAAATTTAATGCCATACTTATTGTCATTTAGATTCTCAAGGAATTTTGTAAGGCTGTCTGGTGTCCCATTCCACAGAATAATCAGATCATCAATATACCTTTTATAAATCTTAATCTGTTGTATATTTTTGCTGTAGATGTATTTATCTTCCCACAGGTCCATGAATAAATTAGCTACGCTGGGAGCATAGCGTGCTCCCATTGCAACTCCCTTCGTTTGCACGTAGTATTTTTTATCATGCCAGAAATAATTGCATTCCATGGCCATTTTTAGGCCCTCAAGGATATAACCGATCTGTTCCTGCTTCATACTCGTGTTCATGTGGAGGGCTCTTTCTACCCCTCGTAGGCCGTCTTTTTGTTCAATACTGGTGTACAGAGAATTAACATCTACTGCCACCAGTAACCATTGTTCAGCTCCCTTAATATTTTGCAATTCTTGAATCAGTTGCATGCTGTCTCGCAGGTAAGATTTCCCTTCTTTCACTAATGGTTTAAGGAATATATCTAGGTACTCTCCCAACCTGGAGAAGATGGAATTGATCCCACTGACAATGGGCCTTCCTGGAGGTTTTTCCAACCTGTTATGGATTTTGGGTGTATGGTATATTACTGGCGTTTTAGTTGAATTGGATATTAGATATTCTGCCTCTTTACAATTTAGTATGCCTTTAGTTTTCCCTTTTTCCACATAGGTTCTGAGCTTCTTTTCATATTTTTTCTTCGGGTTCCCTTTTAGCGTTTTATATGTATCTGCTATGCTTAGGAGGTTATTCATCTCATCCTGATATTCTTTTTTAATCAGGATGACTAGGCCTCCCCCCTTGTCAGCAGGCCTGATCACTACCTCGTGTTTTTTTCCTATGTTCTTGATGGCATTCCAGATGTAACCAGATCCTTTTTTCTTGGTATTTCCCAATAATTTAATATCTTCTTCCACCATTTTTTTAAAAGCATTAATACATTGATTCCCTGGGGTCTTTGGATTAAAAATAGAATTATTTTTGAGGTTTGTTTGTTCAAATTCTGAGTCTATCCCTACTGTAGCACCTGGGTTCATTGCAAAATGTTTCTTTATATTGAGCTTTCTTAAAAACTTTTGCAAGTCAATAAAAACCTCAAATTGATCAAACGGTTTGTCTGGGGCATATTTAAGTCCCATTTCTAGTACCCTAAGCTCTTCTTGCGTGAATTGCACATTGCTGAGATTAAATATGCCTTCTCCTAATTATTTCTGGGCCTCTTTCTTCTTCTTGCCTCCTCGTTTTCCTCTTGTCTGTTTTCTCTTTCTGTGTATCTTTGTGTGGGTCCTATGTCCGTCCCCTGTTGATATTCCCTTGTGGTTTCGGTCCGGCGATTTGTATCGTATTCCTGGTATACGTTGTGATCTCTTGTCCTCCTTGGACTCCAATAACGGTCTTCCTGTCTGAATCCTCCTTCCGTATTCCGTCCTCTCCATCCATAATTCCTGTACGGAATGCGAGGTCTGGATATAACATACCAGTGAACAACCGTTACTCCCCCCTGAGAGAAGAGTATAGAAGACCGTCCAAGAGAGATGAGTATAGAAGACCATACCCAGGAAATGAAAGAGGGGAGGGTGGAAGGAAGGTTTTTCCCCGAGTCACCTATCAAGACAAACCCCCAGGCAGATGGAGACCTCGCATTCCGTACAGGAATTATGGATGGAGAGGACGGAATATGGAAGGAGGATTCAGACAGGAAGACCGTTATTGGAGTCCAAGGAGGACAAGAGATCACAACGTATACCAGGAATACGATACAAATCGCCGGACCGAAACCACAAGGGAATATCAACAGGGGACGGACATAGGACCTACACAAAGATACACAGAAAGAGAAAACAGACAAGAGGAAAACGAGGAGGCAAGAAGAAGAAAGAGGCCCAGAAATTATTAGGAGAAGGCATATTTAATCTCAGCAATGTGCAATTCACGCAAGAAGAGCTTAGGGTACTAGAAATGGGACTTAAATATGCCCCAGACAAACCGTTTGATCAATTTGAGGTTTTTATTGACTTGCAAAAGTTTTTAAGAAAGCTCAATATAAAGAAACATTTTGCAATGAACCCAGGTGCTACAGTAGGGATAGACTCAGAATTTGAACAAACAAACCTCAAAAATAATTCTATTTTTAATCCAAAGACCCCAGGGAATCAATGTATTAATGCTTTTTAAAAAATGGTGGAAGAAGATATTAAATTATTGGGAAATACCAAGAAAAAAGGATCTGGTTACATCTGGAATGCCATCAAGAACATAGGAAAAAAACACGAAGTAGTGATCAGGCCTGCTGACAAGGGGGGAGGCCTAGTCATCCTGAATAAAAAAGAATATCAGGATGAGATGAATAACCTCCTAAGCATAGCAGATACATATAAAACGCTAAAAGGGAACCCGAAGAAAAAATATGAAAAGAAGCTCAGAACCTATGTGGAAAAAGGGAAAACTAAAGGCATACTAAATTGTAAAGAGGCAGAATATCTAATATCCAATTCAACTAAAACGCCAGTAATATACCATACACCCAAAATCCATAAAAGGTTGGAAAAACCTCCAGGAAGGCCCATTGTCAGTGGGATCAATTCCATCTTCTCCAGGTTGGGAGAGTACCTAGATATATTCCTTAAACCATTAGTGAAAGAAGGGAAATCTTACCTGCGAGACAGCATGCAACTGATTCAAGAATTTCAAAATATTAAGGGAGCTGAACAATGGTTACTGGTGGCAGTAGATGTTAATTCTCTGTACACCAGTATTGAACAAAAAGACGGCCTACGAGGGGTAGAAAGAGCCCTCCACATGAACACGAGTATGATGCAGGAACAGATCGGTTATATCCTTGAGGGCCTAAAAATGGCCATGGAATGCAATTATTTCTGGCATGATAAAAAATACTACGTGCAAACGAAGGGAGTTGCAATGGGAGCACGCTATGCTCCCAGCGTAGCTAATTTATTCATGGACCTGTGGGAAGATAAATACATCTACAGCAAAAATATACCGCAGTTTAAGATGTATAAAAGGTATATTGATGATCTGATTATTCTGTGGAATGGGACACCAGACAGCCTTACAAAATTCCTTGAGAATCTAAATGACAATAAGTATGGCATTAAATTTACCGGGAAGTGGAGTTATGAGAAGATTGATTACCTGGACCTAGAAATTTTTAAGACAGGAGACAAGTTATCTACCCGCACTTTTTTTAAACCAACAGATAGAAACGGGTACATCCCCACTTCCAGCTGCCACCATCCAAGATGGAAAAGTAATGTCCCTAAAGGACAGCTACTACGGATAAGACGCAACTGTGATAGAGCTGAAGATTTTAACCAACAGGCTGATATTTTAATTAAAAAATTCCATGAAAAAGGATATGATAAGGAGAGACTTTTGAAATTAAAAGCAGACATTATGAAGCTAGACAGAACCTCCCTACTCTGTAATAAAAACAAAAAAACTCAGAAGACGTCACAAGTAGCATTCATCACAGGGTTCAACAGCCAGTTCAGAGCTTTTGAGAAAATCATAAAAAAGTATTGGCCTATACTCAAAGAAGATCTCACCCTAACAAAACTCCTGCCAGCTAAACCAGTATTTATATACAGAAAAGCACCCAATCTAAGGGACCATTTAGTGAAAAATGTTACTGACCCCCCGAAGCCTATCAAAATATGCCCAGAACTAAAAGGATTCTTTAGGTGCCAGAGATGCCTACCGTGCAAAGTAGCCAAGAGACAACCAAGAAGGAAAAATACTTTTAAATCATGCACCGATCACAAAGAATATAGAATTAACCAACTGATCACCTGCCGTAGCACACATGTCACATATGTTGTGGAATGTCCTTGCCGCCTCCAATATGTGGGAAGAACCACCCGCCAACTTTTTGTCCGAATTCGGGAACATATCAAAAACATTAGGAAGGGGTTCCCTAATCATAGTCTATCAAGACACTTTGACGAGGTTCACCATAGGGACCCCAGTGTACTAACTTTTTATGGGATTGATTCTGTACAAGAACATTGGCGAGGAGGTAACAGAGAAACCTCAATATCTAGAAATGAAACCAGTTGGATCTACCGACTAGGTTCTCTTGCCCCCAAAGGGCTTAACCTGGACATAGACCTAAATTGCTACATAGCCAACCCATAGATACTCTATGAAACATAAGGGCTGTGATCTAGCTACACACATATGACTAACTGGCCTCCCAACTGTATTTATGGTATCCCTCTATAGTTAGCAACTAGGATGTGAAAATTTGATCTACTATAGAAATATATAACTAAAGGCTGAACTAGGGGCACAGGAACCACTTTTTAAAATAAGGGGGCCCCCTCAACAACCCTCCCTTCACATTCCCCCCCTCCCTCTTTTTATCTTTATCTGGATTTTTTATTAATATTTTGTATTTACTTCAAAAGCAAACATAGTTGACATACAGACCTGGTCTCATAAGATAAAAAATTTTTAAATTTTTTTTTTTGATTTTAGGCACGAGGATATGGCATTCAAGGGGCCGAATTATACCTAAGGCTGGGCCACCTACACTATATGTACCCTCTGTATAAGTTATATGGCACCAATGACAATTCCCTATTCACCCTTAATTTAATATGACCATACCTGCATGCCTACAAATATATGGGTTTTACCTACTTGTTGTCTATTTAATATCTCTCTTACCCTCTATCTTCCACCTGATAATATATGCATTTTACTGATCTAACATTTTATGGAATAACTATATACATTTTAAACTAACCCATTACACACCTATGTTACCGGGTTGTTTTTACATAATGGTTCTAAATGATTTTTTAGCTATACACTTAGTTTTGAATATACATGAAAACTGCATACAGTTTTTAAGTGGTTTTGATTATTAAAGTTATAATGTTGGGGTTCTTTATGTATTTTTTAAATATATGCATATATATTTTTATATTATTATGTAGAGGAGTATGTATATGTTTTTATATGTGCTCTCATGCATTTTTATTGTTTCTAATTACTGTTTTTAATTTTTGATTGAAATGAAGCAGTCAGTATTTATTTCTAATCTCAATTTAAGAAGCACGGTTGACCATTCACTGCTACTTGTCTCCATGCATATACTTTATATCAGGAGATTCTACCCCAATTTGATCAACTTATACATGCCTGTTCTAAGTGCACTGCATTTAGTCTAAAGGTTTTTCCACATTAATGGGTAGTTGCAGTCTGAATAGCCGGTGCACCGTTTAAGGATAAGTAGAAAGTGCTGAGTTCATCTCTATGTATGTACTACATCTCTGTAGCCTAGCGGCCACAACGCGTCCTCCCCCCTAGCGACATTACCATATTAAGGGGAGTGGCGTTGGAGACCGCAGGACTATATTACAGTGTGAAGCGTAGGCGTCGACACCGTCTTTGAAAACGTCCTATGACGAAACGTGTAAGCCGGAGTCACGCTCACACGTCATACCCGGAAGTGGACGCTGGAACGCAAGCTGGAACGCACGCTCGCAATTTCGATGCTGGTTCGTTCCTTGCATACAGCGCAGCCTAAATTCGATTTCAAATACTTTATGGCTTGTTTCGTTTTGGATTTTCGTTTTGAACTTTTCTTTGCTTAACTGGAATAAACAACCTTTACATACTTCACGAAGGCAGCCCCTTGTGTTTCTCTTTTCTTCGGTCATCTGGAGAGTCTAACATTCTAAAGGTGGTATACTGCTGGAGTAGTATGGTGATATTAGAACACTCTTTTTCCCTGGAACAACCGTGAGGACCGCACTAAGTAGAGGATTGGAAGCAGTCTTTGGAGTGAAAAACACCCGCCCTAAGGCACCCACTTTGTCGCTTGGTACCCCTGCAGGGGTGATTATATCTGGTGAGTGGGGTAGCACTGGTGGGCGAGCACTTCAAGTCACCTTATGAAAAATCGCACTGAAGTCACTGTGGTGTACCCTCTAGGGTGAAATAAACAACAATTATAGCCGAACCCTGCTTTCCCTACCTGGTTTACAATATTCCTCTTTGCATGGACTATATATAAACTTTTCATGAAATTAACCATATCGCTTGACATCATAGATAGGAAATTGGTACAATTGCATATTGCTTTATTTATTTATAATCATATTTATGCACAGTTAGTGTTTCTACTTAATTTTAAATCAATCCTGTTATACATCAGGACACTTCACGTTTCACAAGTGCCACACTGTCCCAAAACTTTTGAACATTGAGTCAAACACTACCGTATTTATTATTTTTTACACACATATATATGGAAAGGGTTACACAGATACTACACTGGTAATAAATTTCACATTTTCTTTCTTAATATCCAAAAATATTTTTGGGCGCCATCTTGTCCCAATATTTTTGAACATTGGGGCCAAATTTCATATTTTGCACTGCTTCATTGCACAGTTTACTATACTTATTTTCTTCACTTATTTATTACAAACTTCAAATTGATTAACACCTCCACCCCGTTGCAGGGATGCTCCACATTTAGCAGTTTTTAAATATTTTTTTGAAACACTGGCCATCTTTAAATATTTAAATATATGACCCACCCTGTTTTAGACTATATTATATATTTTTAATATTGGTGGAGCTTTTATGTATCATGGTCACCTGGTTTTAGGTGTGAATTCCGTGACATTTTTTACTTGGTATGCAATGATATTATAAAGGGCAGCGCCGTTTCCAATCTTACCTGTTATATTCATGGGAAATCTGTTGCGCAGAGTGGAAGAGGCAGAAGAGGTGTCAGGAAAGCAAGCAAAAGAGATTTTAGACCTAAAAGCGCAAGTGAGGAAAATGCAGAATGAAAATCACATGCTGGCATATAAAATGGAAGAACAAGAGAACCAGAGTCGTCGTCCAAATTTGCGCATCAGATCCATCCCGGAGCAACACAACGAGGATTTAGGGGAGAAGATGAGAAAAATATTTAACCCTATCCTGGGAAGGCATGAAGAGGAGGCCCTGAGGATTGATATGGTACACAGGGTTAGGAAACCCCCAAATATAAAACAAGACATTCCCAGAGATGTAATTGTGAAGTTCCAGGCCTAGGAGGATAAAGAAAAGATTTGGAATAACCTTAGGGGGCGCCCCCGATATGCTTCGAAAATAAAAATTTTCAGATTTTTACAGATCTCTCTGCGGGAACTTTGGCTCGAAGAAGGCAGTTGAGACCACTGCTCGAACAACTTAGGCGGGCCAATTTGAAATATAGCTGGGGGTTCCCAACATCCATGATTGTTATAAAGGAAGGGAGATCCTATAAGATGAGATTCCAGGAAGAGATGCAGGACTTTTGTGACGTCTGGGTTTGCCTATCCCCGACGTGGCAAGAATGGAGAGTCGTTGAGTATAGTGGATGTCAACATGGCATTCAATAGATGAACTGAGGGACAACCGGGGGGGGGGAAGGGGGGATGTTGTTATTTTTTTTTTTGTTGTTCCCTCTCTCCCATCTGCTATGGGGCGCCCACAGCCCACACTGGACTCAAGCTATAAAAATGCCTGGACTGGGGAAAAAGGGGGAGGGGGAAGTAATTGATAAAACGGAGGCCGCTGCTGGGTGGGTGGGGGGCTTGGGGAGGCTGATGTTCCTTGTCGGGGTGCTCGTTTTCCGCCCTCCTGTCCCCCCGCCCTATTAAAGGGTGGGGGGTACCGGAGGCTGTCGTCGGAGTGCCACCCTCGGAAATGAGGCGTACAGTATGGGATTTAGATTATCCCCTACGTGCAGGCTCTGGGCTGGTATATGGCCGGGGGGAGGGGGGTGGGTTGGGGTGGGGAAGTGGGGGGGGAGGGGGGGAAGGAAGAGGGGGGGATTTTCCTGCAGGGTGGGCTACAGTCGAGCAGCCGATAGGGGAGTGGGGATAAATCGAGCTAAATTCCAGATCTCAAATTCTTAACATATAATGTGAAGGGATTGAACTTGTCTACGAAAAGACACAAAATACTTAAGGAACTTCAACATTATAGAGCTGATATAGTATTTCTTCAGGAGACCCACCTGGCCATTGATTCTAGAATTAGGCTGTTCTCCCCAGGTTTGCCCCTGTGGTTCTACAGTGATACGCCTATCAAGAGATCCAAGGGAGTAGCAATAGGGTTCTCAAAGGCCTCTAATTTTTCTCTAGTGGATAGGGTGACGAACCCAGATGGTCGATTTATTTTTTTGAAGGGCAACATGGGGAATAAAATGTTTACCTTAGCGAATGTCTACTGCACCAATAAAAATCAGACGGTGTTCCTAGGACAGGTGCTTGCGAAACTAGTGAAGTTTAGGAAGGGGGAGGTGGTTCTGGCAGGGGACTTTAACTTTTGCCTTAACCCTGGGTTCCCCAGATGAAGACACGTGACGGTGTCGTAACGCGTAGGGATTGGCTGGAGCGGCATACACTATCCTGAAGCACAATTGAGAGGGCGCTGAGAACTCCAGATCGTTTCTATTTTACTCTGCCTGTTTTTATTAATACAAATGTAAGAGCACTACTTAAATAAACATTTCCCCCTTTGATTTTAAAACAATAACACACTAGTGGAGCCTATTTTCTCCCCCCTCCCTCTTTATTATCTCCCCCATTACTGAGTTACCAGAGCGGAGTCACTAAGGGGAATAATGGAGAAAAACTAACAACGAAAGAGAGATTTCCAGGGAGAGGTTCCCAGAGACTGCACAGCTTTAAACCACACTATTGAATGCTTGAGTCCTACAAATTGAAGGTGAGGGCTCTGTGAGACTGCACTAGGAGACACCATCAGCCAGAAAACACACCGATCAGATTATATAAACCAGGACTAAATAGAAGAAATACACATAGACTTTTTTGATATTATTAACTTTTCACCTTTTTATATTTCAATCACCTGCAATTTATATTATTGATTGTTGCACTGAAGTAGATGTCCACTCATACACAGATATTTATTTATTTATTTTATTCATACCACTATATGATATTATTCTTGATTATCTGCACACATGTTTAATGATTTTAGAAGAATGCACAATTTTTATTCTTTATGAAGTTTTTCATGGTAATTCACTTGATATATTTATTATTCACTGCAATTTGATTTTCATTCAAGCCTTCCATTCACGTTTATAATTAGAGTGGTATTTAACACTATCACAGTGATCTATTTATTTATTTATTCACGTATTTATGACACTTTAGTAATTTATTGCTGGCTAATCACTATAGAGATCAATGATCCTAACAACATTAGCCGCAATCATTACCATCTGCACACCTTCCTTTTTTATTATCCTAGTAGAGATTTCACCATATTAATTCATATGTTTATTAATATTGCGTGAAATTTATTTTACTATATATCCTATAAAGTGTTAGTGTGAACACCCTCATTTTGCTGCAATATCATCACCTATTTGGTATTTATTTAATCGATTAGCCATTCAGACTTTTCATCATCCACTAGTGCGAAGGATATTTTATAGTTAAACTTTATGCTAAAGTGCTGGCAAGCAGATTGAAGGATAAAATGACCACCCTGGTACATGCAGACCAGGCGGGTTTTGTGCCGGGGAGACAGAGTAGGGACAATAGGGTGCGAGCAGCGCTTTTGTTGGAGTCCAGCAAACTTGGAGGGCCCCCAGTTCTATTCCTGTCAGTGGACGTGGAAAAAGCGTTTGACAGGGTAGACTGGGGGTTCATGATTAAAACTTTGGAAGTGATGGGGGTTGGCCCAAGGTTTATTTCTTTGGTCAAGATACTCTATAATAACCCCACGGCATCCGTAAGGGTGAACGGGGTTCTTTCCAGACCCTTTAATATGGAAAATGGTACTAGGCAGGGGTGCCCTCTCTCCCCCCTCCTATTTGTCTTGTCCCTTGAGCCTTTACTAGCCACTATTCGAAACAATCCAGACTGTAGTGGGGTGAAGGTAGGAGCAGAGGAACATAAACTTGCGGCTTTTGCCGACGACGTTATGTTCTTTATTTCGAACCCCAGAATTACCATACCTAATGTGCTACAGATTCTTAGAAGATACTTAAAATATTTTAAAATAAATCTGAGGAAGTCTGAGATCCTGAATATCAATGTGGGTAAACAAGAGGAGGCATGCCTTGCAGAGGTGTTCCCCTTTCCTTGGAGAAAGAAAATTAAGTACTTAAAATTATCCAATTCATTCAAAAAAGTTAAAATGATGTTAACACCTAAAATATTGTATAAATTTCAGATGCTGCCAATTCCACTCCCCCAACCTTATCTAAGAGCTTTATGAGGTCTGATAGCAAGATTTTTCTGGGGCGGTAAAAAGCCACGTATCTCCTACACTGTCCTGAGTAGGGGAAAAAAAAGGCGGGCTAGCTCTGCCAGACTTTAATAAGCACTATCTGTCAGTAATATTGTCACGAGTTATTGAATGGTCAAAAAAGGGTTCGGAGGAGAGATGGGTCAATATAGAACACTATATGAGCAACACTGAATTAGGTCATATTATTTGGAATCCCCCAAAATATAGAGCACTGGGCACCAACACGGCGGTATTGACACGTAACACTCTTAAATGTTGGGGCCAGATTCACACACAGAATAAGTGGACACACAATTCACCTTTGATTTACATGAAAGACAACTAATTTTTTGAGCCTGGGATGAGGGAGGTGGGGGGGAATTGGATAAAAGATGATTGTATTCAACTAAAAAATTTTACTATCAAGGGGGAAATACACACGTATGCCGATCTGAAGGCTGTATCGGAGTTTTGGGTGATGGATGGGTGGAGGTACATCCAGCTTTCGCACTTCATAGAGAGGTTACCGAAACCACTCAGAAGCGAGGAGGAATATAAACCACTGGAGCAGCTCTGTGTGAGGGAGCAATCGGGTAGCTCTATCGCTCAAATTTTTAGGATTTTGGGGGCTAGGGGTGAGCTGGAGGTGCCTCCATACATCAAGAATTGGGAGTGGGAGTTAGGGTCACAATGTAGTAAATTCACGTTAGAGAAGATATTGAAGATGGTACATTACTCGGCACTTGATACTAAGAGGACTGAAATAAATTTTAAATGTCTTGCAAGATGGTACGCCAACCCAGACAAATTAAGTAAATTCAATAGTACTAAATCTGAGAAATGTTGGAGAGGGTGCGCTTGCTTGGGAACAATGGCCCGTATTTGGTGGGAGTGCCCCATTATCAAAACATTCTGGAAAAAAATCATAACACTGATTAAGGAAATTACAGATGAAGCAATTTTAGAAGATCCATGGGTGTGTCTATTCCATGGTACGGAGGAGTCGGTGAAGAGATACCAATCTTCTATTGTCCCTATATTGTTGGATGCGGCCAAGAAGCAGATTGCAATGAAATGGCTTGACCCGGCAAGTCCAAACATCTGAGACTGGCTTTTCTGCATAAATGAAATCTACAATGTTGAGAGTATGGACAGTAGAGGATTGTTACCTGATGAGGGGGATGAACGGGTAGACAAATGGGCAGTATGGCAAAAATTTAAAAATACTTTGAGTTACCTGGAAGAGATTCTAAGTGCAGTATGAAGGGCTGGGGATCTGGGAGTGTCTGGTATGAGCAACAGTGTAGGCGGCTCTCTCTGTAACCATCTGCAGGAGGGGGGGCGGGGTGGGGGTTGGGTGGGTTGGGGGGGGGGGTTTCAGGGAGGTTGGTATTAATACGATGTAATTCGGTAAATGTGATGTATACATGTAGGGCTTGGTTTTGTATTAATAAAAAAATTAAATAAAGAACTAAAAAAAACCCAAAAAAACCAAAGAGGAGGTCATGCGTAGAGCCCGGGAAATAGAAAATCTCACTATACAGGGGCACCCCATCCAAATTTTTGCTGACCTCTCTCCTTATAAGATACAAAAAAGGAGATCCTTAAAACCCCTCCTGCAAATCCTGTCACAAAAATCAATCACTTACAGATGGTCGTTTCCTTTCCGCTTAAACTTTGCTCACCTAAATAAATCGTACAGCTTCGCAAACTTTGTGGATGGAGAACGTCTTCTACTTCAACTGGGCCTCATCTCCTAATCTCCTGCCCTTGCATCAGACCCCAAGACTCCAATCTCCACTAAGAGGTTTTCCCCCTCAAGCCCCCATACAACCCCTATGGAGCAAACAACAAGCTAAGAGATCTGAAGATGGATGTCCACCTTAACGAGAATCCTGCACTTAATTTTTTACTTTCCTTCTGGGACTTTACTGACCGTACTCTGGTCAAATGGCTCCCAAAGTCATCCCAGCCCCCCTTACATGAACTAGCCCTGCTCCACGTCCAATAATATCAGAACGATAACCACCTCAAATCTCTACTACAAGGACCTGGACTCCCTACCATTCTCTTACTACCTAGGTTATCAGAACATAAAGGGCACTACCCAATCCTAACATATACTGATGTGAATTAGTAACTTTTTCTTTTACAGGGGGAAAAAAAGACTTCCTATAGTCAGTCTCATGATAATCTATTCACCCAATTGGTTCCTCTAAAGCTGATTTCCCTTTCCCTCCCCTCACTGGGGGAAGGAGACAGAAATCTCAGACCAAAGATGTGTGGTCATTTCACAATAACAGGACCACCATGTCCTTTTACTCAAAAACACTCCTGATATACTAGTCCTAGGTTGCTGCCAATAATTTTTGCTTACATAGCCTTTTGTATTTTATTTTTCTACTGCCCTTTCCCACCTTCCTTTTTTTAGTATTTTTCCTGGCGGAATGGCTGGAGCGGCTGCACTTCGCCTCCACCTGCCTCGGAGTGGCGTTTTCCCTCCACTCGGAGAATGCTAAACAACCACCCTGGTTGGGGTTACCTTTTTGGGAAAAGCTTGCAGGGAGAGGATGGCAGGGTAGTTTGGTTCTACTTAAGCTGCAATTTTTTTGCCTGTTATATTGTTACATACAATGTTTTTTGACATGCCTTGTCTATCTTCCTTAGGATCGGCCTTGTCTCCCTCCTCTTATAACCCTTCTCTCTCTTGTTCCGGGTCACCCAGAGTCTCTTCACAATGCTCGCAGAAACATCATCTAAGCCCTTGGACATCGGTAACCGTGATCTATAATCCACTTCAGGAGGTCAGGGTAAGAACCCAAAGACTGATGCGTACACGCCCCTCTGATCCATGCCCTCTGAAACCATCACACCTTCCCCCCTATGTATTGCTACTCACAATGTCCAGGGGATAAATTCCCCAATTAAGAGACGAAAACTTTTTAAACATTACCAATCTCAAAAGAATGAAGTCATCTTATTACAGGAAACTAATTTCCCACCATCGTACAACCCCCTCCTTCCTACATAGTAACTATCCCCAGTTTTACCTCTCCAATGCAGGTAATAAAACCAAGGGAGTGGCCATATGTTTCTCTAAAAACCTGAAATTCTCCCTAACAGACACCATAAGAGACCAAGCAGGCAGATACATTTTAGTAAAGGGCTCTATCAAAGGCTCACAGTATTCATTTGTTTCTTACTATGCCCCAAATAAAGGCCAGGCAGCATTCTTTTCCTCCATGATGTCCACACTAGGCCCACAGTTGGAAGGGAAAATAATCATGGGAGGTGACACAAACCTTCCCTTTGATCAATCTCTTGACAAATCGGGGTCAGGCCTCTCTTGGCCAAAGAACCATCTGAAACAGAGCACTAAGATCCTAGGCCTCCACACTGTACTCTGTGGGCCTTGTGGACATCTGGAGGGAACTGAACATGAGATCCAAAGACTACACACACTACTCCGCACCACACCAAATTTACACTAGAATTGATCACATTTTTATTCAGTCACACAACATTCCATCAGCCACCAAAGCGATCATCAGGGATACCACCATGTCCCACCATTCTATGGTTCTTTTATACATACAGCATTCTCACAACCCTAACACAAAATTTATTTGGCTTCTCAATGAAGGGCTGTTAAGTGACCCAGTTCAATGCATGATCCTCACACGAGAAATTCAAGAATACTTCCTCCTAAACAATAATGACTCCATCTCCCCAGAAACCCTATGGGCTGCCCACAAGGCAGTGATTAGGGGAAAGATTATTCAAATCATCTCAAGACTTAAAAAGGAATGCAAGGCGGATATAAACAAACTCACTAGGTAATTCCAATCCTTAAGTAAGGCCCATAAACATAATCCCACTAGAGAGTCTCTGGAATCCCTTGAATCAGCCCGAACATCCATAAATCTTGCTCTGACCACCGAAGCTGAGAAACATCTAAGATGGTCAGGAGCCCAATTCTACTCCCAAAAAGACAAAATAGGAGCCAAATCGGCAGGAAAACTTTCCCCCAAACCCCGATCCCTTAACTTTTCAAAGATATGAACTCAGACGGGGGAGTTGACCCAAAATCCAATCTGCATCATGCAAATGTTCCATGACTTCTACACCACTTTATATAAAAACGAGCAGTTAAGTACTCAACCTACTCTAGATGAATTTCTAAATAATATCCCTCTCCCAAAACTTTCAGCAGAACATTCTGACCTCCTGGACGAGCCGTTATCTGAAGCTTTTCAGTCATCTATTACAAAAAATACTTGCCCCATACATGCTCAAATTCTTTAATTCTCTCAGGTCTGGTTCTCCCCTGGACAAAGCCCTGAACCTAGCTTATATATCAGTTACTCCTAAGCCTGGTAAGGATTCAACTTTGGTGTCTAACTATTGTCCTATCTCTTTAATTAACAACGACCTCAAGAACTTATCAAAAATACTGTCCAATAGACTCTCATCCTGTATCGCTCTATATGTCCATAAAGACCAGGCGGGCTTTGCCCCGGGGAGACAAGGACCTGACCAGATAAGAAGAGCAGTTGACATCATATCCCTCCTCAACTCCCGTTGGGATGGAAGCCCCCACCAGGAAGGATTTTTACTGTTGATTGACCTAGAAAAGGCGTTCGACACGTTCACCTGGCCTTACTTATTCAATGTCCTAGGGAGATGGGGTTTTTCGGCCCACACTTTCTAGGGACATTACGAGCCCTGTATTCTAGCCCTAGTGCGCAGGATAGACTCCAGGGCTGTTATTCCCACCCCTTCCCCATTGAAAAAGGTACCAGACAACACTCTCTCAATTCAAACTTATGATCCAACTAATAACGGCTGCAAAACAAACAGTGGCCAAGGCATGGAAATCTCCTACATTGGTACTAGCAGAAACAATTCACAGAATGAATAATACAATGTCCCGTGCTAAGATGGTAGCCATCGATCAAAATCAAATTCCTAAATTTGAAAAACTTTGGCATCCTTGGATAAAACAACAGTTCCTGTCAAATTTCAATGACTCTGTCCTGTTGCCATGGTAACAGATTAAATGACTTACAGAGACACCCATTCTAAGGCTTCAAAGAGAACTAAAAAGAATAATAAACTGACGAGCGGGACAACCTTGTGGACCATACCTCTACCTTTCTACCCTTTTTCTTCTTTCTCTTTCCTTTTCTCCACCTTACGATTAAAGCTCATTATCAGAATTTATTTGACCTATATACACTCTACCTGTAAACAATATGTATAGTAGGTATAAATCATTTAAATACCTACAAAAGTAACTAAGGAAATGATATATATCTTTAATTTAGGTTTACGTGAACCCAAGGTTTAATATTTGAAATTTCATGATATTTACCTATATAAACCCTACTGTAAAACAATGCGCTTACTTTATAGATCCTTGTAAACTTACTTTATGTATCTTTATAATTTTGTATACTCAATAAACTTCTTTTGACAAGGAAAAAGGTACCAGACAAGGCTGCCCTCTATCCCCCCTCAATTTTTGCTATAGCTATCGAGACACTTGCCATAGCAATTAGGTCTCACCCTGACATCAGAGGAGTGTTCTGCTATTATTTGTCACCTCTCCACTGATATCAACGCCCAACATTTTCTCCCTGCTTGATAAATTTGGCAAAATCTCTGGCCTCCTCATAAACGTCTCAAAATCTTTAGCGTTAAATATCACTATTCCCGCTAATTTACTCAGTAACCTACAGAAACATTTCCCGTTCTCTTGGTGCTCGAATTTCATCCCATACCTAGGGGTCAATCTTCCCCCTAGAATAGACTCCTTATAATCCTCTAATTACCCAGCCGCTTTCCACAAACTGACATCAGACCTCACTACTTGGGCTAAACACAACCTATCTTGGCTAGGCCGCATAAAAGCAATCAAAATAACCTTCTTCCCTCACCTCCTGTATTAATTTAGATCTCTACCTATCCCAATCACTACTGCATACGCTTCAATCTAAAATTCTACAATTTATTTGAGGACCAAAAGGCAGAAGATGTTCTAAATGTATTTTATTTAGACTCAAATCTCAAGGGGGTTTTGTCCTACCCAATATCTGGTGGTACTACCAAGCAGCACAGTTGGCCCAGATCTCTATTGTATATTCACGAGGTCTAAAACCTGATTGGGTCTCCATGTAGAGACAAGCAGTACCCCTCCACACCATTGACTTCCAATATGGTCAAACCCTAAATTAAGACCCCCCATTTTAGCTCCCACTCTGTCCCACTCATTAGCTCTGTGCGACCAAATTCACAAAAACCCATCCCTGATCTCAGCCATTCGCCCCCTAACACACATGTTCCATAATCCAGAATTTCTGCCGGGAATGAACATATTAGCATTTAGCTGGTGGCTCAATAAAGGACTACTCAGAATAGGTAACTATTTCACCACCGCAGGCCCCATATCTTTCGCATTCTGCATTAGCAAACTAGAGATGCCTTCCTGGGGGGCGTGACCGGATGTCGGAGTGAGAGGAGGTGTGTGAGACTTCCCCCCAGCTCGATGCCTCCGTGACCATCCGAACCAGCCTGGTGGAGTTAGCCCAGCTGAATGCGCTCTCTCTCCCTGTAAAGCTTGACGCTTGTTCGGCCGCCTGGCTCCCTCTGACCCTGCCTGTGCCTGTGTATAACGCCGGAACACCGACGCTGCTGTTTGGACAGCGGGAGAGGATGAGGATCAGAGAAGGACGGCGCTAGCAGCTCCTCCCTTGGAGCGGTGAGGAGGTGCTCGGGACGCCCGCCGTATTTGGAAAGGTTGCGGGGATGGCGTTCTCTGACAGCAAAGGAAGCAGTCATCAGGAGCATCCCTGCGCTGCCCAGTTAGTCTGGCAGCATCAAGGTACCAACTATTTTAGCCATTAAAAAAGTGGACTGTCTCCCCTCTCCCTCCAAGGGCCGAATTGCTGCCTTTGACGTGGTGGGGTGGAGGTTCAGGCAGCTTGATACATCGCTACACAATGGCTTGTCCCCTGTGAAGGAGAGAGACATCCTGCCGATCTGTGGAGGGCTGTATAAACAAGCCAGATGCTGACTTATGGTAATAATGTAAAAACCTAACAGCGCTGAATTATTTATTATATTAGGCTAGGTGATAGCGCCAATAGTAATTGAACACAAGAAGGATACCATTGGGACTGTGATAATATTGAAAACAAGGTCAACTTGACGAGCTGTTAAACCCCTTCACATATTCCCTTGGCCTATATAATCAGTCATGACTAGAAAAAAGGGAGAGGAGAACACTAGCTCGCAGACTACCCGTATATCTAAAGAGAAGGGGAACCAGGCAGCAGTAGCAGCCAAATTGGAAAATTTGCTCACTCCTCTACCTCATCACCATCCAAAAGCACTCAGCAACAGCAGGAGAAATGCTATGTGGGAGGTCCTGGGGATAGGAAGAGCCTATCAAAGGGTCAGCAAAGGGTCGGCGGTAATGCACACCACAAAAACTGCGAGCAACAAAAGCTCTGCGGGTGAGCCCTCGGGAATAGCAACCAATAATGTCGCTGAGCAAAACGCATCAGTAACAGTTGAGCCTACACTGAAAGATGTTCTATGTGCTGTTAATTCCTGTAAGGCCTCCCTAAGTGACCTGTGTGACCAGCTGAAGGGGTTAAAGGAAGAGCTAATCACAGTAAGCCAAGAACTACAAAGTACTATTGCTAGAACAACTACACTGGAGGAGAGGTTGAGTCAGGTAGAGGACAATTTAACCCCAATGCGGCTAGAGCTAAAAGCAATGAAAACGCAGATGGGTCTACATAAAGCCAAAATGGAGAAAATAGAAAATAGGTCTCGCAGGAACAACGTGAGGGTGGTGGGCCTACCAGAACGGTGTGAGGGTCCCCACCCCGAGGAGTTCTTGGAGAAGTGGCTTAGGGGAATATTTGGGACGGAAACCTTCTCTCACCTCTTTGCCATTGAAAGAGCCCACAGAGTGCCACCTAGGGCCCCATTATCAGGGGGGTATCCCAGGCCAATAATTATGAAACTTTTCAACTATAAAGACAAGGTGATATTAATGCGCAGGGCCAGAGAGCGTGGGGGATATCCTGCACATTGGAGCTAAAATCTTATTTTTCCCCGACTACTCTCCAGACCTGCAGAAACGAAGTGCCGAATTTAGGGACATTAAGCGTAACCTACGGAACTATAAAATTGAGTATGCCCTGCTGTATCCGGCACGTCTACGCATTACTGCCTTAGGGGCTACCCATTTTTTTGATACGACGACAGGGGCAGCAAAATGGCTTGAAGACAACAAAATGGACCTGTAGAGTTATGGGTTGAATAAGGCTAGTCAAGCTTGGAAAAGAAAAGAGAAAATTTTTTTTTCTTTTCTTATTTCTTTTCTTCCAGCATATAGCGGATGGCATGGGGAGGGGGGAAGGGGGTGTGTGACAGACGGAAGCACGGATGAAGGATGTGGTTTCATTAGTTACGTATGTTTTAAGTGTTGCTTTGATGTTTTGGAATTGGGTCGTGGGAGGGGGGGAGGAGATTGGAAGTGAGTCATAATGTACTTGTTCAGTATTTGAGTGGGGAGTTCTTTCTTGAATGGTTGGGAGGGAGGAAAAAGGTCACAAGTAAAGCTTCTAGGGCTAGCCTAGTTAGGCAGGGGGGGGGTCACGAAAAAGGGCAGGGAGAAGGGGGATAGACAAAATAGAGGTTGGGGGGGAGGGGGGCTTATAGTGAGACACAGGGTTAGATTATGGGGTGAACATAAGGGGGTTTACAAAAACAAAGTATATTTGCACACGCTGTTTATATTTGCAGTTAAATAATATAAGGGGAGAGGGTGGAGCGGTCCCTGGATGTGGGGGCCCCTTGCCCCTCCCCCCTTTCACTTTCCCGTTTGACACAATCACAGAGATGATGCCAAGTTTTGTAGACACAAATGCACAAACAAATTGCCCCTTCTTTTTTTTTTCTTTTTTTTTTCTTTGGGCGTTTTTCTCTTTATCATTTCTATTTTTTTTTATTTTCTTTAGATGCCTTTAAAAACTCTAAAAATAGGTTCTTGGAACATTAGGGGCATGGGCGACCCTGTTAAAAAGGCAGCTGTGTTCTCAGTGATGGAAGCTCATGGTGTTAACCTGGCTTGCCTGCAGGAAACTCACCTTACTAATGAAACTAAACTATATGTTCGGAGCAATAAATTTCAAGAACAGTATCATTCAGTTCATACCTCTTATTCAAGAGGGGTGAGTATATTAGTGAAGAGAGGTATTTCATTTTCTTGCAGGGAAGCCAGGATAGACACGCTGGGATGTTATGTCTTCTTGAGCTGCGTTGTGGAAAGTAAACCTTTGGTGATAGCAAATGTTTACATCCCTCCTCCATTTAAAACAGAGACCATGTTGGACCTGTTGGAGTTTGTGGATAGTAAGGTAGATACTCCGATAATAGTGGTGGGGGACTTTAATGCAGTTCTGGATAACAACATGGATCGGTTTCCGCCCGTGACCCGGGCGAAAGGGGTACCAGAGGTAGCGCCTAGGCCAACTTCTTGAAGAGATTGGATGGTGCGACCTGTGGATATCTCACAATCCAAACAGTCGGCAGTACTCCTGTTATTCAGGGTCATATTCTACTCTCTCACTCATAGATATGGCAGTGGGTAACAGTGAAGCTCTGCGACTAACAGGAAAAATAGAGTATGGGCCGAGGGGAATATCGGACAACTCACCCCTGACCTTGACGCTAAATTTAAATATTAGATCTAACCAGAAAAGGTGGGCAATAAACCCACTATGGTTGGAGTTGATAAGCAGCCCAGCTGAAGTAGCCTCTAAATTAAAAGAGTTTGTAACATTTAACTCAGGTACAGCACCAGTAGGGGTAGTGTGGGATACCCTAAAAGCATACCTTAGGGGACTACTATAACAGCAGGTTGCTATAGTAAAGAAAAAGTCAAGGGAATGGGAGGCGAGGGCTAGTAGGGAAGCCACGGAATCAGAAGCACAATATGTGTTAGATCCAACCCCTGAAAAACAGAAGATTTGGCTCAACAAACAACAAGAGTATAAAGCAGTAATTAACAGAAGAACAGAGAACAAGAGACTTTTCCAGAAACAAAACTACTTTGGCGAAGGGGAGAAAGTGGGCCGGATGCTCGCACTTCTAACCAAGTCCAATTTATCCCCATCGGCCATCTCCTCAATTAAGACACCAGCTGGAAAGATCACATCTGATCCCGCTGAGGTCCTAGAGACTTTTTCTACATTCTATAGAGACTTGTACAGGTCGCGCCGGGGTTCGGACTGGCGCGATATGGACGGGTTCTTAGAAGGGGTAGGCCTGCCCATACTCTCGGAGAGGGATAGGAGTGAGATGGAGTCCCCTCTGGCATTGGAGGAGCTGCAAAAGGCAGTCGCGGAGTTGTCAGACCAGAAATCTACGGGCCCGGACGGGCTGCCACTGGAGATCTATAGGAAATATGGGGAGGTTCTGCTCCCGGAGCTCCTAAAAGTGCTGGAACAGACGGTCAAGGATGGAAGGCTACCCCCATCAATGTCGGAGGCTGATATAGTAGTGATACCAAAAGAAGGGAAAGACCAATTGGAAGTCTCTTCGTACAGACCGATATCACTGTTGTGTTCAGATGTCAAGATTGTCGCAAGGGTGTTGGCATCCAGATTAAATAAACGTATTGCAAAACTTGTGCACCTGGACCAATCAGGGTTTATCCCCGGTCGCTCTACCAGTACAAATATTAGAAGGGCCTAATTGAATCTTCAGGTACGAACAGAAAATGCAGGATCTAGAGCTATACTGTCTTTGGACACTGCCAAGGCCTTTGATAGCCTGGAGTGGGAATATCTCTGGAGGGTGCTAGAGAGGTTTGGAATCGGCCCCGTATTTATCAGCTAGTTAAAAATCCTATACAACCATCCAAGGGCAAGGCTTAAAATAAATAACAAATATTCCGAAAGTTTCCCCTCGAAAGAGGAACAAGACAGGGGTGCCCCTTGTCTCCTCTGCTGTTTGTCTTGGCCATGGAGCCACTGGCAGGAGAGGTGAGATCATCATCCGAATTACAGGGATTTCAAAGAAAAGGGGGGAAGAGAGAATAGCGCTATTTGCGGACGATGTTCTATTTTAGCTATTAACTGGGAGAAATCATCGCTCCTGCCGGTTGACCCATTGGTTAATCCTATCTCGATGTGTCTGCCCCAGCTAGAAGTCACGGGGAAGATGAAGTATCTTGGTGTTGTGCTGTCCAAGGACCCCGGTGCGTTTATTGAGGACAACTTGGTCCCTCTCTTATCAAAATTTAAGAGAAAATGCGATATCTGGAGCAGGCTCCCCTTGTCTGTGGCGGGTCGAGCCAATTTGATTAAAATAGTATGGATGCCGCAGTTCCTATATTTACTTCACAACTCCCCAGTTTGGATTGGGGAGAAGTGGTTTCAAAAAATTAGGGAGTTAATATGGAAAAAAGGGCAGGCCAGGATTGGTCTACAAAAACTGCAGCGCCCCGCCACGGAGGGGGGACTAGGGGTTCCCCATCCGTTTATCTATTTCTTGGCAGCCCAGTTACAACAACTAGGGGGATGCGCCATTGAGGGAGGGGGAAGTAATAGTGTCAAAACTACTCTACAGGGGAACCCACACAGTTCATTAGTGGAAGCACTGGAGGCAGATTCATTGCAAGGAGAGATCCCGACACTTAAAATGATCACTAGGGTTTGGCAGGCAGCTAAGAGAATAATGGGGTACAAAGGAACTTCAGAATATTCGCCAATTTGGTACAACAAGCACTTGCATGAGCTACTATCTGATACAATTATACGAGGGGGACACCCTGAAATCTTTTGAGGAACTGAGGCACGAGTATGACATACCAAACCAAGTATTTTATAGTTACCTACAGATTAGGCATGCTCTGAGTAAGCAGTTTAGTAGACAACCCCCTACATGGTATAGAATCCCACTTTTACAAAAAATAATCAAATCAGAGACAACCAAGGGTTTAATCACAGAGATATATACCCAACTAACAAAGAGAATAAACACGCAGGCAGGCCTACCTGGGGGTAGGGACAGATGGGCGGCTGATGTGGGGGAGATATTGGACGATCAGTGGAAAAGGATTCTGGAATTTGGGCCAGAGGTATCGGTCTCTCCCTCACAAAAAGCCTCCCACCTGATGTTGCTGCACAGAGCCTATTACACACCCAAAAAGCTGTTTATGTTCGGTCGCAGAACCAACGATGAGTGCCCTAGATGCAGAGGAACAGGCGATTTAATCCATATGGTTTGGAGGTGCCCAAAACTGGTTAGGTATTGGCCTGAGATTTTAAAGAAAATAAACACCACATTTAGAGTTAATTTAGAGCTTGATCCTAAGACCTGTGTGTTGGGCTACGTTAATAACAGGTTGACTGACAGGAGTACAGCTATAGCGGTAGCAAGATGCTTGTTTCAAGCCAGAAAACTAATAGCACAATCTTGGCAATCAAGAACACCTCCGACCCCGGAAGCTTGGGTTGGAACTGTCAACTCTATAGTGTGGAATGAAAGGACATTCTATACTAGGTCAGACAACTACAACAAGTTTGCGAGACTATGGAACCTGTGGGTCCAAGAGATGCCATGTTGTTTACCAGTGCTACTTTAGTGCCGAGAGCAATTGCCATCCTACCAAGGGAGAGATGTTGAGTTAGGCATAGTTTAGTGTTTTGAAGCCAAGAGAGAACAACGAAAAGAACAGTAGCCAGATATGGGGTGTGCCTTGGAACTACGCGGGCCCAACAATGGAGGGTCACTGGGGGGTGGAGGGGGGGTTATCAGATAGAAAAGTAACAACATATAGTCATGCATAACGATAATAAGAGACTATGTGGCCGGCTGGCCTTGATGTATAAGTCGTGTGTTTTACGTGTTATATTTTGGTACTATTGTAACTATTTAAATATGGAATATATAAAAATATATAAAGTTTGAAAGGCCACAATGATGTGACTGGGTTAGAGACATTTATGAGTATCAATCTGAAAGTTGTCTCTGGATAAAATAAATAAATATAGGTGATGATTTGCTTGTGAGACTCTGATGTGTGGTGGTAGTGAAATCAGATAAGCTTGGGTGGTAATAGTAACAGGATGGGATGACTATAAGAATAATGGACGTAAATAAATAAATAATGACCCCCTAGGGTCTGAACCGGAGTCTCAGTCCAACATATGGGGCAATAATAAAATTAAGAGAAATCAATATAAGACATACAATTCACATTACTTAATAATAAACCAACTTAAGGTGCTAATGGTATACAAAGTGCATAACTATTGGGAAAAAATGCATCCACAGTGGGGGGTAATAATGTTAATAGGTGCAAATATAAGGTGCAGCGTGAGATGCCTATTATAGGCAGTGAAGTAGTAGTGAACTGCTAATACATACAGTGCATACTGTGCAAAAATAAAATAAAGGAAGATGGATATTCAAGTGTCTCAAGTCCTTGTAGGATACTTAGCAGGGAAAAATACTTTAAAACCCAAACACAAAAGTCCATAAAATTCAACAAAATGTGACGACAACGTCTTGGCATGCACACGTTGCAGTTAAAGTGCTCAAGTGCCTCATATCCAGTGCTTCTTCGTGTAACACCACTCAAGTTAGGTAGTGGCCCCTTACCTTTAGGTAATAGGGCAACAGCATGTAGCCAACAGGACCTCTTTGAAAAACGCCTATGGGCTCCAACGCGTCCCTCTCCAGCCTACGTCCTGGGATGGGGTTCCCTCAGGTATAGTGCCGGGGGGGGGGGTTGTAAACGGTGATAGGCAAAGAAGAAAGGCCAATAGTGTAATCTCGTTTTATGAATACAACCGCTTTTTATTAAAAATGTATAATTACTCACATTTAAAAATACACAACAGCAAATGTCATCCGACGAGCGGCGAGCTCGTAAGCCTCTGTAGTGAATGCAGCCTGTCTCGTCCCTACGCGTGACGTCACACCACACGTGACTTCATCACCTGATGAAGTCACGTGTGGTGTGACGTCACGCGTAGGGACGAGACAGGCTGCATTCACTACAGAGGCTTACGAGCTCGCCGCTCGTCGGATGACATTTGCTGTTGTGTATTTTTAAATGTGAGTAATTATACATTTTTAATAAAAAGCGGTTGTATTCATAAAACGAGATTACACTATTGGCCTTTCTTCTTTGCCTATCACCGTTTACAACCCCCCCCCCCGGCACTATACCTGAGGGAACCCCATCCCAGGACGTAGGCTGGAGAGGGACGCGTTGGAGCCCATAGGCGTTTTTCAAAGAGGTCCTGTTGGCTACATGCTGTTGCCCTATTACCTAAAGGTAAGGGGCCACTACCTAACTTGAGTGGTGTTACACGAAGAAGCACTGGATATGAGGCACTTGAGCACTTTAACTGCAACGTGTGCATGCCAAGACGTTGTCGTCACATTTTGTTGAATTTTATGGACTTTTGTGTTTGGGTTTTAAAGTATTTTTCCCTGCTAAGTATCCTACAAGGACTTGAGACACTTGAATATCCATCTTCCTTTATTTTATTTTTGCACAGTATGCACTGTATGTATTAGCAGTTCACTACTACTTCACTGCCTATAATAGGCATCTCACGCTGCACCTTATATTTGCACCTATTAACATTATTACCCCCCACTGTGGATGCATTTTTTCCCAATAGTTATGCACTTTGTATACCATTAGCACCTTAAGTTGGTTTATTATTAAGTAATGTGAATTGTATGTCTTATATTGATTTCTCTTAATTTTATTATTGCCCCATATGTTGGACTGAGACTCCGGTTCAGACCCTAGGGGGTCATTATTTATTTATTTACGTCCATTATTCTTATAGTCATCCCATCCTGTTACTATTACCACCCAAGCTTATCTGATTTCACTACCACCACACATCAGAGTCTCACAAGCAAATCATCACCTATATTTATTTATTTTATATATTTATATATTACCTAGGGTTAGCGCAGCACTATCCATTCTTCATACTTATTCACAAGGTTAGGTGTTTACCTTTAACAGTGCTTGCAGCTTTTCCAATCTTAGCCGATTCCATTTATGATAGCGCGGGAATAATCTATCTTTATATCTGTCTCTGGATAAAGTTTACTGAAGTGGCTATAAAAAAAAAAAAAAAAAAAAGAGATGCCATCCTCCGAAAAATACACATACTCGCAAATACTACATTCCCTTCCCTCGATATGTCCTAATAAACCAGAACCCCCCCAAAGTCACGACCTATGAATCATGGTGCTCGGACATCATGGATCAGATGGGCGGGATCTCCATCATCTATTCCTCCCTAGCCTTGAATATGTCCAAACCCTCCTACGCTCACTCTTGGGAAAGCGACCTCGACATTTCCTGGGACCAGGATAAATGGTTTACCTGTTTCCAACGCTCCTTCAAAGGTATATTAAATGTCTCCCTGATTAAAGCAAGCCTCAAAATTCTGACCCGGTGGTATAGGGTCCCCTCCCTCCAGATGCTTCTCCACTGTGTTTTCAAAATTGCAACCATATAGGAATAATGTTTCATATCTGGTGGTCGTGTCCACGCATAAGGGGTCTCTGGAACAAAGTATTTTCCTTGATACGCAAAGTGACGACCATTAACAAAGGCAAAGGCACTCCTTAAAGTAGACAGACACACTCAAGCACTGATTTTCTTCATCCTGCTGGGCACCAAAATTACAATAGCAGCCCATTGGAAAAAAACTTTAGTTCCGATCACAATGGTGAAGCATAAAATATCTTGGATCATGGCGCAGGAGAAAATAGTGAGCATTATGCAAGACAAAACCTGTAAATTTGAATTAGCCTGGGAACCCTGGGCTAACTACTGTCATATTCCTCTATACCCATGCGTTGAATCTTCCTAATGGATACGACTCGGAGTGACCCTTCTGAAACCCTCACCTTCTCATATCTCCTTCCCTTGAACTCTTCCCTCCCTTAATTCTTCTTTTCCAATCTTTTTTCTCACCGTTCTATGACAATGTACCTAAGAAAAGGCCGATCCTGACTTCTTTACTATGCTTCAGATGTGCATAGTACAGCAACACTTGAGTTTAGTTTCTCTGAAACTCTTACTCTTCAAGCTACCTGAGCTTGCCTCCTCTCCCGCTCCTAACAACCGAGTTTAAGTTATGGTTATATTGGTAAGTATTTTTTCCGTTTTGAAGCTCTAACATCTCTACATAATACATACTCTAGCTTTACTCTCCTGAGTGAAGACTAGGGTCAAATATTGATGGAGTCGGAGGGAGAGGGTTCCCCCCACCCACAGCATGATCCCTTTAGGGGTGTCTGGGGGTGCTCCCTTTCACCCTCCTCTCCATTACTTACTAAAAGCTAAGGATCAACAATTTTATACTCACCATTGACTCGCTATTAAGCTTATAATTCCGACAGGGGAACATGTTGGAGTTGAAGTTGTTTAGTGTCATAACGTTCTTTTTCATTTACACATATATAGCCTATGCTGTAATCTTTGAGTAAGTCATATGTTATCTCACTCTATGTTTGGTCATGTTGGCCAATATATGTACTCCTCAAGTCACATGTACCAAATGTTCCCCTTTGTCTCCTGTTTTTCTTTTGTTTTTTTCTTCTCTGGAACGTACTTTGTAAATATAAAACCAATAAAATTATTGGAAGAAATTGAATATTCACACTTTTTTGGAGAGAAGATTCTCATCTCCTTTAGTAAAATGGCAGTTTTTAATGTTGAACCTGAAAGTTTTTTGCAATGTGAATTGAATGTGTTGGTTTAAAAATTCCATATTCAGGTCATTAAGTTTTACTGAAAAAAAAAATCTTACTTTATATACAATTAAATCCTTCTCTCCTCCTGAACCTCCCCCTCCAAACCATATAGACACTAGAGATGGGCGAACGGTTCATCCCGAGCATAAGTTTGTGCCGAACTTTGGTTGTTCGGATGTTCTGCAGAACACCGAACAATATGTGGTGTTCTGGGCAAATTTGAAAGCCGCCGGAACACCGTTAAAGTCATTGGGACATTAACATGAAAAATCAAAAGTGTTCATTTTAAAGGCTTATATGCAAGTTATTGTCATAAAAATTGTCTTTGGGGACCCGGGTCCTGCCCCAGGAGACATGTATCAATGCAAAAAAAGTTTTAAAAACGTCCGTTTTTTCAGGAGCAGTGATTTTAATAATGCTTAAAGTGAAACAATAAAAGTGAAATATTCCTTTAAATTTCATACCTGGGGGGGTGTCTATAGTATGCCTGTAAATTGGCGCATTTTTCCCGTGTTTAAATCAGTCCCTGCACAAAATGACATTTATAAAGGAAAAAAGGTCATTTAAAAGTACTCGCAGCTATAATGAATTGTCGGTCCCGGCAATACAGATAAAATAAGTCATTGAAAAAAACAGCATGGGATCCCCCAGTCTATTACCAGGCCCTTTGGGTCTGGTATGAATATTAACCACTTGCTTACTGGGCACTTAAACCCCCCTCCTGTCCAGACAAATTATCTGCATTCAGCGCTGACGCACTTTGAATGACAATTGCGTGGTCAAACAACACTGTACCCAAATTAAATTTTTATCAATTTTTTTCCCACAAATAGAGCTTTCTTTTGGTGGTATTTGATCACCTCTGTGGTTTTTATTTTTTGTTAAAAAAATGTAAAAAGACCGAATTTAAAAAAAAAAAATATATTTTTTTAAATGTTGTTATAAAAAAATTAAAACAGGTAATTTTTCTCCTTCATTTATGTACGCTGATGAGGCGTCACTGATGGGCACCGATAGGTGGCAGTGATGGGCACTGATGGGTGGCAATAATGGGCACTGATCGGTTACACTGATAGGCAGCACTGCTAGGTGGCACTGATTGGCACCACTGGTGGACGTTGATAGGTGGCACTTGTGGGCATTGATAGGTGGCACTCATGGGCATTGATAGGTGGCACTGGTGGGCACTATGGGCACTGTTAGGTGGCAATGGCAGGTGGCACAGATGAGGCATAATTGCCTCTTCCTCTTCGGGTCCTATGTCCCTTACAGATGAGCCGGTGATCGGCTTTTTTGCGCGAGGAGAAAAAAAAAAGATTATCGCGCTTTTGTTTACATCATGTGATCAGCTGTCATTGGCTGACAGCTGATCACATGGTAAGGGGCCGGGACTGGCCCCTTACTCGGATCTGTGATCTCAGTGACTCAGTGATCACAGCACGCGCGCTCCATGCGCGCCCTGCAGGGTGCGTGCACAGGGGAGGCCGTCATATGATGGCCTCCCAGAAATTCAGGTCCGCGCTGTGGCCGTCATTCAGCTATAGCGCGGACGTCAAGTGGTTAAGGGGAACTCCGAACCAAAATTAAAAAAAAAATTGCATGGGTGTTCCCCCAAATTCCATACCAGGCTCTTCAGATCTGGTATGGATATTAAGGGGAACCCCATGCCAAAATTGAAAAAGAAAATGGCATGGTGGTCCCCCCAAAATCCATACCAGACCCTTATCTGAGCACGTAACCTGGCAGGCCGCAGGAAAAGAGGGGGGGACGAGAGAGCGCCCCCCTCCTGAACCATACCAGGCCACATGACCACAACATGGGGAGGGTGCTTTGGGGTAGCCCCCCAAAGCACCTTGTCCCAATGTTGATGGGGACAAGGGCCTCATCCCTACAACCCCTGCCCGGTGGTTGTGGGGGTCTGCGGGTGGGGGGCTTATCGAAATCTAGAAGCCCCCTTTAACAAGGGGACCCCTAGATCCCAGCCTTCCCCCCTGTGTGAAATGGTAACGGGGTACAAATGTACCCCTACCATTTCACAAAAAAAAGTCAAAATGGTAAAAAAGACAAGACACAGCTTGGGACAAGTCCTTTATTAACCACTTGCCGCCCGCCATATAGCAAAATGACGCCGGCAAAGTGGTTTCAATAACCTGACTGGGCATCATATGACGTCTTCAGGATATTAAGCCAATGCATGCCCGGGGCGTGCATCGCAGCGATCTTTGTTGCGGTGTGTCAGTCTGACACACCGCAACTACAATCTCGGTAAAGAGTCTCTGAGCCGTATCCAATTACGTAACTGGGTGGCCTGGTACGGTTCAAGGGGGCCCCTCTCTCATCCCCCCTTTTTTCCTGCGGCCTGCCAGGTTGCGTGCTCAGATAAGGGTTTCGTACGGATTTTTGGGGGGACCACCATGCCATTTTCTTTTTCAATTTTGGCGCGGGGTTCCCCTTAAAATTCATACCAGACCCAAAGGGCCTGGTAATGGACTAGGGGGATCCCATGCCGTTTTTTTCAATTACTTCTTTTATCTGTATTGCTGGGACCGACAATTCATTATAGCTGCGAGTACTTTTAAATTACTTTTTTCCTTTAGAAATGTCATTTTGTGCAGGGACTGTTCTAAACACGGGAAAAATGCGCCTGTACAGGCATACTATAGACACCCCCAGGTATGAAATTTAAAGGTATATTTCACTTTTATTGTTTCACTTTAAGCATTATTTAAATCACTGCTCCCAAAAAAAGTCAATTTTTAAAACTTTTTTTGCATTGATACATGTCCCCTGGGGCAGGACCGAGGTCCCCAAACCCTTTTTATGACAATAACTTGCATATAAGCCTTTAAAATTAGCACTTTTGATTATTCATGTTCGTGTCCCATAGACTTTAATAGTGTTTGTGTGTTCTGCCGAATTTTTTATCTGTTCGGTATGTTCTGGTGCGAACTGAACCGGGGGGTGTTCGACCCATCCCTAATAGACACATTCAAACAGTCGATAGTAAAGTAAAATCACTTTGCATATTCGCTGTACTACAGAGTTTTGTGTTGCCGGGAGTTTTCCATTCAGGTTGTCACACTTCAAATATAAGTTATTCTAAATAATTTCTTATAAAATCTGCCACATAAGTTACCTGGAACAAATCACATTGGGGGGCAAAGGTCAGATAAAAAAATCAGTCAGGCAAATTGTAAACTGTTAACACCCTCTTCTCGTAAAGCAGAATTAAAGTGGTTGTAAACCTAGTTACACCACTTTTACCTACAGGTAAGCCTATAATAAGGCTTACCTGTAGGTACTGGAAATATCTCATAAACCTGCACAGTTTAGGAGATATTTACCATATATGCTTGTGTTGACGTCATCGGCGCATGCGCACTGAAGAAAGGGTACGATCGTGCCATTTCTAAAGGGCCTGTGCTGTGACAGCCAGCTCCCGCACGCATGCACGGGAGTGAAGTCACGCGATTGCAGCCAGTCATAGAGCCTGAGTCCATGGCCCCCTAAGGAGGAGGGGTGAAGATGGATGCGGCCACCAGCGGGGACAGAGGGGACATTGTGGGCTTTGTTTGTAGGTAAATGCAACATAATGGGCTAGTATGTGATGAATATTAGTCCATTGTGCTTTTACTTTGCAGGGGAATAAAGAGGAAGTAAAACCCATTAGGGTTTACTTCCTCTTTAAGCACAGCACTGCAGTTCACATTTAGCAGATAATGCGTATGTAGTGTATGATGAATTATAGGATATGCTCTTAATTGTGTGGTGCCTACTGGATAAACAAAATGACAGAAATGTATAGAGAAGTTACTACAAAATACAAATATTTCAGAACAATTGTGAAAAAACTCCTGTGTGTGATCAGAAGAAATTGATTAGGTTTGATAGATGGTTATTCTTTGCTAAAAAAAGAAGAAGAGTCAGAAACAGTGGAAACACCTTATAAGGGGAGAGTGACCAACATGAACTGAACAGTATGTAGCCCAGTGAGAGAGACAAAACACTGAGCATTTCCAGGAATGTGTGCAGCTACAGAGAGAGCCAGTGGAAGCCGGTGCTCACCACCAGGGAAAGCAGAGGGAGTGAGAGAACAAAGCCTACTGGAGGAGCATAGGCTTGTGGGAGTTTTAGTCTCTGAGCCTGTGCTGAAGTTTTGCTCTTGAACTACACATTCCAGCAATACCAGTGCTCTGCAGAGCAAAAAAAGGAAGAACTGTTCCAGGGCTCAAGGCACTAGCTTGGAGGGCATTGTAGAGCACACACATAGCACAGCAGGCTGCTGATGGGACACTTTGCTGCATTGTTGAGGACACAAAGAGAAAGCCATTAATATCTTCTGGTCTGTGGGAAGGCCATTGACATCTGGAGTCAGATGATTTAAACTGCAGTAGTACTAAATATGTAGTAAATATGCATTCTTGGTGAACAATGGTAGTTTCTAAATGAAACACTGAAACACTGAAAAATATATTCCATGAGAAAAAAAAAACACTTAGAGAGCTTAGCTAAATTGAAGTGAACATATCAATTAAAAGAAAACAGTGACTAAACAGTCTAAAGAGCTCCCCCATAAATTAAATTACCTGAATAAATACATTGGTTGTCATGTATAAAAGGTGCTTAATATTGGGTTCTGTAGTAATGAGCAATACATTTCCAAATCAGGCAAATTGGAAAAATTCAATTTTGGGGTTTTTTTCCCAGTTGTTTGCATGCAGATTCATGAACCTACATTGTCAACATTTGTGAATTGTGTGATTCTCCTCAGATCAGACAGATGTACATTACATGAATATATTCAGCCACTGCTGATCCTCTAGATTCGGCCAGTGGCCTGGACTTTACTCAGGGCAGCTTATTGCTACAGACAAGTATGAAGTGTATGAACACATCTGAAGCAAAACTGAAATGTCAAAGAAAACTTCAGCAGTGCACTGATTAACTAACATTTCTCAAAGCCCTCCCTTTTCTACCAAAAATCCGCCTAATTACTATTAAGCTGTCACATAACATACATAAAGGGCAAACATATAAACTGGTGTTTGTGTTGATAGACATTAGCACATAGTTAAATAGTTTAAAAAGTTTAAAAAAGACTGATGTCTAGGTTTAGTCGCTTACAACTCAGGAAACACGATTTGTGTCAGGGTGCATCATCAGGGAAACAGGAGCATCTTATACCTGGAAATATTAACACAGATTAAAGAAAGAGATCAAGGTACATAGTCACAGCCCTCTTCACAATCAGATACAAACCTTAGTGAATATTCAACTTTCTCACAGCCAAAAACATTTTTAGTATACAAAAGAACCAACACAAGAAGAGGAGGGAGAAACATCAAAAGTTGAAGCTCCAGTGGGTAGTGCAACTTAGAGCAAGACAGTACAGACAACTTAGTGGTAAGTCTCATCTTATATCTTCTATTCAGGTAGGTTGGAGAGATTTGTACAATGAGAGGAACAAGAAATTATGTCACTACCAGAAACAGGAATGGGAAGTGATATCACACATGACTGACTGGATGAAGTAGCTATTAGTAGCTGCTACTGCACTTCTGGCTCTGCTTTCCTTTTAATTATTCCATTTTGCATACTCAATTCCTGTATGCATTTCTGAACATCAATTGCTGTTCAGTGGTGCTCACTTTTCTTATGTACATGCATGTATTTTGTTAGTAATAGATTGGAATTAGGAGTGGAGTCATTACCTCTGCTGTATTATACTTAATGTGATATGAGATACTTGGATATTTGTACCTATTTTATAATTTTTTTTTAATACTCTAAAAATAATTTGTTATTGATGATGGGGAAATTGCATATTTCATATTTTTTTTTTTTTATTATTGGCTCACAATATCTAATAATTAATTCTAAACCTAGTTAAGGGGCCATACAAGATATATAAGTATGGTCACTTTAGCTGATTTCATACTAAAGGAATGTCAGGAATGTGCTATCTTCCTTAGAAGGTAATGTTGTTAATGATTGGGTAGTCCTAATAATTCAATATATATAGAATATATATATATATATATATATATATATATATATATATATATATATATATATATATATATATATATATATTATAGAAAAAGCTTGTAGTAACAGTCTCATCTCAGAGCATGCGTGATCATCGGGCACATCATCATGGGGGGACTCCGTGGTGAAACAACATCTTTAGTTAAGTATTCTTGTTATATTTTCTAATATTATTATATGTATCTGTCCTTACTTAATTAAATGTTATACATATAAGTATTTGTGTGATCTCTCTTTGCACATATCGAATACAACCCCAAAAAAGATAAATTATCACATATCTCTGATAATATAATAGATTGCAAAATAGTGCAGACAATAGGGGTGTGCAGATCTTTATTGCTAATTATATTATTTATGGGATTTCTCATAGTAGGGTATTATGAGGTTCAGACCTAATTTGTTAAGAATTTTGCCTCTTTGGCCTTCAGCAAGCAAGCTAACTCAATGGGGTGTTTGCCTACCTGCCCACCAAAAGAAAACTCTGCAGTGGGCAGTGATACATTTAGCAGCAGTAATGCCACCGCTCCTAAAAAAAACAGCTTCCCTCTAAGGCTGCTTGTTAGAAAGCCAGCGACCACCAGCTTCCTAGCAACCAACACCCAGTGAAGAATCTCCGCCCGGTCATTCAGTTGTTAGCCATTAATTCTTGGTTAATTCATTTGGTCAATTACATCAGCCACCACCCACAATTTTTGTTACAAACCAGTTGTAAGTCATGATCTATCAGCAAAGGATAGTGACAGGAGAGGGTGTGTTGACAAGTGAGTGATACAAAAAAGCGATACAAAAAAGACGCCACTTTCCCCCATTTATAGCTAGTTAGAGCAGTAAGAAGCATTGGAAGGCTAACAACAGGTATAAACAAGGCCAAGGATAAATCCAAGGTAAAAAACCAAGCTTAACTTACCGACCAGCCTGCAGACAACCAATTAAACTTGTCTAACAGTATGCGTTAAAAGCAGGGGTTTAGTCTGCACACATTTGCAAATGCATGCATAAGCCACAGAGCCTCGTTACGGCACCATGGTATCTGTGGTACCTAACACTAACTTATAAGTGTTCCCACAGTGGAGGCACACATTCCGATGGATAGGTGAGAGCAGGTGGACTGAAGGGGAGCCACCCCTTCTTAAAGTTACAGGGGCACACTGAACACCCAGCATATGGCACAATGGCTGCAAAGGTGTCAGTGCATTGCCTGACCAAGAAAAAACAAGGCAGTGATAAAAAAAAGACACCACTTGTCCCCATATATAGCTGGCTATCGCAGTAAGAAGCATTGGAAGGCTAACGGCAGGTATAAACAAGGCCAAGGATGTTGACAGGTGAGTGTGCTTTATCTTTCCTGAGCGTGGCGGGCATCATTCACCATGATTAATGACTATGATTCACCATGATGCATTGCTGAATGACAGAATTGATTTACATTGTGGGACTCTTTTTTAATAAAAGACTTGTCAAAATGTGCTGGTGTGTTTATGTTTATTTATGTTTACATTTTTTGATGAATGAGTAGGGGTAGTTTCCCCACCCATGGGGGGGGTGGTATGTGAGACACCCATATTTATATCCCTATTTTACAGAATCTAATAAGCACCCTGCCTGCAGACCCACAAAACCACCAGCCCAGGGTTGTGGGGAAGAGGCCCTTGTTCTTATGAACATGGGGACAGGATGCTTTGTCAGGAGAAACCCCCGCCCCCATGTTGAGGGCATGTGGCCTGGTATGATAAAAAGAAGGCGAGGGTGCCCACTGACTTCCCCTTTTCTGGCCAACCAAGCTGTATGCTCAGATGAGAGGTTTTTTTTATTCATTTAGTGGCATAATCCCCTTTTTTTTACATGGGGAACCCATAACATTTTTGCTGTAGGATATACTACAGCAAAAAAGGCATATTAGAATGAAAGTAAAACAAATTGCTGGTAACATTTCTCTGCAACCTTGCAATTGGGACCCCCAAAATACATAGCAGACCTCTGTCTGGTATTTTTGGGGATGCTTATGCCATTTTTTAGAAAGAAAACAAGGTTTCATGGAGATATTTACCAGTTTTCATCACGTCACAGGTTTAGGTAATCCACAAAACATGTTTTCAGCTGAATTGTGCACTTTTAATATTTCACTTAATACATTATTAAAAGAGCGGCTCCCCACCAAATTGTATTTTTTTTAACGGTTTATTTGTCAAAGCTTAACTGAACAAGCTGAAATTAGAAGCTGATTGTTACTATGCACAGCTGCATCAAATTGTGTGTGCACCAGTTTTAGTAAATCTTCCCCTATTTTTCTATGCAAATTGGATGTTTTGATGAGAAATCTATTGTAACAAATATACTGATAAAATAACATAGATAGAGCACAACTACATATTAAAACAGAATCTTTACATATCATTTCACAAATGCATCAACAATTTCTTAGTGGGCTTTAAGCAGTATTTCATTTTCTCCCTTTGGTCTTACTAATAACAGAAATATGTTCACAAGATTGAAAAGTATCTTCTAAGGGCAACAATATTAATAAGAGGCATGTCAAGAAAAAGCTATAACGAAAGATTGTCTATCCTGCCATAAACATGTTTTGCCTGCAGCAATGGAGACTGAGGGGGATATTAAACAATCTTTAGGTTTCTCCAGGGAAAAGACATGGTGATCACAAAACATCCCTCAACCATGTGAGGATTTGATCTGCAGGCCAAGGTTACATCTGAGTAGCCTTGCAATTTAGAAAATAACTAGGAATATTTATTCTTTAACAATTATTTATGTTATTTTAGTTTTTGCGATTTTTTCATGTGTAGTATATAAGTTATACTATATTTTGTAATACACAGTTATAAAATATAATGTTACAAAAAATGTTTGATAAATATATTACATCATAAATACATTCTAAAAATTCTTGTGTAATAAGGTGCAAGGAGCAATGCTATTGCCTTATAGACTAGTTTTCCAGTTAAAAAATATGTTTATATAATAAATATATCATAAAATTATACTGTATAATATGTAATAAAATCATACTACTGTAATAGTTATCATACTCATAATAGAATATTAATAGTGGTACTACCTGTAGGAATAGTTAATTGTAGTAACAATAGTATATGTTGCAGAGGAAATAGTTGTAAATATAGTAGTAAATGATCAATACATTGGTTTCAGCAATTGAACCTCGATCTCATGGTTTCCATTACAGGCCATTAACCACTTCAGCCCTGGAAGGATTTACCCCCTTCCTGACCAGAGCACTTTTTACATTTTGGCACTGCATCGCTTTAACTGCTAATTGCACGGTCATGCAATGCTGTACCCAAACGAAATTTGCGTCCTTTTGTTCCCACAAATAGAGCTTTCTTTTGATGCTATTTGATCACCTCTGTGGTTTTTATTTTTTGCGCTATAAATGGAAAAAGACCAAAAAACGATATTTTCTAATTTTTGCTATAAAAAAAATACAATAAACTCAATTTTAGTCATACATTTAGTCCAAAATGTATTCAGCCACATGTCTTTGGTAAAAAAAAATGTCAATAAGCGTATATTTTTTGGTTTGCGCAAAAGTTATAGCGTCTACAAACTAGGGTACATTTTCTGGAATTTACACAGCTTTTAGTTTATGACTGCCTATCTCATTTCTTGAGGTGCAGGGCAGTACAACCCCCCCCCCCAAATGACCCCATTTTGGAAAGTAGACACCCCAAGGAAATTGCTGAGAGGCATGTTGAGCCCATTGAATATTATTTTTTTGTCCCAAGTGATTGAATAATGACAAAAAAAAAATAAAAAAATTTACAAAAAGTTGTCACTAAATGATATATTGCTCACACAGGCCATGGGCATATGTGGAATTGCACCCCAAAATACATTTAGCTGCTTCTGCTGAGTATGGGGAAACCACATGTGTGGGACTTTTTGGGAGCCTAGCTGCGTACGGGGCCCCGAAAATCAATCACCGCCTTCAGGATTTCTAAGGGTGTAAATTTTTTATATCACTCCTCACTACCTATCACAGTTTCCAAGGCCATAAAATGCCAAGATGGCACAAACCCCCCCCCCAAATGACCCAATTTTGAAAAGTAGACACCCCAAGCTATTTGCTGAGAGGCATGGTGAGTATTTTGCAGCTCTCATTTGTTTTTGAAAATGAAGAAAAAAAAAGAAAAATGTATTTTTTTTTATTTTTTCCATTTTCAAAACTTTGTGACAAAAAGCGAGGTCTGCAAAATACTCACCATACCTCTCAGCAAATAGCTTGGGGTGTCTACTTTCCAAAATGGGGTCATTTGGGGGGGGTTGCCATCTGGGCATTCCATGGCCTCCGAAACTCTAATAGGCAGTGGGGAGTGAAATCAAAAATTTACACCCTTAGAAACCCTGAAGGCGGTGCTTGGTTTTTGGGGTTCCGTATGCGGCTAGGCCCCCAAAAAGTCTCAAACATGTGGTATCCCCATACTTAGGAGAAGCAACAGAATGTATTTTGGTGTGTAATTTCACATATTCCCATGGCATGTTTGAGCAATATATCATTTAGTGACAACTTTGTGCAAAAAAAAATATATATATATATATATGTCTTTTTCCTGCAACTTGTGTCACAATATAAAATATTCCATGGACTTGATATGCCTCTCAGCAAATAGCTTGGGGTGTCTACTTTCCAAATTGGGGTCATTTGGGGGGGGTTTGAACTGTCCTGGCATTTTATGCACAACATTTAGAAGCTTATGTCACACATCACCCACTCTTCTAACCACTTGAAGACAAAGCCCTTTCTGACACTATTTGTTTACATGAAAAAAAATTTTTTGGGCAAGAAAATTACTTTGAACCCCCAAACATTATATATTTTTTTAAAGCAAAGGCCCTACAGATTAAAATGGTGGATGTTTCATTTTTTTTTCACACAGTATTTGCGCAGCGATTTTTCAAACGCATTTTTTGGGGGAAAAAACACACTTTTTTAAATTTTAATGCACTAAAACACACTATATTGCCCAAATGTTTGATGAAATAAAAAAGATGATCTTAGGCCGAGTACATGGATACCAAACATGACATGCTTTAAAATTGTGCACAAAAGTGCAGTGGCGACAAACTACATACATTTTTAAAAGCCTTTAATTGCCTTTACAGGTTACCACTTTAGATTTACAGAGGAGGTCTACTGCTAAAATTACTGCCCTCAATCTGACCTTCGTGGTGATACCTCACATGCATGGTGCAATTGCTGTTTACATTTGACGCCAGACCAACGCTTGCATTCGCCTTTGCGTGAGAGCAGGGGGGACAGGGGTGCTTTTTTTTTATTTTTTATCTTATTTTTAAACTGTTCCTTTCATTTTTTTTTTCATCATTTTTATTGTTATGCCAGGGAATGTAAATATCCCCTATGATAGCAATAGGTAGTGACAGGTACTCTTTTTAAAAAAAAAATGGGGTCTATTAGATCCTAGATCTCTCCTCTGCCCTCAAAGCATCTGACCACACCAAGATCAGTGTGATAAAGGAAAATTTATTATCAAATACTTACCGTAATTTTCCTTTCCTGATGGACTCCATGGCAGCCTACGTGTGGGTTAACCCCGCCTCCTCTCCAATGCTATAGGACCCCATTCCCATAAAAGAGTACTCACCACTAGCTACTGCGTTCCGTAACTAGCCTACTCTATGACCAATGGGTGGGAACTCCGTCTGCCATGGAGTCCATCAGGAAAGGAAAATTACGGTAAGTATTTGATAATAAATTTTCCTTTTTCCTGACAGACTCCATGGCAGCCTACGTGTGGGAAATAACTAGCCGACCACACGGGTGGGTATGTTGAGTCAAACCAAAAATTTTAATTTGCCCTATCAACCGATAGGATTCTCAAAGCAAAGTTTACAGAGGACAATGAAGCAGGCTCAATACAATAGTGAGACATGAAAGTATTGATAGAGGCCCACGAGGCCGCCTTGCATATGGTGTCCGGGGCCACGTGTCGAGCTGCCGCCCATGAAGCCGCCATTCCCCTGGTGGAGTGAGCTGTCACCGCCTGTGGAGGAGCCAAGCCCTTCGCCCTGTATGCTTGTTGAATAGTCTGAACAATCCAAGTAGCGAGTGTCCTAATCGAAGCTTTTTTCCCTTTATTGCTTCCTGAGTGTAAAATAAATAAATGGTCAGAACGTCTGAAGGGAGAAGTTATTCTCAGGTATTCTTTAATTGCTTCCCCTACAGCCAGAGGATGAATTTCGGAGGATCCTGGAGACTTAAACGTGGGAAGGACTATTTCTTGATTATCATGGAACACTGAGGACACTTTTGGATTTAAACCCAGCATAGGGACGAGTACTCCGGGAAGAACGTCAGGAAGGGTTCTTCACAACCCAGAGAGCCAATCTCAGAGACCCTTTTTGCCGATGTGACGGCTACTAAAAAGACCACCTTTGCCGAGAAGTCCTTAATAGAGAGTGGGGAAGGCCCGCTAGTACTGAGTCCCGAGATTGAATCCAGAAC
Organism: Lithobates septentrionalis; assembly: GCA_037952835.1. NCBI lineage: Eukaryota > Metazoa > Chordata > Amphibia > Anura > Ranidae > Lithobates > Lithobates septentrionalis. The sequence continues at coordinate 162,800 of JBBDGP010000050.1, read as the reverse complement.
TAGTGGCAGATCCCATTTGGGGAACCTGGATTTTCTTTGGGGCTTAAGCCTTGAAGCGCCACGAAAGAATTGCCGGATTAACGGATTATTTGCCCAAGAGGACCCTGAGAAGGCAGACAGTGCAGATACCTGGACTCTAAGCGAGCTGATGGATAATGGTAGGTCTAAACCTGTTTGAAGGAAGCTGAGGACGTCTTGCACCTCCGGGTGTCTACAAGACCTGCCGTTAGAAGAGCAGAAATCCACAAACTTGGACCAGATCCTACTGTAGACTTTATTCGTGCTAGGTCTTCTTGAGCTCATAAGAGTTGAGATCACTGAGGGAGCGCAACCAAGCGAGATTAGCCTCTCCCTCTCAAGAACCAGACCATCAGTCTCAGTACTGCCGGACATGGGTGCAGAACTGACCCCTGAGAAAGAAGGTCCGGCCTGAGAGGGAGAGGCACCGGGTCCCTGAAGCTGAGCTGGACAAGGAGAGGGAACCATGGCCTGTTCGGCCAGTATGGAGCTATCATCAACACTTCGGCTGTTTCCGAACTGAGCCTCTGCAGGAACCTCAGGATGACTGGAAGCGGTGGAAAGGCATAGGCCTTGTTGAATCTCCAGAGATCCGTCAGTGCGTCCGACCCGAGAGCCTGGCTGCAATGACCTCTGGCATAATATTTCTTCAACTTGCAGTTGTGGCGTGAGGCGAATAGATCCACCTCGGGTTCGATCCCCAGTGATGAGACCCATCTGAATGTCTCCATATTCAGGGACCACTCGTTGTTGTCCAGCTTGGTGCGAAAAAGGAAGTCTGCTTGGGTATTTTGGATCCCTGGGACAAACACTGCCGAGATATTGCATAGGTTCTTCTGTGCCCAGGAAAGGATGGGCTCGACTTCCCGAAGGGGATTGAGGCTCCGGGTACCCCCCTGCCTCTTCACATAGGCGACTGCCGTTGTGTTGTCCATTCTTAGCAATACTGAGTTCCCTTTCAGTAGGTGAGAGAAGGACTGCAGTGCACACCAGGCCGCTCTGAGCTCTAGGACGTTCGAACCCGGGACTGACAGGCATGGATCCCATTTGCCCTGTGCAAGGTTCGAACCGCAGAGGGCTCCCCAGCCCGTCCCGCTGGCATCGGTCGTAACCGTGATCCAGGCGATGGGAGCAATGGAATGACATGTCAGTAAGTTCTTGCGTTGGAGCCACCAGAAGAGGCTGTTTCTCATTGATGATGTCACCCGGATGACCTGATTCTTGTCCCCTGTTTTCCATTGCTGCAGGAACCCTGACTGGAAGGGACGTAATCTCCACAAGGCCCATTTGACCATGGGAGTCGTGGAGACCATCGTGCCGATGATTATTAGACACTGAGAGGCCTTCAGGTGTGAGGTATGTAGAGCCCGAGCAATTCTGTCCCGGACCACCGGAACTTTCTGTAGTGGAAGAGAAATAGTGCTCCTTACGGTGTCGAACTGTGCTCCCAGATATATTAGGCGTTGAGTCGGAATTAGGTGGCTCTTTGCAAGATTCAGAAGCCACCCGAAGCTGGATAGAGCGGAGATCACCTGCTCCCGGTGGGCCAGCAGCTGATCCCTGCTTTGAGATAGAGCCAGGAGGTCGTCGAGGTAGTGGTAGAGCCGCACCCCCTTTAACCTTATGAGGGCCACCGTGGCTAAGAGGATCTTTGAGAAGACCCGGGGGGAGGTTGTCAACCCGAAGGGGAGGCAAATAAACTGCAGATGCTCCTGCCCTACTTGGAAACGTAGGTACTTGTGAAGCCACTCCTCTACTGGGACGTGGAAGTAAGCGTCCTTCAAATCGATGGAAATCATCCAATCGTTTGGCTGAATGGCTTGCTGAATGGTCGACAGAGATTCCATCTTGAACTTTCTTTGCTCTATAAACTCGTTCAGGTAGGTCAGGTCTATGACCGGGCGCCAAGAGCCACTCTTTTTTCGAACTAAGAAAAGGGGAGAATATACCCCCTGAAACCATTCGTCCCTGGGGACATGTACAACTGCTCCTTGAGACTTCAGAAGGTCTACATAGGACAGAAGAGCTTTCCTTTGATCTTCCGACCGGGGAAGAAGAGTGGAGACAAATCTGGGGGGAGGAATATTGGAAAAGGTCCATCTGTGACCTGTTGAAACTGTTCTTATCACCCAAAAGTCCGAGATCGAGGCCACCCAGACGTGCCGGAAGAGGCTTAGGCGTGCCCCTACCCGACCCGCCTGGGCGGGCGTAATCTCAAAAGGACTTTGCCTGCTCACGACCACTGGATGTCTGGCCTTTAGCGGACTTGCGAAAGGAAGCTTGACCTCTGCTCCAGTTCTTCCTGAAGTCCCTGCCGGGCTTGTAAGAGCGAGCTTCCCTGGAGCGCTCTGGGGAACGTCTTCTAAACTGAGGTTTCTTCCGCCCAAGAAGGCGTCTGTCCTGGGGAAGGAATAATAAACAAGTAAAAGAAGGCGCAATACCATATACCTTATATACCATTGCCTATACGCACAAGGGCAGGGTCCATACAGACATATATAGACTATATATATGGGTATAGTGAGAGTCATTCAAGGCAGCCACCGAAAGGAACCAAAGCCAGATCCAATGTGCTAAGATAAAAACAAGGAAAAGGGGCGCCACTGAGTATGTATCACATAAAATTTATTGTTAAAAATAACATCCACTCACATGTGAGACTGAAGAGTAGATCTCAGGTACATCTTGTGACACACAATGGAGCGAAGGACTACAGATGGCAGCAAGTCCAATTGCACTGGCGTCACCTCTCACAAGCTGAAGATGAGCTGCGCTGAGCCAATAGTAGTCTGTGGGCACACCATGAGCAGGAGAGCAAAAGAGCCGTCTGGGGTGGTGTGGGTTCCAAAGGATGAAGGATGTGAGGGCGTCTTGGCCTGGTGCTGTAGTGCAAAGCGGAATGTCCCAGCAAGTCGTCCGGCGTCCGTGATGGTAAAGGAAGCACGGCCGTGTGGTCGGAGCCAGAACGAGGCTAGGATCGCAAACACTGTGGCGCCGAGCTGTGACGTCACTCCTATGCGACGCGTTTCCGAGATAGCTCGCTATCGATGGAGGAGATAGCGGCACTCCTTTGTCAAGCATGGGGCAGTGATGTGGAGCAGGAATGTTATATAGTCCATGGGGAGGAGGGGCCTTAACCGGGAACATTCAATACAGATTACAAGTATTATAAAGGAATAACAAAAATTAAAACAACGGACATCAAATGGACATATAATGAATATATATAAAAAAAGCAACATATAAGCCATGGAAAAGAGAATATAATGACAAGTGGGAATGCAGGATGAGAAAAACGGGAATATATTAAGGGGAACCTCCCTATCTAGAGGGTGAATAAATGAGCAAAAAACAATAATATTATAAAATCACTAATTCATAGATAGCTAAATAATAAAAAATGATGAATGGTATATATGTACTCTGAACTCTAATCATATGAAAAAATAAAGTTATGTAATAATGATGATAATGATAATGAGAATGATAAACTTAAATGTTAAATGGAAAAACTAATATGAAATATGTCAGTATTATAATGGCCAATAGCTAAAAAGTGGGTTAATATAGTAGCGGATCAGAGATGGTGATAACACCACACACAATATCAACATATATAAGCAGCACAATCTATGGAGCAAGATATAGGTGTATAATCTCCAGGAAGAATAAAATTTGATATATGCATAAAACTTACTAGCGTCAGTGTAAAAGAAGTGTGTAACGGGATATCAGGTCTTTAAAACACTTATTTTAAGATATTCGAAAAAATAATAATAACAATTTTATTATAAGATATTTTAGAAAATATATTTGTTATTATAAAACAGTGGAAATTTCTATACTCTCGTTAAGGCCACCAGGCGAAAGAACGTCGAGAGTATAGATCCAAAAAGTTTCCCTGGCACAAAGCTTTTTGAAACGTTCTGCTGCAGTAAAACAATCTGGAATTTGTTCGATAACCCACACACGGAGGCCAGTGGTGGATTTTTTATGGAATTCTGCATAATGTCGCGGGACACTATGCATGTCCTTCCCTCCCTTTATAAGTCGGCGATGTTGTCCGAATCGCTGTCTCAAAGGGCAGATGGTTCGGCCCACGTAAATGAGACCGCAAGGGCAGGTAAGGGCATACACCACAAAATTGGAAGAACAGTTATAAAAATGGTCCAGCTGATACGTTTTGCCCTTACAAGAAAAAGATTTCTGTCCATGTGTGATATAAGGACAGGTTTTGCACAGCACCTTTTTGCATTGAAACATGCCAACTAGAGGTATGAGAGTGGTGGAGTGATTGGTGAACTGACTAGATGGCAAAGATGGTAGTTTGCTGGGAGCAATTTTATTCTTTAAATTGGGGGCTTTACGATATGTGACTCTGGGTTTGGTGGGAATGATAGTATTCAGAAGGGGATCCTGTAATAGAATATCCCAATGTTTACTCATTATTTTTTCCATTTTCCTGTATTGAAAATGGAAGGTGGTAATGAATCGCATGGAGTGATCGATTTCATTCTTCTTGGGTCTCGGAGGTTTGCCTTTGGAATAATGGATGCATGCTTCATCCACCAAATTATTGGGATAGGATTTTTCTGCAAATTTTTTTTTTTTTTTTTTTTTTTTTCCTGGGGAAGGAAGCCCGACCTGCCACCCGTAGCACGTGATATGGCATCATCGAGTTTATTGCCAAACAGTGAGGATCCCTCGAAGGGAATTTTACACCAGGCCTGTTTGGAAATAGGGTCAGCAAGCCAAGGACGTAACCATAATGCCCGTTTGGCCGTGACTGACGATAGCATAACTCGCGCCAACAGGCGTATCAAATCAATGGATGCCTCCCCCAAGAAGACTGCCGCTAGCTTTAATTCTGCGGCCGCTGAACTTCCCGCCAGTTCTTCCGAAATTCCCTTAAGGAAGGAATCCACATTCTCCGCCCAAGCCTCCATGGCTTTTGACATGGCTGCCAGAGCAAACGCTGGTTTACAGGCCGTGCCTGCCAACCCATAGATTCTCTTCAGATCCTGGTCAATCCTTCTCTCGAGACCATCCTTGAAGGATACCGTATCCTCCAGGGGAAGAGTGACATGTTTAGCCAGCCGCATCAGGGCAGCGTCTACAAGGGGAGCATTCTCTAGGTATTTCACCTCTTCTGACTTGAAGGGGTACAATCTGGAGGTTTTGTTAACCATAGAGGATTTCCTATCCGTTTTGCTCCATTCCTCATCTATAATATCTTTCAGCTCTGAAAGGAGCGGAAAGTTTGAACGTTCTTTTCCGAGGTGTTTGAAGAATTTCTTCTGCTTGGCCGGGGGAGTAGCGGGATCCTCCCATTTAAGGGCCTCTTTGATTGCTTTAATTAAAGGTGACACCATGTTGAAGTCAAAGCCTCCGATTTCCTGCGACTGACCTTCCACCCCTCCCCTCTTAAGCACATACCTTGTGCGAGAGGGCTGGCCACTTAAAGGCGGTGAACTATCCATAATTTGCTTCTTCTATAAGAAGTGCGATACAATGCAGCTGGTCTGCAAAAAAGAGAGAAAAAAATGGCCTAGATGGGCCAACAAACCAGTAAGAAGGAGTCCGTTGCCCCTAAAGAGTCACAACATCTCATCATATATCAAGAAGAAAATTTATTTATATATATTATATATATATATATATATATTTTTTTTTTTTTATTTATTTTATATTATATTATTTCCTTTTTTTTTTTTTTTTTTAAACTTTGAATATAAAATATATATATATTTTTTGTTTGTTTTTTTTTTTTTTTACAAGTATATGCATTTCTACATTTCCACGCACAAAGTATACCAAAATGCTCAAAACACTCACCTAAAGTTGACCAGTGCTGGGCATGGGGAAGACCGCTGCACTCCCGTTCACTGCGAGGGAAATCCCACTGTGAGGGAGTCTCAGAGTGGCATTTAAAGCTCCCCGCCCGTGACGTCACCGCCCATGACGCGCCTGCGCCATGGGTCAGCGATCGTACCGCGCACGCGCGGTTCCAGGGCATTATGCCGTACTGCGCATGCGCGAGCCAAGCCTCGGTCTCGAGGAGGCTATTGCGCATGCGCGAACAGCGAGAACGCCGTACCCGGAAGTAGTGAGGCAGGCTGGAACGCACCAGCGCTCCAGCCGCCATGAGGGGCGGAAAAGGACCCAAAACGACCGGTCTCGCTGATATAGAGACCGGAGATACCTGGGGAAAGACAGGATACATAGAAAACACTGCCATGGAGACAAACATGCATCCGACCTTGCCAGCCGATTGGTACGTCCAGAAGTTTTCAGCATACAGAGGCAACCATCCCTCCACCACAAGGGGAAAATCTTCAGCCTCAAACGCTACTCGCCCGCCCGTGGCTGGGCCCTGAGCTGCACCGCAAGAGGTATGCCATAATCCTGGATCCGTCCGACCGGACGTGAACAACTTGAATAGGTCCATTGGAGGAGGACAAAAAAGGAACGCAGTAGCTAGTGGTGAGTACTCTTTTATGGGAATGGGGTCCTATAGCATTGGAGAGGAGGCGGGGTTAACCCACACGTAGGCTGCCATGGAGTCTGTCAGGAAAAAATGCTTTCCCAATTTCCCAATGGTGCTGTTTACATCCAGCGAAATCGATGTCATGAAATGCTCGTAGCTTCCAGTTTCTTAGGCCATAGAGATGATTGGAGCCATTCTGATCTCTGATCAGCTCTATGGTCAGCTGGCGGAATCACCGGCTGCATTCTCAGGTTCCCTGTTGGGACAGGAGAGCTAGAGAAAAACACGGAAGATGGTGGGGGGGGGGCATTCCCTCCCACTGCTTGTAAAAGCAGTCTAGAAGCTAATTAGCCACTAGGATTGCTTTTACATGAAAGCCAACCGCTGGCTGAAAAGAATGATGCCAAGATGATACCTAAACCTGCAGGCATCATTCTGGTATAACCACTCAAAGTCCAGAAACATACCAGTACGTTGCTGGTCCTTGTTGGGCATATATTGTAATCTTTTTTTCATGCAGCCTGTGGGCTGAATGAAAAAAAGAGATTGATTGGTGGGTATGCCCACCATTAGATTACCTCCCTTCATCCACCCACTTCTAATGATGGGCATACATGCACCATTTATATATGCCGAATCATGGGGGCATCCGCCCCAAAAGTTAGGAGCAAATCGCTCCTCCGCCCCTGCTGCCCCCATGCCCCTATATCAACTCCGCTGGAGTCACGGCTTTATATATCGTGGGAGCAAACGCTGTTGCTGTCAAGATAAATAAATCCGCGCTGCAGCTGAATGGCGTACCTGAAAACAAAAAAATGGTTAACAATAAAACACAGTAAACAGTAAAGTATAAAAAATTGCATACCTGAAAAGCAAACATGATAAAACATAATAACAATAAAACATTGCAGAATAGAATACAGTAAAAAAAGAGCAGAACAATAGAGAGAGAATAGAGAGAGAGAGAACAATAAAACGACTTTTATATATTTTTTGTGTTTTTTTTTTTTATACTTTTTTTTGTATCCAGGTTCAGGTCTCTCAAAATGCGATGGCATCTTGGGAGACCCTGTGAAAGTGTGCCTAGTCTGTGCAATGCTGTACCCTACGCTAATATTCAACTAGTGAATGGCAGCGTTCAAAACATTCACCAATGCAAAGACCAGGATTGTCAGGACAGGAGGGACAATAATAGCGGATGTCACGCCTATATCCGCGCTTGCTGCAGACACAACATCTTTTCTGGAGGGGTTCGTTGGGTAGGGGTACTCGGGAGGACATAAAGAAAATGCCTCTCATGCAGCCGACTGCATTTGGTTGGGGATGTGAATGGGGGGAGTACGGGTGCTGCAGAAGTGGTGGGTTCCCAATTAGGATTGGCGAATGCAGCAGGAAGGGCACTATGGGCACGACGGGCCTGTGTTTGTCTTCTTCTTGGTGGCAGCGGGACACTACTTGTGCTTGCCACCTCACCAGCTTGAACTGCACTTATGGGACTCGCTACGTCACCAAGTGTTACTGCAGTGCTGGTTTGACTACGACCGGGGTTGTACTAGGCCGCTGGTGCTTGCCAGTTCACCAAAACGCTACCAAAAAAAGTTAGCAATCGCAGGGATCAGGCCTGACTATGCGAACGCTGCAGTTATGCGTTTAGTGTTTTGTAAGTGACAGTGATCGATCGATACTGCACTTGGGTGGGCTGGGTTGGGCTGGGCGAGGGGAAAAACACAGGTGCTAGCAAGTATCTGGGCTGATCCCGCTAACACTGTGTTTTTGGGAACCCTAAACTGCTGGGGACGCTAGTATAGATCTGATTGGATCAGATATTGATCCGTTCAGATACCATACCACTAAGGGAGGTGTATGCTGCGTGCGTGGGTGTTATCGATACTGGCACTAACCTGATGCTGCCTGGGGCTGGTGCTTGCCAGTTCACCAAAACGCTACCAAAAAAACTGTTAGCGATCGCAGGGATCAGGCCTGACTCTGCGAACGCTGCAGTTATGCGTTTAGTGTTTTGTAAGTGACAGTGATCGATCGATACTGCACTTGGGTGGGCTGGGCTGGGCTGGGCGTGGATGTTAGCGGTACTGGCACTAACCTGACGCTGCCTGGGGTGACGTTCACGTTCGTCTCACCCGTCCGCAGCACTCGTCCCTTCACTGGAGCTCCGCTCTGTCCCCCTTCACTCCCTCCTCTAGCACTCGTGTGAGATCGCCGTGTAGCTACGCCCCGACATGTTTCATCATAAAGATTTAATCATGATTTAATCATGGGCGTAGCTACACGGCGATCTCACATGAGTGCTAGAGGAGGGAGTGAAGGGGGACAGAGCGGAGCTCCAGTGAAGGGACGAGTGCTGCGGACGGGTGAGACGAACGTGAGCACACACACCTCATGGGTCCGCCATGGCCTGCCTGTTGTTAGTTTGGTTGCCATCGCTTGCTGTGCTGTGGGAGTTCTCCATTTGCCATGAAGTGACTTGCCTGTTATTTTATTTCAAATGTGAGTTCAATACAAGTTGTTTTATGTGTGATTAAATCTTTTAAACGAGATTACACTATTGGAGCTTTTTTTATTTTTATGTCATACTACCAACCTGAGAAAAGCGGTGTTCCTATGGAGCAGTGGAGGTGTATGCTCGCATGTTAACCCCCATGTAAGTGGGTTAGAGGCTCTGTCAAGCCAAACACGAGAGTGAGAGGCCTTAACAGCTGGTGAGTTTGAATTTCAGCAGGGAGTGGATTCATGTCACAGAGGTGTGGTGGATGTTTGAAAACACAGCTGAGCAGTTTTGGAGTCACCCTCACTCTTTTTTTGGACTTTCTTCAAATATTTTCACGATTATTTTTCACGATTGATTGGTTTCTGGACTTTATAGATATTTACTGTGCTCAATTTTCATTATATATTTTTTCTTGGATTTATATATTTGTATATCACTTTCACTGAGTGTTATAATTTATATTAGCTCATATTGAATGTTATTTAAAATTAATTTTTACTTTTTGGGATATTTAGCAATATATGCTTTTTCACTTTTTCTCTAGTCACGTCTGTATTCAGCTCACTGGCTGGATAAGAGTGTCTGGCATCTCCCCACCTGGGGATTAGCGCCACTATTTCATCTATAACTTTCTTTTGGTGAATTCGGTTTATATATATATATATATATATATATATATATATATATATATATATATAAATAAATATGCTATATACAATTGCATATGCGATTGTATAGCACATATACAATTGCAACACACACCAGATTGTAATATATCGATATTAAAATCTATCTTTCCTTTTCAATCTGCAGCACTGTAATTTTTTTGTATATACAATACAATATGGCAACCTTGAGGCGTTCTTTACACAGATGGTGTATGGAACGCCCCCCAGAAATGTAATTCTGTGCTTGTGTGATTGGCTCACTGATTTTCCCAGACGTCTGCACTAAGATAAAAATCACATTTTAGGCATCCTCACATCCTCTGCAACAAAAATTTCAGTTTCGGTAAGATATTCCAAAGGGGTGATCATGTCTATAGGGATTCAGATCCTGCCATTTTCTACATTAAATCTTTGCAAGTGCAGCAGTTGATCAATAAAAAAAAGTTACTCCTATTCACATTTCTGTGGACATGGACGCAAACATAGGCATGCTCACAGGGTGTGCCTGGGCACACCCTAATAACTCTGTGTGGCACTGGCTCCAGGGGGCCTGGGCAGCATAGGATGTGGGCAGCAGAGGAGGTGATCTGTGTGGTGGGGGGCTCTTATAAGAACCAATCCCCTTGTGTATCTCTCCCTGCAGGAGGTGAAAGCTGGCTTCTCCTCCTCTCTGCCCTCTTTCAGCTGTTGCAGGGAGACACATACAATGGGATTGGTTTTTATTCTTCCCCCACCGCACTGATCACCCTCTATGTCCAGGATTGAATCCCTCTGTTGCCAGGACCCCCCTGTGTGCCCCCCCCCCAATACATGCACAGCACTGCCAGCTTCCCTCCCCACCTCTCCCGCCAGCTGCTGCAGACACACAGGGCAGGGACCTTCAGAATGGAGAGCGGGAGAGGGGGCTTGTTAAATATGTCATTTACCTGCCCCTTCCTTTTCTGAATAAAAACAGTGAGTGTACCTATCACTCACTGTGCTTATTCATACCTGAAGCATAGTAAACAATGTTATGCTTCAGTTTGTGAATGAACAGGAGAGCCACCATACAGAGCCTTCTGTTCACCCACTGTCCAGTGCCCCTGAGGCTGCAGAGAAAGGGACTGAGGAATGAATATTCACAGCCACTTTCTACTGTATGTCTCAGAAGTGAGACATCAGGGGTTTGTTTAGACCCTAATATTTCACCAAAGCCCCCGCCCCAAACAGCATTGCAAAAAAAATTATAATAATTTTAAAAAATTTAAAAAAAAAATTGTAAAAAAAATAATTAAAAAATTGAGGCCTCGTTCTCACTGGTTCTCTAGCTCATACAGTGTAAATGATCTTTTTGTTAGTGCAGCTGGAGCTTCCTGTTATTTTATGGTGAACCAGCAGCTGTATGAACAGTTGCAGATCCTAATTTGACGGGTGTGCAGGTGTGGGTGAATGGCCCCAAATGCTGCATCCTCATAGAATAACATATGAATGAGCTCCAAGACCTCATGCACATACAGAAAGATTTATTTATTAACTCAATACAGTTTTATCTTTTAGATCCAGCAGGAATCTTGCGTGTCTGTGTATATATATAAACACACGTGTGTTTGAGCTTTAGGGTGTATTCACAAATGTAATAAGTTGCGCACACCTATGGAAACAAACAAACTTAAATGTTGTTTGTTAAAATTCTTGCAATGTACATAGTTCACTCAAAGGGGATTGCTTTTTTCTCACTGAAAGTAGAGTTACTCTTTAACTCGTAACTAAACCTGAGAACAAATATATAGTATATTGTACCCCACCAGTCCTTAGATGGGGTGGCTGCATTAATTTTCATCTTTCAGGATAAGAACATTTTTAGCAAGTACAGAAAGTACCTGTTGATCTTGTCAGAATAGGAGATTTTTTTGTCACTCTGTGAGAATAACTGGAAGCAAAAACAATGTTATCTCTTGGGGAAAACTACTAATCCCAGAACTCCCCATTTAATGGAGGTGAACAAAGGCAGAGAAGTTTGGAGTCCAACCTAGGTGGTTACCATAGTATCTTCAATAGAAGCACTAAAGGAGTGAGTGTAGCCACCCAAAGACAGGAATGCATATTTGCAGGATTACCAGATGAAAATAAAAGGAAAAAAACATGAAAAAAGAAAACAAATGCAGCTATTACATGTAATGAGTCATAACTGGTAAGGTATAATATATTACATTTTTGTTTTTTGGGTTTAGTTATGCTTTAAAGTGATATCATGCTCTTATGTCTAGGGATGACTTGAAATGAAAGGGGCATGGGTCAAGGATTCAAATTTCTGGAAAAAAAAAACAAAAAACAGGATACGCACTATACAGGAAAGAGTGTAGGAAAGAGGGGAGGTGGATTTTCTATATGTGTCAAAAATTGCATAAAGCTAACGTTAATTCAAAAAACAAATGAAACGCTTGAATACTTCTGGGTTTGCCTTCCGACCAGAGAAGGATCTTCCTTTAGAATTGGTGTAGTACACAGACCCCCAGGACAGTCTAAAGATTATGATAACTTATGAATGAATAGATGAAGGGAGAGGTTTTAATTATGGATGACTTTAACATGTCTAATATCATCTGAATTTTTCAAACTGCAATTACAAGCAGGATCAGGGATGTAATGGAAACACTAAATGGGGTTTCACTGAAAAAGTTAGTAAAAATTCAACTCGAGGAGATCATATTCTTGAGTAGTACTGACAAATAGGGATTGACTGTCAGATGTTGAGGTGGGAGAAAATTTGGGTTCTAATAATCATCACCAATGTCTTTGGTTTCATATTACAACAAGAAATGAAAAATCATATTAAAAAAATTTACATTTTGGATTTCAAAAGAACACATTTTGATGAAATGGTTGAATTTCTAAAAAAATGGTTTAAAAGTTTGCTGTAAAACAACAGTAATGGGGCGTACACATGGTCGGACTTTTCGTCCGGACTGGTCTGACGGACGCCGACGGACCAAATCCGGCGGACAATCCGATCGTGTGTAGGCTTCACCGTACCTTCAGCGGACTTTTCCAGTCGCAAATCTGAAGGACTTTAGGTTTGGAACAGGCTTCAAATCTTTACGTTGTAACTCCGCCGGACCTAGAAATCCGCTCGTCTGTATGCTAGTCTGACGGACAAAAAACTACGCTAGGGCAGCTATTGGCTACTGGCTATCAACTTACTTAATTTAGTCCGGTGTACGTCATCACGTACGAAATCCGTTAGACTTTGGTGTGATCGTGTGTAGGCAAGTCCGTTCGTTAGAAAGTTCGTCGGAAGTCCATCAAAAATCAGTCGAAAGTCCGCTGGAAAGTCTGTCGGACCAGTCCGGTCGAAAAGTCCGCCCGTGTGTACGCGGCATAAGTCAATAATCAGTAGGCACTTTTAACTTTTACCATCCTGGAGACAACTAGATTATAAGTCAGGCAGATTAGTAAGAGTAAATTGAAGAAAAAACAATATGGTTCAATAAAGAGGTAAGTAGAATAGTAAAGGAGAAAACATTAGCATATAGGAGAATCAAGGAAACAGTAAAACCCATTTAACACTGAGGCGTTTTTCAGGCACTAAAGAGCTAAAAATAGCACCTGTAAAGCACCTCAAAAATGCCTCCCCTGCAGCCCTAGTGTGAAAACCCTAGTGAATGGGACCGCTGCCGAAGCACCTGCAAAGCGATTCAGCAGCGGCGCTTTTCGGGCGCATTTAACCCTTTCTTCAGGCGCTAGCGGGGGTTAAAAGCACCCCGCTAGTGGCCGAAAAGCACCACTAAAATGACAGTAAAACGCCGCTAAATCTAGCAGAGCTTTACCGCTAAATCGGTCACTTTGTGTGAAAGGGGTCTTAGTGTAGCTGATAGAAGAGTATATAAAAAAAAATGAGGCCAAACACATTATCAGTGCTGCTGAGTGAAAGAGGAGAAAATTGTTAAATCTATTAAGAAAGGAGACAAAACCTTTTTTAGGTACATCAGTGATGAAAGAAAGAACTACATTGGGTTCACTATCATGAAAAATGGGCAAAACACTTATATTGAGGGAAACCTGGATGTAGCAAACTATTTAACCACCTCCAGACCGCCGCACGCCGATGTACATCCTCACTTTGAGGACAGATATCACTGTTATGGCAGCAGCTAGCTGCCATAACCCCAGTATCCCCGTGTTCAGCCGGCAGTCCAGTACAAGATAAAAGTGGTCTCTGTGGCGAATTGACTGCAAGATCACTTTTATCGGCAGGGGGAGATGGGCCCCCCTCCCGCCACGATTCGGTGCCCTCCGCCGCTTACTGGAGCCGCCGGCAGCAGCAGAAGTGATCCGGTCTTTCTTCTGGCTGTGCATGGAGACGAGTGAGGGAAAGATGGCCCCCACCCGTCTCCATGACACTGCAGGGAGGAAGCGACGTCAAGACGTCACTTCCGCTCATAGCTCTTAAAGGGCCATTTTTTTTTAAATGACAACATTTGTTAATTTCTTTTTATTGAATTTTAGTGTAAATATGATATCTGAGGTCTTTTTGACCCCAGATCTCATATTTAAGAGGTCCTGACATGCTTTTTTCTATTACAAGGGATGTTTACATTCCTTGTAATAGGAATAAAAGTGATAATTAAAAAAAAAAAAAAATAACAGGTAAAATAAATAGGGAAACATTTTTTTTTAAAATGCGCCCGTCCTGCCGAGCTCGCGTGCAGAAGCGAACGTATATGTGAATAGCACCCGCATATGAAAACTGTGTTCAAACTACACGTGTGAGGTATCGCCATGATCGGTAGAGCGAAAGCAATAATTTTAGCCCTCTGTAATGTAAAACATGCAACCTGTAGAATTTTTTAAATGTCGCCTATGGAGATTTTTAAGGGTAAAAGTTTGTCGCCATTCCACGAGCGGGCGCAATTTTAAGCATGAAATGTTGGGTGTCAATTTACTTGGCGTAACATTATCTTTCACAATATAAAAAAAATTGAGCTAACTTTACTGTTGTCTTATTTTTTAATTCAAAAAAGTGTATTTTTAAAAAAATAAGTGCATTTGTAAGACCACTGCGCAAATACGGTGTGACAGAAAGTATTGAAACAACCGCCATTTTATTCTCTAGGGTGTTAGAAAAAATGTATAATGTTTGGGGTTCTAAGTAATTTTTTAGCAAAAAAAAAACTGTTTTAACTTGTAAACAACACATCTAAAAAAAGAAGCCCAGTCCTTAAGTGGTTAAACAATTATCTCTGTCTTCTTAGAAATACATTGCACTAGCAATAACAAGTTTGGGGATTATGTTGGTTCTAGTAATCCTGGTTAATTTTCAGGGTTTCTAGAGACAGAGGTAGCAGAGGAACTGGCTTGGTTAATCTTCCCGGGCCGCCCACTGTATATATACGCCATTACTTTGACGTTGTATAAAAAGAGGAGGGTTTGGGACTTTAAATGAGGCATACAGCTACAGTATTCAAATAGAAAAGCAGTAATATGTTTTTATTTTGACATATAACTACATGCAGAATAAACATGAACTAAAAGTGTAATCAGTATATAAATGATATATACAGTAGGGACGGAAAGTATTCAGACCCCCTTACATTTTTCACTCTTTGTTATATTGCAGCCATTTGCTAAAATCATTTAAGTGCATTTTTTTCCTCATTAATGTACACACAGCACCCCATATTGACAGAAAAACACAGAATTGTTGACATTTTTGCAGATTTATTAAAAAAGAAAAACTGAAATATCGCATGGTCCTAAGTATTTAGACCCTTTGCTCAGTATTTAGTAGAAGCACCCTTTTGATCTAATACAGCCATGAGTCTTTTTGGGAAAGATGCAACAAGTTTTTCACACCTGGATTTGGGGATCCTCTGCCATTCCTCCTTGCAGATCCTCTCCAGTTCTGTCCGGTTGGATGGTAAACGTTGGCGGACAGCCATTTTTAGGTCTCTCCAGAGATGCTCAATTGGGTTTAAGTCAGGGCTCTGACTGGGCCATTCAAGAACAGTCACCGAGTTGTTGTGAAGCCACTCCTTCGTTATTTTAGCTGTGTGCTTAGGGTCATTGTCTTGTTGGAAGGTAAACCTTCGGCCCAGTCTGAGGTCCTGAGCACTCTGGAGAAGGTTTACGTCCAGGATATCCCTGTACTTGGCTGCATTCATCTTTCCCTCAATTGCAACCAGTCGACCTGTCCCTGCAGCTGAAAACACCCCCACAGCATGATGCTGCCACTATCATGCTTCACTGTTGGGACTGTATTAGACAGGTGATGAGCAGTGCCAGGTTTTCTCCACACATACCGCTTAGAATTAAGGCAAAAAAGTTCTATATTGGTCTCATCAGACCAGAGAATCTTATTTCTCACCATCTTGGAGTCCTTCAGGTGTTTTTTAGCAAACTCCATGTGGACTTTAATGTGTCTTGCACTGAGGAGAGGCTTCCGTTGGGCCACTCTGCCTTAAAGCCCCGACTGGTGGAGGGCTACAGTGATGGTTGACTTTTTACAACTTTCTCCCATCTCCCGACTGCATCTCTGGAGCTCAACCACAGTGATCTTTGGGTTCTTTTTTACCTCTCTCACCAAGGCTCTTCTCCCCCGATAGCTCAGTTTGGGCAGACGGCCAGCTCTAGGAAGGGTTCTGGTCGTCCCAAACATCTTCCATTTAGGGATTATGGAGGCCACTGTGCTCTTAGGAACCTTAAGTGCAGCAGAAATTTCTTTGTAACCTTGGCCAGATCTGTGCCTTGCCACAATTCTGTCTCTGAGCTCTTCAGGCAGTTCCTTTGACCTTATGATTCTCATTTGCTCTGATATGCACTGTGAGCTGTAAGGTCTTTTATAGACAGGTGTGTGGCTTTCCTAATCAAGTCCAATCAGTATAATCAAACACAGCTGGACTTAAATGAAGGTGTAGAACCATCTCAAGGATGATCAGAAGAAATGGACAACACCTGAGTTAAATATGTGAGTGTCACAGCAAAGGGTCTGAATACTTAGGACCATGTGATATTTCAGTTTTTCTTTTTTAATAAATCTGCAAAAATGTCAACAATTCTGTGTTTTTCTGTCAATTCGGGGTGCTGTGTGTACATTAATGAGGGAAAAAAATGAACTTAAATGATTTTAGCAAATGGCTGCAATATAACAAGGAGTGAAAAAATTAAGGGGGTCTGAATACTTTCCGTCCCCACTGTAAATGAATAAGTAACTGAATTCACTCCAGGAGGACATGGACATTTAAAAGATGAAGGTAAATAATGATTCTAAAAACTCCAAGTAGGTAAACTGGTTGTAGACGTAGATTGTCGCTTGTCACATTATTAAAAGGCTCTGCGCGTTTCATGGACAACATCTACTCGTCAGGAGCACATGCGAAGTACATCTAGCTTATCTGAAAAATTATATATCCAGTGTGATCTAATGCTCTGCCATGGATACAGGGGAGAAAAGGGGAGGTGAGGAGGAAACACCCATCGTACCTTACAAATTAGCCTGAACATGGTGGGAATATTATCACGGGAGCTGTGTCCCGCAGCAACCAGATCAGCACAAAAAACACATGTAAAAAGGGCATGTCCCAACCGGGATAATAGATGATGAAATAGTAATTCCATAACCATTCTGGGAAAAATGATAAAAAAAGTGTAAGATGTCTATATATTGGTATATAATGTGAGAGCTAGAGCCCACAAAAGTAATACCAAGGATGCTGAACTGGGTGCAAAGCAGCTAGTTGCCATAACCCCAGTATTTTTTTATACAGCAGGCAATTCGGCATCCGATAAAAGTGGTCCCAGCTGGTAAAGGGGGAAACAATCCAATCCCCTGGAGCGATGGGCAGGAAGTCAAGTGAGGGCAAGATGGCCCACACTCAACTCTATGCCCTTGGAGGACCAGAGTGACGGCCGATGTCACTTCCACCTAAAGGCTTTAAAGGGCAATTTTTTTTTTTAGTAAATGTAAAATACATTTTTTCATTATTTTTTGCTTTTAAGTGTAATCACTAATGTTTTAGACCAGGGTGGTGCTGTGGACATAGATTATCTTGATTTAAACAAAGAATTTGACACAGTTTCATATAATGATATAATAAAGTTGTACAAGCCAGGACTTAACCCTTGGGTGGTTCGGTGGCTATGCTCTAGGATAAATACCAGAGTGTGGTTGTAAATGGGGTTCATTAGGAACAGAAATCAATCACTAGTGGTGTACCACAAGGTTCTGTGCTAGGTCCTGTTCTATTTAATCTATTTTTAGGTGTATATACTAATGGTTTGGTGTGTAAGGTATGTCTTTTTGCTGATGAAGGTTTGCAGTACGGTGTATATGCCTGGAGGTGTATGTAGTATGGAACATGATTTGGCATTGCTGGAAGATTGGTCAGAGCAGTGGAGACTGCATTTCAATGTTTCTGAATGTAGAAAAATGTACCTAGGGAAAAAGAATCCCTTGATAGAGTACAATATTGGGGGTACAGTGTTGACCAGCACTACAACTTCAGTGGGAAAAACAAACAGAATTGTAGGATGCGTCCTGGTTCCCCTATATAGATCTTTCATTAGACCTCCTTTAAGATACTCTATGTAGTTCTGGAGACCTCGCTTATAAAAGGATATTGATAAGATAGAACAAGTCCAAAAACAAGCAACAAAAATGGTGAATGGTCTGAGGAATAAAACATATTAGGAGAAACTTCAGGAACCTAATATGTACAGTCTGGAGGAAAGAAAGAAAAGGGGAGACATGACTGAAACCTTTACATACATCTATGGGGTGAAAAAAGTTCAGAATGGCAGTATTGAAGCCAAGATCAAGAACACAAGGACATGTGCTGAAATTAACAGGAGGGAAGTTCAAAACTTATCTTAGAAAGTATTTTTTTTTACTGAAAAAGTAATTGATGCTTGGAATAGACTTCCAGCAGAGGTAGTGAGTCAGCCAACAGTAAGTGAATTCAAACTTGCTTGTGACAAATACAGATCTAAACCCCCAAACTTACATAAATAATTAAAAAAATAAACATTGGTCCACTTGGTCTTTTGTCTGCTGTCACTCTATGTTTCTATATTAAACTCTCAGTTTTTAGCATTGTCAGCCACAAATTGTATTACTTATACATATTAGAGCAAAATAAGGTGGGACTTTACATGTACAGGCATACCCCACTTTTAAGTACACAATGGGGTTTATTTACTAAAGCTGGAAAGTGCAAAATCGGGCTCACTTCTGCATAGAAACCAATGAGCTTCTAACCCCAGCTTGTTCAATTAAGCTTTGGTAATAACACCTAGAAACTCATTGGTTTTTATGCAGAAGTGAGCCTGATTTTGCACTTTCCAGCTTTAGTAAATAAACTCCATTGTGTACTTAAAAGTGGGGTATGCCTGTACCTTAATAATTGTATTACTTACTAAGTATTCTTTCTCTTGTATTACTTGTCTATGTTTCAGTTTGTTGCAATGCCAGCTGCCTTGGGTTTCCTTTTTCAGGGTGGCTCATTCTTCTAGCAGCTTTCCATGAAATCACTCTTGCATGCAGGTACTAGAGCTATGTCTCTCTACACTGTATTCATTAATAGAAACATACAGCTCTGCAGCCTAGTATGTCAGAATACTCCCTCTGTCCTTCCTTTCTCCTCTTCCCACCCTACTCCAAGCTAACTGATTGACTGGAGGCTGTCCTGCCACTGTTAACTCTTTGCTGTGACGACCAGATATTTAGGAGAGCAGCACTAAGAGAGCCAGGAATACTGAAAGTTGTAAACTGCAAGTGCTGGGGTAATCATTTTAACAAATAGTTTACTGGCAGGGCTTCAGTCCTGCAGGAACGCATTGGAACAGTGTTCCTGTACTTTTTCTACAGCAGGAATTCCGTTCCCATAAGCAGCCACATCCTGCAGGCAGAGGGGGCTCTTTAATTAGGCAAATTAGGCGGGCCAGTCACCTAAGGCCTCTCGGCTGCCTAATTTGCCTAATCAAAGAGGATTCAGGCTCTGACAACAGTGCCACTGCACTCCAGCCTGCAGAGGCTTAACACTGTGAGCTCCATGGTCATGCAGCGGAGAGAGAGGACAGATCTGTGGCTGTGTGTCTGGGGGAGGAGGCAGAGCCAGCTCTGTGTTGTCCAAGAGAGGAGGAGAAGAGGAGGAGACTCCTTCCAGCAGTCGGAGCAAAATAATTACGAAATTAAATATCGATGCACCGGAGCCACAGATATCCCCCCACTGGAGTGCTCCACGGAGCAGTCTCCGCACACCTGGAGGAGGCAACCCAGCGTCTGGTAAGCATTGACAAGGAGAAGAGGAGGGTCTGGGAGAGGAGGCCTCACCAGGGCTGGATGGGGCCGATAGATCCTGTAGGGAGATGGAAGGGGGAGGTAGGAGAGAAGGGGTGTCCAAGCCACCCCTCTCCAGGGCTGACAATCAGGGTGGACCAGGCCCCCCATCCATCCTCCTCCAGCATCCAGCCTCCCTCAGCCACAGCGACAGGCCTTTATATCCACCGCCTGTCTCATCCCCTCCACTAGTCGCGTTCTTTCCTCATGATTATTAGTGCCACAAAGTCAGGACAGCTCAGACTTCTACTAGTGTCCCAGTTTGCCCACCTGTGATTGACAGCCCCTAACCCCTCCCTCTGCCCTTCCCTCATCCCCGCCCACACAGGGTTTTGCTGTGGGGGGTTGGGAGGTCCCAGCCCAGTCCAGTGGTGATCCTTAGCCATGGTGGCCCAGCGTTCTATCAGATTACCGCTACCCATGAGATTGTGTAATGGAAGTGATGTTCCCACCAAAAATACTGCGCATACACTATGCGTGCCAACATGCGTTCCATGGCGATATGCGTGCCAAAGACTTCAAGATCTGATGACTAGCGGTAATCTAATAGAACACCCATGCAAATATCTTCCTACACCCAACATCATCTTGAATTGCAGAGTAATTTTAGCAATAAAGTGAGCGTATATAAATAAATATAGTGTATTGATATCTGTGATGCTGTATAGATGTTAAATTTTGAAAGCCTAAAGGTTTAGCGCTGAGCAGTGTGGGGTGTACCAACATGGCCTCCGCCACCTTCCTACTGCTGGCGTCCAGCTTCTTTAAAAATGTAACATCAAACCAGCATCACAGATGACAATATACTATATTTATTTATATATGCTCACTTTATTGCTAAAATATCTGAATATCAAGGTGTAGCTGGGTGTAGTAAAATGTCTGCATGGGTGTTCTATCAGATTACTGCTACCCGTCAGATCATGAAGTGTTTGGAACAAATAGTGCTGTGGAATGCATGTTTGAACACAGTATCTTTGGTCGGAACATAACTTCCATTACACAATATGATGGGTAGCGGTAATCTGATAGAACACCGGGTGTTCCACATCCTGCACTGGCACTGCCTGCTGATCGGCTTCTCTGTGGCTATCTCCTGCCAGGAGCTCTTCCCCTATGGGGATTCCTGGGGGGACCTACTGCTGTCCAACAGCGATGATGAGACCTCTGAGGTGGTGAAACTCGCACAGCCCCTTCTCTTCTATGTGGCCAATTTCAAGGAGCTCTATGAGTACAGCACTGACTGAGACAGAGCACTGACACCAGCACTGACCAAGACAGAGCACTGATACCAGCACTGACCGAGACAGAGCACTGACACCAGCACTGACCGAGACAGAAGACTGACACCAGCACTGTAACAGAGAGCACTGACACCAGCACTGATAGAGACAGAACACTGACACCAGCACTGAGAGAAAGTGTCCCGACACCAGCACTGAGAGCACACTGAAACCATTGCTGAGAGAGAGTGCCCCAACACCAGCACTGAAAGAGAGTGCCTCGACACCAGCGCTGAGAGAGAGTGCCCCGACACCAGCACTGAGATAAAGAGCACTGACAGCAGCGCTGAGAGCACACTGACACCGGCACTGAGATAGAGTGTCTGTATAGCATACAGGTTAAATTATTTCGTTGTAACACCTGTTCTATATTTATTTGTTTAATGCATGTGAATTTTGGAGGTGTCCCCGTAAACTGGCTCTTTAAACTAAATGTTGCACTTCATTTGTTAAAAAAGGAGTATGTATTTATATATATATATATATATATATATATATATATATATATATATATATATATATATATATATATATATATACATATACAGTATCTCACAAAAGTGAGTACACCCCTCACATTTTTGTAAATATTTTATTCTATCTTTTCATGTGACAACACTGAAGAAATGACACTTTGCTACAATGTAAAGTAGTAAGTGTACAGCTTGCATAAAAGTGTAAATTTGCTGTCCCTCAAAATAACTCAACACACAGCCATTAATATCTAAACCACTGGCAACAAAAGTGAGTACATCCCTAAGTGAAAATGTCCAAATTGGGCCCAAAGTGTCAATATTTTGTGTGTCCACCATTATTTTCCAGCACTGCCTTAACCCACTTGGGCATGGAGTTCACCAGAGCTTCACAAGTTGCCAGTGGAGTCATCTTCCACTCCTCTATGACAACATCACAGAGCTGGTGGATGTTACAGACCTTGCGTTCCTCCACCTTCCATTTGAGGATGTCCCACAGATGCTCAGTAGGGTTTAGGTCTGGAGACATGCTTGGCCAGTCCATCAACTTTACCCTCAGCTTCTTTAGCAAGGCAGTGGTCATCTTGGAGGTGTGTTTGGGGTCATGGGGATCATGATGTGCTTCAGCATGTCACAGTACATGTTGGCATTCATGGTTTGCTCAATGAACTGTAGCTCCCCAGTGCCAGCAGCACTCATGCAGCCCCAGACCATGACACTCCCACCACCATACTTGACTGTAGGCAAGACACACTTGTCTTTGTACTCCTCAGCTGGTTGCCACCACACATGTTTGAAATCATCTGAACCAAATAAGTTTATCTTGGTCTCATCAGACCACAGGACATGGTTCCACTAATCCATGTCCTTAGTCTGCTTGTCTTCAGCAAACTGTTTTCTGGGCTTTCTTGTGCATCATTTTTAGAAGAGGCTTCCTTCTAGTACGACAGCCATGCAGACAAATTTGATGTAGTATGGTCTAAGCACTGATAGGCTGACCCCCCCACCCCTTCAACCTCTGCAGCAATGCTGGCAGCACTCATATATCTCATATATCTATTTCTCAAAGACAACCTCTGGATATGACGCTGAACACATGCACTCAATCTCTTTGGTTGACCATGGCGAGGCCTGTTCTGAGTGGAACCTGTCCTGTTAAACCGCTGTATGGTCTCGGCCACTGTGCTGCAGCTCAGTTTCAGGGTCTTGGCGATCTTCTTATAGCCTAGGCCATCTTTATGTAGAGCAACAATTCTTTTTTTTCAGATCCTCAGAGAGTTCTTTGCCATGAGGTGCCATGTTGAACTTCCAGTTACCAGTATGAGAGAGTGAGAGCAATAACATCAAATTTAACACACCTGCTCCCCATTCACACCTGAGACCTTGTAACACTAACGAGTCACATGACACCGGGGGAGGAAAAATGGCTAATTGAGCCCAATTTGGACATTTTCACTTAGGGGTGTACTCACTTATGTTGTTGAGGGGACAGCAAATTTACACTTTTATACAAGCTGTACACTCACTACTTTGACATAAAAACATAAAAACAAACAAAGGCGCCTCTAAGTGCAGAAGATAAACAATTTTAATACCCCAACTGGGTTAAAAACACTTACAAAATAGGAGTAGAAAACAGGCACTGACTCTCACTACTTTACATTGTAGCAAAGTGTCATTTCTTCAGTATTGTCACATGAAAAGATAGAATAAATATTTACATAAATGTGAGGGGTGTACTCACTTTTGTAAGATACTGTATATATATATATATATATATATATATATATATATATATATATATATATATATATACTGTATACACACTTTTTTATTTTTGAGGTGGGGGGGATCTCTTGGGTGAGTTTCCATACTTTTTTCCCAGGACTTGACCCCTATTTACTGGGGAATGTTTATTTTTTTTGGTTAAGGTACAAAGCGCTCAGGGTTCATATCACTTTAGCCATTGAGGTCGTGAAGTTTCCCAAACTTGCAAAAGCTGCAAAACAAGATAAGTCTTTAGCATCCTAAGCTTTCCCAAAATTCAAGCACTTAACCATCTTTCAAGTAAGTCTGACATTTCAAATATTTGTCCAACCAAAACTTTTTGCTTTTTAGTTTTGCAATGAGTGAGATTCACCTCATTTATACTCCCAGTAGTAACAGTTTCACCAGACAGGAAGTGATGAAAAATCAACAACAACAGTACAGCTATAAATATGTTTTTAAATAAAGTATTAGAGTGGAGGAAGGCAAGAACCCAAAGTGTCCCTGATGCTGATTTTTTATCTTTTACAGCCTTAAAGACTAAAATTTCTTAGAAAGCTTTGGGATGGGGAAACCAGTAAGACACAGGAAAGAGTTTACCAGCTGACCCCGGTGTCTCTCCAGACAGGCTCAGGCTGCATGCTATACTCCCTGGGGCTATATGCAGCTCCTGGAGGAAGAGCAAAGACATGCCTGATTGGATACAGAGTGATTGGATAGATGGTGTGTCCTCCATTAGATAGTATTGGTAAATCCAAAGGAGATTGTACAGAGATTGTACAATCAGATTGTATAGTGTATGGCCACATGTATACACCTGAAATTACACCTAGTTGCACTTTCAGTGTCTTTAATTGTTAACAACACACCAAACACAGAAGCAAACACACATTTTGCCACATAAAAAAGCAGGTGACAAATGCAGCAAAATGCGGAGTAAAAAACATGCAACTTGCACCACGACAAAACATCCCATGGGCTCCTTTGCCACGTGTAGCGCAGTCCATTGAAATCAACGGGCTGCCCTATGTGTGTCACTGGAGAAACAAGCCAAGAAAAATGCGCTCCCACTACTTGAGGTGTGAATAGTGCCTGAAAGTAAATTTGGTGCATTACACAAGAACAATCAGGTGCCATCTGTGTGTTTCCAAATGAATGGAAAACTGCTCAGAAACGCTGCAAATGTGCATTGTGTTTGTATCGTCATTACATTTTAAAGGCTCATCAAGTACAGCAAATGCACCAAAAACTGTGGTAACATGCCATGCTCTGCTCCAAAAAAATATTGGAGCTTCTCTGGGGCGATTGCATGAACGAGGCCTGACAACGGAGTGTCTGTTCACTCCCTCCTATGTACTTGTACTAAGATGTCTATACACTATGCAATAAAAAACATTGGCTAGAGTGTAACTTTTAGTGATTGATTTACTAAAAGCAAATAGGCTATTTACTGTGCAAGATAAATATCCCCAGTACTGTTTTTTCCTTGCATGTGATTGAGTATTATTTGCAAGGTGAAATTCTCACTGCATTCACTAGATTATAGGAAAATTGCATTACAAACTGAACAGCTTATTTACCTTTAGTAAGTTAACCCTTTTGTCTCAAATTTGTAAATATAGGATAACTTATATTTTCATGTGAATGTTAATACTAGCTGCAAAACTTATTTTGTTTTTAGGTTACAGTTTTTTCAGTATGCTTCTTGGATAGTACGGAATCTTCTTTTTTGGAAGTACAGCAGTTCTTCTACAAGAAGAATTTTACTTTTGTTTGCCCTTCAGTAGACTGTCCAATTCAAATCATGCAGTCAACCTTGATTTTAGACAAAGCCTACATTTGCCTCAAGATGTTCTGCACAGAAACCAATCAATAAACTTTTTCAGTACCAACTGTGTCATAAAACAATTCCTTTTTGCTCACTAGAAGTCAATCTAGTTAATCCATGCTTGGTTAATCCAGACATCTTAGTGTACATGATATCTAAGTGGTTACAAATCTTTCAACGATAAGTAATATTGACAAAATGCTATGGGAAACGCTGTCAATTCATATAAAAATTGATTGTACTGTGTTTTATAGATTTACAAGACCTCTCTTCTGGGATCGTCCTGTTCAAAGTTTTGGCTGAATAGCAAAGAAAGTATCAAAGGATAAAAAGGATTATTTCATTTATCTGAAAGTTTTAAGATATTGAAGAGCCAAATTACTTTTAGACTCCTCTTTTAGGATTTACCCTTTATTGGTTTCCTTTTTAGGACATATATTTGATCTGTGTTTTTATATTTTATGTTTTACCTATCTGTAAATTAGGTTTAAATAAAAACAAATAATACCTAATAATTGTTTTGCGGGCAATATTTTATATGCGATTGATAGATAGATATTGTAGCTTGATAGACAGATGTATAGATAATAGGGATGAACAAACAGCCATATTTGGTAATTATATAGCTGGTGACAGCTTGGCTGTGGGTAAGAGGCCAGAAGAGGCACCCTCTTTCTGGTGGCTATGTGTCCTGGTATAGTATATGGTGCAGAAAGAGGAGCACACCCCCCTGCCTTTCATGGACAGCCAGGCTGCATGCACAGATCAAGGGTCTGGTTTGGATTTTGGGGGGAACTATACATAGTATGCATAGTAGGTGAGGCTGAAAAAAGACACAAGTCCATCAAGTCCAACCTATGTGTGTGATTATATGTCAGTATTACATTGTATATCCCTGTATGTTGCTGTCGTTCAGGTGCTTATCTAATAGTTTCTTGCCCCCCGCTAAGACCACCGCCTGTGGAATGGAATTCCACATCCTTGCTGCTCTTACAGTAAAGAACCCTCTACGTCGTTTAAGGCTAAACCTCTTTTCTTCTAATTTTAATGAGTAGCCACGAGTCTTGTTAAACTCCCTTCTGCAAAAAAGTTTTATCCTTATTGTGGGGTCACCAGTATGGTATTTGTATATTGAAATCATATCCCCTCTCAAGCGTCTCTTCTCCAGAGAGAAAAAGTTCAGTGCTCGCGACCTTTCCTCATAATTATCATCCTCCTTACCCTTTATTAGCTTTGTTGCCCTTCTTGTACTCGCTCCATTTCCAGTACATCCTTCCTGAGGACTGGTGCCCAGAACTGGACAGCATACTCTAGGTGTGGCCGGACCAGAGTCTTGTAGAGCAGTAGAATTATCATTTTATCTCTGGAATGAATCCCCTTTTTAATGCATACCAATATTCTGTTTGCTTTGTTAGCAGCAGCTTGGACCCCCAGGTCCTTTTCCATCCTAGATTTCCATAGAGGTTCTCCCCCCAGTGTATAGATTGCATTGATATTTTTGCCACCCAAATGCATTATTTGACATTTTTCTACATTGAACCTCATTTGCCATGTAGTTGCCCATCCCATTAATTTGTTCAGATCTTTTTGCAAGGTTTCCACATCCTGCGGAGAAGTTATTGCCCTGCTTAGCTTAGTATCGTCCACAAATGCAGGGATTGAACTGTTTACCTCATCCTCCAGCACAGAACCCTGGGGGACCCCACTACCCACCGCTGACCATTATGAGTACTCCCCATTTATCACCACCCTCTGAACTCTCCCATGTAGCCAGTTTGCCAACGGACCTTATTTTGTACAGTAAACGTTTATGGGGAACTTTGTCAAATGCTTTTGCAAAATCCAGATACACCACGTCTACGGGCCTTCCTTTATCTAGATGGCAACTCACTTTCTCATAGAAGGTTAATAGATTGGTTTGGCAAGAACAATTCTTCATGAATCCATGCTGATTACTGCTAATGATACCGTTCTCATTACTAAAATCTTGTATATAGTCCCTTATCATCCCCTCTAAGAGTTTACATACTATTGATGTTAGGCTAACTGGTCTGTAATTCACAGGGATGTATTTTGGCCCCTTTTTAAATATTGGTGCTACATTGGCTTTTCTCCAATCAGCTAGTACCATTCCAGTCAGTAGACTGTCAGTAAAAATTAGGAACAATGGTCTGGCAATTACTTGACTGAATTCCCTAAGTACCCTTGGGTGCAAGCCATCTGGTCCCGGTGATTTATTAATGTTACGTTTCCCAAGTCTAATTTTAATTCTGTCCTGTGTTTACCATGGAGGTGCTTCCTGTGATGTGTCATGAGGATAAACACTGCAGTTTTGGTTACTTAAGCCCCCCGATTCCCTCGAGCAGACTGAGGAGAAGAATAAATTCAATACCTTCGCCATCTCCCCATCCTTTGTAACCAGATGTCCTTACTCATTCTTTATGACTGTTTTACTGTTTACATACTTAAAAAGTTTCTTGGGATTTTTTTGCTCTCCTCCGCTATGTGTCTTTCATGTTCTATCTTAGCCGTCCTTATTGTACCCTTACATTTCTTGTTGTATTCTTTATAAAGTCGGAATTCTGATGATAATCCCTCAACCTTGTATTTTTTGAAGGCCTTCTCCTTTGCTTTTATATGCATTTTTACATTGGGGTTAAGCCATTCAGGACTTTTGTTTGCTCTTTTAAATTTATTACCCAACTCTAAGTCATTATTTTTTCATTCTCGCTGTATGATATGCTACAGCAAAAATTTAATTTATAAAGAAAGAAAATGACAGTTTAAATAGGTGGCAAATACAATGTCATTGTTGCTTCCTAAAAAAATAGACAAAAATGGAAATTTAATTTTTGAATGTCTTTGTTTTGCATTGGTACATGTTCCCAAATGCAGTGCCCATCCTCAATTCTATTTTTTGACACCCCTTGTCTATTATCCCAGAAAATGGGCATTTTTGATTTGATAGATTGGGTGACCATTGGTTCCAATAGGGTTCAGCATTTGAAAGTCACCTAAACTGCTTGATCTGAACCCAGGGAAGTTTGACTCATCCATAATAGATAGACAGATATTGTTATAAATAATGAATGTTCTCTATGTAAAAAAGAACATATATCTTACATCCAGTGGCGCCTGGTGGTTTTTTTTTTGGGAGGCAGCAAAAAAACACCCACCGGGCCGCCCCTGCTTACAAATCTTTGGCAGTCTATGAAGAGCCAAAATCCACTTATAAGAGCCAGTTATAAGAGCCACTTATCTCATAGAAATTCAAAGCTTTCTGAAGTGTTGCCCCCCACAGTCTTCTCTCCCCATACAATACATTATCAATCTGTTACAGTCAGAAAAAGTTTCACATAATCAGAAGTGATAGCCACTGCATAGTTAATCTGCTGTCTTATTGTTGTTCAGCGTTCACTCACAGCAGCTCTCATTTTGCGCACAGCAATAGCAGATTAATACTAGTACCAAGGGAGAGGGGTAGGAAGCGGTGGAGAACCTAGTCAAATGAGCTTTCAAAGGCCCCTCCTCCAATCACTGGGTGCTCTCTGAAGCATTCTATAGAGAACATTCCATGGAATACTGCATGCTTCATAATGCTGATTTCAGTTTATTAATTTTTCATAAGCTGCAGGCACAGTGATGAGTGAACACTTGGATGTCCAACAAAGTGTGCAGAAAGGTATCTACTTTCCATTACAAATAGGATCCATAACTAATACATTTTAAGGTTAGTAAGAAAAATTTACCTAAATGATACCATCCAGCATAGTGTATATGTTTTGGTTTTGTGTATACATGCGCATTCATCAGTTTTCTTTTTATGACTTTAGCTTGCCAAGATAACTTAATTAAAATAGGTATTAAAGCCTTTTAATTCATTAATGATGTAATCTTGATTTGCAGTTTTTCTGCTAAGGTAACGTTCTAATTTAAAAAGAAAATGAATTTTAGATGCAAAAAATGCCTGTGGCAGAGATTGTCTTTGAGTGTATATGGTTAGCAATACTCAAAGGGATATAATTGAGCCTAATTAGTTAAAGTGCAAATGAATTTTTATTTCATATAAAGAAGTGTCATTGATGAACCACGGTATTGAGTTGGAAAAGCATTCAGATTGACAGTGTAGGCTTAAAGTCGGTGGGAAAATCACAAGCTAATTCATTGATTGCCCCTTGGAAATTTTAGTTGTTAATTGTTAGGTAATTAACATAGAGCTACAATTATATTGGCCTTAGGGGGTGATTAATGTTTCAACATGTCAAATTAGCTCTAACTGGATTCTAAAAGCTTTTCTATACACATGCCTTGCAGACAGATGGCATATTGTGTATGGTGAATTGTTGTTTCTCTTGGATATGCTTGATGATTTTTAAAATAGAATTTAAAAAATTAACCTCTTTTTACACTTAACACATTTTCAAATATAGTTTGATGTGTTTAAAATATTTCAGTAGTTATATGTTTGGAAGAAATAAAAAGTAAATAAAATGCTGACAATATTTATTTAAGATAAATATAATAATAATAAGTCCCTGACATCAAAGTTCATATTGTTTTCAGGCAATGTAATGAAGTTTTAATAATAAAATTGGTAAAAAGTCTGAGGCAAATAAAATATGTTAGTATAAAATGCAGAAGATATATGATCATTGATAATTAGCCAGAAAGAAGGTAATGAAAAAATGGAAAGAGGCTGTTGCAGTATATTGGGGGGGGGGGGGGGTGGCAGATGATTGGCACTAAGATTTTTGGATTCATCACAGTCAAAATGTAGTCCTCAGCCCTGTTTCCTTTCTTGTTAAAATAAAGCCTCTGTGTTTGTTCCTATTTCCTATTTGCCAATGAGGCCAACTTTTTTATTTTGGTGACCTATAGGAAGGCTTGGAGGATTGGTGACGGTGGACTAGGAAACTGAGTTTTGGGATCTAAAAGTAAGAATCTTCAGGGACAAACTGCACACCATTAAAGCATTTTAGGTAGGCCACAATTGAAGAAGAACAAACAAGGCATTTTTAATCCAGACATACATTTGAGGAGTGAGTGATGAGGCACAAAAAAAAATATTTTTCTTGTTACCATAGACGTAAGATGATACACACCACATATGTAATGATTCTAAAATGTCTTTTAAACCTCATTGGATAAATTACATCCCCATTTATCTTTAGAGGAACTTAAAAAATGTAAAAGATGTGTTTTTTTTTTCTTAGCTCGCATTGACCAAACCACACACCATTTAGCTTTGGAGTGTCCAAAAAAGAGTAAAGTAGATTGTTATTACAATGGAAGGAATATGGTACACACTGCATGAACAAAAGGTAATAAATTCATATCATGCAGCTTTTGAGTGTAAAAAGTAAAATACAGTGTGTTTATTTTTAGCTTTGAAATAAAATAAATAATACTGTACATACTGCATGGAAAATCTCTATAAGTATGCATTTTGACAGTATTTAAAGTGTTTGTTATCCTAAAAAGCTCTCCTCCCTGCTCTCCCCTGTCCTCTCCCCCCTCCCCTCCCCTTCCTGCCTGTCAGCTTGAGACACTGCCGCCCCTCCACTCCTGCTGCAAGATATGGTAATAAGAAAAACAGGTGAACAAATATATGCGCTAACTAAAAAGAACAATAAGAGCAGCCAACATAGTTTGTTGATTTCATCAAACACAAATATAAAAAGTGAAAATGCAGCGCTTAGGTGAAACAAATTTACAAATAAATGTGATAGTCCATAGAAAATCAATAAGGAGTAGAGATGACGTGAAGCCTCCACTAAACTTCAGTGTGCAAAGGAATGCTCGGGACTGAAGAGAACGAGGAGTGGCGGGGGACGGGGCTTAGCTGCACAGGCACAGAGAAGAACAGATCCGAGCTGTGAAGGAAATCTTGCTAGGGACCCTGCGGAGCTATGAACCGCTCGTCATATACCTGCAGGCCGTACTGGTTTGGGAAAGACCTCGGCACAGCGCACTACTCCACCTCAGTCTCAACACTGTGTTCTGGTTCTTTGCTTTGACATCACCCAGAGTTGTATTTTTGGCAGCATTTGGTCTGATGATCATTATCTGTGTGGATCAATGGAAGAACAGAATCTGGCCTGAATAGGGAGTCCTGATGTCCATTTGATATGCGACGACCTGACTATTTCCATGACCTGCCTGTCAATGATGGAGTGTGCCATTCGGATCTACTGTTAACTCTTTGCATCATATGATTACATCGCTTGTTTTCATATCTTTCTGGTAAGCAGATTGATAGCACGTGGGTGTGGTGTGCCTTTCCTTTGCACACTGAAGTTTGGTAGAGGCTTCACGTCATCTCTACTCCTTATTGATTTTCTATGGACTATCACATTTATTTGTAAATTTGTTTCACCTAAGCTCTGCATTTTCACTTTTTAAGATATGGTAATGGTGAAGAGCTGGCACTGGTTTCCGGAAATGGTATAGGTAGCAGGAGATGGTAATGGTGACAGGCCAGCATTACTGGTAGAAGATGGTAATAATGAAAGGAGTTCATAATGGTGATATGCCAACACTGATGGCAGAAGATGGTAATAGTGACAGGCCAGCAGCAGTGCAGGTGTTTATAATGATAGTAAGAGATGGTAATTGTGACAGACCAGCAGTGGTGCTAAGAGAGAGTAATAACGACAGGCCAGCAGTGGTGGCAGGAGTTGGTACTGGTTGCAGGGATGGTAATTGGGATAGTCCAGCAGTGGTGCTTGGAAATGGTAATGGTGGCAGGAGATAGTAATGTCAGCAGGCCAGCAGTGGTGGTAGAAGATAGTAAAGCTGTATGATTTAATGTTTTTGGAGTGAGATTCAAAGTAAATTGTTAACATTAGCTTGGGTTTGGTTTGGTACTTATCTTTGATCCAAGGTTGGTTGACTTTTTATAAAAGTCAACTGTATCTATGGACAGGCAGATTCTGTCACAGAAACTGCATACTACCCTTAATGCCCATTCTAAAATGAAACTGACAGCAGGACATCCAGTCAGCTCAATTGCAAACTCAGGTCACTGATCTAGCCATGACACCCAGTAGTCAAGTTGGTCATCCAATGTCAGGGTGTCCACCTCCACCCTTGTCCCCATGTAAGCATTGCTCATATGGGTTACACACTGCCTGTAACTTCTGTCAGCAGCCAGGCCTGGACTATGCATTGATGTATAAAGAAGGACCTGAAAGCCTTGTTTAGACAGCCAATACCACTGTTGCTCATCTTTTCATGACCATAAGTATCTGAGACATGCTGGCCATGAAAGGGGATCCTGACACTGGCTGGGAAAGCTGGTAGGTGGTTTGTCTGCAGCACTTCTTGCAGATGAGGCATAGTTTACTTTGTCTATGATAATAGGAATTTTCTCTTTATAATGTGGATCCAAAGGATGGCTTGATGGCCTGAATTGTAGGGTTTTTGTGTAGGCACTGCAGCATAAATTATCGCATGAATCACACATTTCTGGAGGTAGAGAAACCTAAGTCCACAATGTTGCTGAGGGCAACAGTGTCCCCAACCATCTGACCCCACCCATGGTGAACTACCAGTGTTTGGGGGTGAAATGTAACCCCTGGAAGTATGCCCCATATCCTCACAACCAGAACCCGGGTCCTCCTCCCCATGCTCTTCCAGTGACTGGTGCTTCCTCACAAGAATAGAGTCGGGATAAAATCAAGAACTCCCTCTCCTATTCCTGCTGCTATGTCTCCAGTCCACGATCAGCTACCCCATGCAGTGTGTGCTGAAGTAGGAACACCAAATAAACTGTGTTTCAGATCCCTACCTTGTCCATTCTGGTCACCTTTTTTTAATAGTGACCCTTTTTATGGTGACCTCTCCTGTACACTTACCCTGAATGCCACTCATGTGGTGAAAAAAAACTTATCACCAGAGCCAGTATTTGCCACATATTTGAACAAATACTCATTTATAGCCCACTGATGCAAGAGCAGCCACTGCAAGTTTTAGCAAATTAAGCAGTGGCTGCACACTTTTCTGGGCTGTCATTTGAGATCATGTAAGCTAGGGTACCCAATTAGGAAACAATTACACCACAAGGCTGAGGAAGTGTGCCAGGCAAGGCACATATGTGAACTTTCCCTATGGAAGAACAGATTGGTGCCATTGTCATGCACAACCTTTCCTGGCACAAACTGGTGTGGGTTCTGCCACAGGATTTCTGCCCCAGTGTATCTCCTTTTCCCCAGGCATAACAGCAGCAAACAGCACATCAGCATTTTTCATAGGTCTTTGGATAGGCTCCTAAACACTTGCATGGAACTGGTAGCTGTGATGATTTACCGGATGAGGCCAATCAAGAGGAGAGGGTAGAGGTGACTGAGCAGTTACCAGCACCAAGTTGCATGATAAGTGGTGGCACCACCTGTTCAAGCAGTGTGCCCAGTCCTGCATCCTTCTCAGCTGCCAGAAAATGGGCCACGAAGTGCATTGACATATGGCGATGTGCTGCTAACAAAGGGCAGCTTTGCCTTTGACACCTACAAAAAAAAGGACATTTAAAGTCTCTATCAAAATAATATAATAATAAAATATACATCCCTCCAAAATACAGCAGATAAATAAACTAAAACCCCCAACAGGAACTCTAAAACAATAGAACCAGAAGCAGTAAAGACCATCCCCCACACAGCACACCAGCAAATACTCCTCAGTAAAGATACTCCTCCCCAACACAGAGTCCTCAGTACAGACAATCCTCTCCAGCACAGACAGCTAAGCATATATGTCCCTCCCCAGTACAGAGCACTCAGTATAAACCCCTCTCCTTAGTACAAACCCCTCAGTAAAGACATTCCTCTCAGTACATCCCCCTCAGTACAGACACTACTCCCCAATACAGAACCCTCAGTACAAACACCCAGACTTTCCATTAGAGACCAACCCCCCCCCCCCACATAGCACATCAGTACAGACCCCCCAGTACAGAGGGTCCCCTTAGTACAGACACCCCAATACAGACATCCACCCCAGTACAGATCCCTCAGTACAAACACCTGCTTCAATGAAGACCCCTCATAACAGTAACTTCCCAGTACAGACCCCTCAAAATGATCCCCCCAGTACACATCCCTTTCCCCAGTATAGACCCCTCAGGATAGTCACCCCCCCCCCCCCAGTATGCACTCCACTCAACAGTACAGACCCCTCAGGGCAGTAACTCCCTGGTAAAGTTACCCTCTCTCTAGTACAGACCCCTCGGTGAAGAGACACCACCACCCCCTTCCCTCTTCCCAGTATAGACCTCTAGGAAAGGATTGCAAAACAAATCCTTCTTTATCTTCGTCATTCAGTTGCCTATTCAAAAGCTTGCACACTGTCCTGACTCTAGTAAATTTCTAAGAAATACACGTCTGAAGTCAATATTTTGGGAACAATTGGGAACACAGACATGGGAGGGGGTCAGGGAATGTGGGGTTGTGGTTTTGAAGTGTGTTTGCACACCTTGTTTTGATATTTAACTAAACCTTTAGGATAATTCAGTGTGGCACTGCAAAAAAAGCTTACAAAATATACAGAAAATAAAACAGCAGAGGGTGACAACTAAGTGCAGTGTACAGGAAAAGACTTTATTCAAAATCACAAGTGGCAACTCACAAGGTGCATTAGGAAAAGAGCAAGTAATCCACCCAGTGTGGATTACTGTTGAGCCTCAGTGTGTCTTCAGGAGCCAAGAAGCATGTGCAAATGTCAGGAGTAGGGATGAGCTTCGTGTTCGAGTCGAACCCATGTTCGACTCGAACATCGTCTGTTCGATCATTCGCCGAATTGCGAACGATAAGGGCCGTTCGCGACAAATTCGTGTGGTGCATCACGGCCCATAATTCACTGCGGCATGTTCAGTGTTCAGCTAAAGCTACAAGTTAGTGTAGTGCGTTCTCCTCACAGTGTTCAGCTAAAGCTACAAGTTAGTGTAGTGCGACCTCTGCACAGTGTTCAGCTAAAGCTACAAGTTAGTGTAGTGCGTCCTCTCAACAGTGTCCATCTAAAGCTACAAGTTAATGTAGTACACAGTGTTCAGCTAAAGCTACAAGTTAGTGTAGTGCGTCCTCCTCACAGTGTTCAGCTAAAGCTACAAGTTAGTGTAGTGCGTCCTCCTCCCAGTGTTCAGATAAAGCTACAAGTTAGTGTAGTGCGACCTCTGCACAGTGTTCAGCTAAAGCTACCTGTAGAAGATTGGTGGTGTTTTCCTGATCCTATCACTACCTCAGGCAACTACATTATTTTAACGTTAGTGTAGTGCATCCTCTTCACAGTGTTTAGCTAAAGCTATCTGTAGAAGGTTGGTGGTGTTTTCCTGATCCTTTCACTACCGCAGGCAGCTACATTATTTTAACGTTGGTGTAGTGCGTCCTCTGCACAGTGTTTAGCTAAAGCTACAAGTTAGTGTAGTGCGACCTCTGCACAGTGTTCATCTAAAGCTACCTGTAGAAGATTGGTGGTGTTCTCATACTACAGGCAGGCAGTTGATTTTGCTAGCTGCAGTATCAGTATATATATATATATATATATATATATATATATATATATATATATATATCCCAGCTTAGTGCAGCTACATCCCACTGCAGGCCATTAGTATGTCTGGAAGGTCAAAAAGGAGAGGCAGACAGTCACAAGCCAATAAGAGAGGGCAAGCAGGCTCTGTGTCTAGAGGCAACAGTGCTGGTCGTGGAGACAGTGCATCCTCATCAGCACGTGGCCTTGGGACACGCTTGGCCTTTTTTTCAGCAGCTGGCCGTGTTGAGCCGCAACATGCGGAAGACTTGGTCGAGTGGATGACCAAGCCGTCCTCATCCTCCTCATCCTCTCTCACCCATGCTCAGGGTACTTTGTCTGGCAAAGCAGCTGCCAATGCGGCCTCTTCCCTCGGCTCAATGGCATCAGTGACTCCTTCCCTAGCCCCACCATGTCCTCCTGAGGTGTCCCTCGAACTGTTTGACCACAGTGTTGGGTACATGCTCCAGGAGGATGCCCAGCTCTGATGATGATACTGAGCTAGATGAAGCCAGTAACGTGAGCACAGACAGAGGGGGTGCCCAAGAAGGACAGCAATCTGGCAGTCATGCTCCCCCTGCTTCAGCATACTGCCAGGTTTGCTCCAGTGATGAGGAGGGAGGGGATGATGAGGTCACTGACTCAACATGGGTGCCTGATAGGAGAGAGGAGGAGGAGGAGAAGGCACATCACCAACGAGGCAGGATGCCCTCCAGGGGCCAGCCTAAGGGCAGCACACTGACTGCATCACACCGCAAAGCTCCACATGTGCAGGCGCTGCTGTCTCTGCGCGTTATTCCAAAAGTTCTTTGGTGTGGGCCTTTTTGAGATGAGTGCATCAGATCACACCGCTGCTATTTGCAACATATGTCTCAAGCGTATCTCGCGTGGCCAAAACATCTCCCGCTTGGGAACCACATGCTTGACCAGACATATGTTGACCTGCCATGCAGTTCGTTGGCAAGCGTATCTAAAAGACCCACACCAAAGAACAAAGAGGACCTCTCCTTGCTCCTCATCAGCTGAGATCTCCAACCCCACTATACCTTCAGTCCTCTCTGAGACCTGCACTGAGAGGAATGAAGGTGTAGAATTAGGTGTGTCACAGCCAAGTACTTGTGGGCAATCTGCTTTCGGTACACCGACTTCAGAATGTACCAGGCAAATTTCCCTGCCCCAGCTGCTGCACCGCCGAAAGTTCGCTCCCAGCCATCCACATGCCCAGCGGTTGAATGCTAGCTTGGCAAAATTGCTAGCACTTCAACTGCTACCTTTTCAGTTGGTAGACTCTGCCCCCTTCTGTGGAATGTGCGGTTCCTCAGTGGCAGGTACCTAAACACCACTTTTTCTCACGGAAGGCGATTCTGGCTCTCTACCAGCATGTGGAAGGCAATGTCCATGCCTCGCTGGACAGGGCGGTCAGCGGTAAGGTGCATATTACTGCTGACTCATGGTCCCGCAGGCATGGACAGGGACGTTACCTAAGTTTCACCGCGCATTGGGTGACTCTGTTGGCAGCTGGGAAGGATGCAGGACAAGGTGCAGTAGTGTTGGAGGTTTTTCCGCCACCACGCCTCCAAAATGCCACTACTAATGATTCTGACACACCTCTCTCCTCCACCCCTCCTCTTCTTCTTCCTCCATGGCCTCTTCCCGTGCTTTGTCCTCGGAACCAGCGGTGCTCCGTAGGCGTTCAAGGGGCTACGCAAGTATGCAGGCCAAAAGATGCCATGCGGTGCTTGAGCTGGTGTGCTTGGGGGACAGGAGCCACACTGGGGCAGAGGTTCTGTCAGCTCTGCAGGGGCAGGTTCAGAGGTGGTTGACGCCACGCCAACTTAAAGCAGGAATGGTGGTTTGCGACAATGGCACCAACCTCCTCTCTGCCCTCCGACAGGGACAACTGACCCATGTGCCCTGTTTGGCTCACGTCCTTAACTTGGTGGTGCAGCGGTTCTTGGGCAGGTACCCAGGCTTACAGGATGTCCTGAGGCAGGCCAGGAAAGTCTGTGTGCATTTCTGCAGGTCATATAATGCCAGTGCTCGGCTGGCAGACCTCCAAAAGCAATTTAACCTGCCCAAAACTGCCTATCTGTGACATGCCCACCAGGTGGAACTCAACGTTGGCCATGCTGCAGCGGCTGCACACGCAGTAGAGGGCCATCAATGAGTACCTGTGCGACTATGGCACCAGGACAGGGTCAGGGGAGCTTGTTTTTTTTCCCCACGCCAGTGGGCCATGATCAGGGATGCATGCACTGTCCTGTCACCATTTGAGGAGGCCATGAGGATGGTGAGCAGTGACAGTGCATGCATCAGTGACACTGTCCCCCTTCTCCACCTGTTGGAGCACACACTGCGTGGAATAATGGACAGGGCACTTGAGGCAGAACAGAGGCAGGAAGAGGAGGACTTCCTTAGCTCTCAAGGCCCCCTTTATCCAGACAGTGTTCCTGCGTGCCGATCACACAGGAAGAGGAGGAGGAGGAGGAGGATTGTGTCAGTATGGAGGTGGAGCCTGGCACTCAGCATCAGCAGCAATCTTTAAGGGATCATTTACAGTCCCAAGAAACACATGGACTTGTACGTGGCTGGGAGGAGGTGGCTGCGGATCATGTTGTCCTTGGTGACCCAGAGGTCTCCGGACCGAATGCCTCATCAAACCTACGCTGCATGGCCTCCCTGATCCTGCAAAGCCTGCGGAAGGATTCGTGGTATCAAGGAGAAGGAACAATACTGGCTGGCAACCCTCCTTGATCCACGTTACAAGGGTAAGGTTGCGGACCTTATCTTGCCATCGCAGAGGGAGCAGAAGATGAAAAATCTTCAGGAGGCCTTGCAGAAAGGTCTGTGCAACGCGTTCCCAGAGACTGGGAGGTTACAAACTCCTGTTTCTGGACAATGTGTTGCTGAGGCTTCGGTCAGTCAAAGAAGGAACGGTGGAGAAGGTGGCCATCTGACCGATGCGTTCAGACAATTTTTTAGTCTGCAGCCCCAGGTATGATTGGTTCCAGCAACCATCGCCAGCGTCTGTTTTACATGGTGCAGGAATACCTAGGGGCAAGATCTGACTTGGACACCTTTCCTACCGAAAATCCTCTGGGTTACTGGGTCTTGAGGATGGATCACTGGCCAGAGCTTGCACAGTATGCAATTGAGCTACTGGCCTGTCCTGCATCCAGCGTTCTTTCGGAATGCACATTCAGTGCTGCTGGAGGCTTTGTAACTGATCACAGGGTGCGTCTGTCCACCGACTCGGACGATCGACTGACCTTCATAAAAATGAATCAGTCTTGGATCACCACGAGCTACCAAGCACCTGATGCTGATGTAACAGAATAAATTGTTTTGAAATGTCAGATCCCTTCAAAGACTGCCTATGCTGATGCTGAGTGACTATCCTGTCATACTGAGTAATTATCCTCTTCCTCCTCAATGATCATGATGATAGCTTGTAAGAACATTTTTGGCTCTGGGTGCTGCTAGTCCCGCCACCAGTGCCTAAGGCCCAATTTTACAGCCCCTGTTTAACAGGGGCATGTAATTACAATTTTTCATGCAAAAAATTATACGAGAACCCCCTAACAGGGCTTTAAAGCAGCCAATGAATTGCAGTATCGGTAGTTGAAAAAATTCAGTTTTATTGGTACAAAAAGTATAAATAGCATATTGTAAAAGTCACTGAAAATGAATACTGACTGTTAGAGTCAGGACATGAACTGGATATGGCGTACAATTACAGTGAACAAAGCATACAATTAAAACCAATGGCAGGCACAATGTGTTAGAGGGCAACCAAGGTTATCTCAAATGTTGAATCCTTAAAATCAGATAACAGACAATGCCTATAAATGGGGACAATACAATACGGTGTATGTGGAACAACGAAGGTTGTATATGTAAATCCTGATGCGTTTCGACCCTTCCCGGGTCTTCTTCAGAGGATGGAGTTGGTCCGACACGGGGGAGACAGGGGAGCAGAGGAGAAATCGTACCACCTAAAACAATCTACAATGTTAAAACTGAACGCAAAAACGTCAGAAGTCCTGTAATTGGTAATTATATGATCTAGGCAACTATAGTAGATGGTACACATATATAAGTTTGGTACTGCTGTATTTGATGCTATGTTTGACACATGTTGACCTTTTTACAGTGGACAACCATCCTCTGAAGAAGACCCGGGAAGGGTCGAAACGCGCCAGCATTTACATATACAACCTTCGTTGTTCCACATACACCTTATTGTATTGTCCCCATTTATAGGCATTGTCTGTTGTTATCTGATTTTAAGGATTCAACATTTGAGATAACCTTGGTTGCCCTCTAACACATTGTGCCTGGCATTGGTTTTAATTGTATGCTTTGTTCACTGTAATTGTACGCCATATCCAGTTCATGTCCTGACTAAGGATGAGCTCCGGCGTGTTCGCATGCTGAACGTGCCGAGCCCGCCAGGAAGTCGGCACGGCGCAGCGCTAATCACAGGTAGGGAGACATTTCCCGATCTCTGCAGCCGCACATCGGGAAATGTCTCACTGATTGTGATTAGCGCTTCGCTGTACCGGCTTCCTGGCGGGCTCGGCACGTTCAGCATGCGAACACGCCGGAGCTCATCCTTAGTCCTGACTCTAACAGTCAGTATTCATTTTCAGTGACTTTTACAATATGCTATTTATACTTTTTGTACCAATAAAACTGAATTTTTTCAACTACCGATACTGCACTTCATTGGCTGCTTTAAAGCCCCGTTAGGGGGTTCTCGTATAATTTTTTGCACTTTATGGGGTGTGCGGCCTACCTTTCTACACTCATATGAGTGCTTTATGCTGTTTGTTACAATTTTTCATGCAATTCTTTGCAGCAGGGCTAGTTCTTGTGTTCCAACTAGAGTATCTGTGAGGTGTTGCAGTGTTGTGGCACCAGCACCAGTGCCTAAGGCCCAATTTTTCAGCCCCTGTTTAACAGGGGCATGTAATTAAAATTTTTGATGCAATTCTTTGCAGCAGGGCTAGTTCCTGCGCTCCAACTAGAGCATCTGTGAGGGGTTCCAGTGTTGTGGCACCACCACCAAAGGCCCAATTTTTCTGCCCCTGTTCAACAGGGGCATGTAATTACAATTCTTGATCTAATATTTCACAGCAGGGCCTGTTTCTGCGCCCACCAAGAATATCTGTGAGGACTTACAGTGTTGTGGCACCAGCACCACCACCACCACCACCACCAAAGGCCCAATGTTTCTGCCCCTGTTCAACAGGGGCATGTAATTACAATTCTTGATCTAATATTTCACAGCAGGGCCCGTTTCTGCGCTCACCAAGAGTATCTGTGAGGACTTACAGTGTTGTAGCACCAGCACCACCACCACCACCAAAGGCCCAATTTTTCTGCCCCTGTTCAACAGGGGCATGTAATTACAATTCTTGATCTAATATTTCACAGCAGGGTCAGTTTCTGCGCCCACCAAGAGTATCTGTGAGGACTTACAGTGTTGTGGCACCAGCACCACCAACACCACCAAAGGCCCAATTTTTCTGCCCCATGTTGAACAGGGGCATGTAAGTACAATTCTTGATCTAATATTTCACAGCAGGGCCCATTTCTGCACCCCCCAAGAGTATCTGTGAGGACTTACAGTGTTGTGGCACCAGCACCACCACCACCACCAAAGGCCCAATTTTTCAGCCCCTGTTCAACAGGGGCATGTAATTACAATTCTTGATCTAAAATTTCACAGTAGGGCCCGTTTCTGCACCCACCAAGAGTATCTGTGAGGACTTACAGTGTTGTGGCACCAGCACCACCACCACCACCAAAGGCCCAATTTTTCTGCCCCTGTTCAACAGAGGCATGTAATTACAATTCTTGATCTAATATTTCACAGCAGGGCCCTGTGAGGGCTTACAGTGTTGTGGCCACAACAACACCTAAGACCCAAATTTCTGCTGAAACATCCAACTTACAAATGACTCCTACTTGAAAATGGAAGTGAAATGAAATCTACCCCTAGGAAGGGAAATTCTCTCCTGTAAGAGTTAATATGGGAAAAACTTTTCTCCTTTCCACTGATGCTTTATCACCAATCCTTGTTTCACAAAAAAACCCAAATTTTCAAAAAACATTTGTCATTGGGACAAAAAGTGAGGTGAAACTTCTGAAGAGGAGCACAGACAGCAAAACAAATTTCACAGGGGTGATACCCCTTCCTTAGGTTTTCCAAAAAGCTTAAAATAGATTTTTTGGCTGGAGCTAAACACTTTAAAAATGTACCAGTTCAAAATTACAAACAGATTCTACTTAACAACAAACCTACAGTCCCTGTCTTGTTTGTACACCCTGTATACTGCTGTTCAGAGTATATAGGGCCTGGGGGCCCCACACCTTTCCTTTTTTAATTTGGGTGCGGGGTTCCCCTTAATATCCATACAAGACCCAAAGGGCCTGGTAATGGACTTGGTGGTACCCATGCAGTTTGTCTCACTGATTTTCATCCATATTGCCAGGACCCGACATTACATTAAAGCCGCAAGCAGTTTTAAATGACTTTTTTCCTTTAAAAATTACATTTTGTGCAGGGACTGTTCTAAGCACGGGAAACACGTGCCACTTTACAGGCATACTATAGACACCCCCAGGTACAATATTTAAAGGAATATTTCACTTTTTTTTTTTACTTTATACATCATTAAAATCACTGCTCCCGAAAAAATGTCCGTTTTTAAAACTTTTTTTTGCATTGATACATGTCCCCTGGGGCAGGACCCGGGTCCCCAAACCCTTTTTAGGACAATAACATGCAAGTTAGCCTTTAAAATGAGCACTTTTGATTTTGAATGTTCGAGTCCCATAGACGTCAATGGGGTTCTAACGTTCGTGCAAATTTTTGGTCCGTTCGCAGGGTCTGGTGCGAACCGAACCGGGGGGTTTTCGGCTCATCCCTAGTCAGGAGCTGTGTAGGACACCCAAAACAAAACTGGAAATCCTGGAGCCACCCTGGAGTACATGGACTGTGCAGCACCAGAAGCGACATCACACCTAGATCTATAATTCTTTTATAGCAAACAAGCTAAAAGGAAGAAAGAATAGAAAGAAAGAAAAAAGAAAAGAACAAATGGATGAGTACATGCCAATCTGTATCTATTTGAAAAAAAGGCGATTAAAAAAATGAATTGAAAAAAACAAGTAAAACAAGTAAAATAAACTACAAGGAATAACGGCCACTGGAAATGAAATATTATGAAGTGGCAACTTATTAATATAACAAAAATTGCAGAAATTACAATTAGTCAAAAACACATATGTACATACATATACACATGTGTATGCAAGCACATACTGTACTTATGGAACAATACTAGCAAAGGATGAAGAATAACATAAGTAAATTCCTATATGGATGATATATAATATGTCCAATGCACACATATGTATGCATGATGCCTGTTAAAGCAAAAATAATCATGAATATAAATATTTCTTAATAGCGGGGGTAGGGGATTGTTAAAGCAAAAATAATCATATATATATATATATATATATATATATATATATATATATATATATATATATGTGTATATATATATATATATATATATATATATATATGGTCATGGCCCTAAGACCGAGACAAATGTGGATCACATAAACACGCAACAAGACTCACAACATAAATAGACCTGAGGTGTGGCTTTTGGTCATCTGGTAGGTATGGCAAGAAAAGGGGCCATACCCAAGATAAGTAATGGATGATTGTGGAGGAGAATTTGCTGAGAAGTGCTGTAAAAAGGGGAATGAGAGGGAGGGTATTGTGCACTGGAACTGACAAAGAGGAAGGGGAAGTGGTCAGCTTAAATACCCTCCGGGCTCCTCCCATAAATTCAGGCCAGCATACTGGCCTTCTAATATATATATATATGTATCCACCTTACCAACCGCTCAGCGTCTGCCAACCCTCTCCTTCAAGCCCTACACTGGCTCCCAATCACCCAGCAAATTAAATTCAAAATACTAACCACAACATACAAAGCCATTCACAACTCTTCCCCCAACCAACATCACCAATCTTGTCTGCAAATATCACCCAAATCGTCCTCTCCACTCTTCTCAAGACCTCCTTCTCTCAAGCTCTCTTGTCTCCTCCTCTCATGCTCATCTCCAAGATTTCTCCAGAGCCTCTCCCATCCTCTGGAACTCACTAACTCCACGTGTCCGGCTATCCCCTACTCTTGCTACCTTTTCAGGCGATCCCCGAAAACCCATCTCTTCAGGAAAGCCTATCACGTCTCTAACTAATCTTTTACCACTTCCATCAGCTCATTCCCCACAGTTACAACCTTTTGTAGCACCTGCCCCACCCTATTAGATTGTAAGCTCTTCTGGGCAGGGCCCTCAAATCCTCTTGTATTTTATTGTATTATAACTGTATTATAGGTAGGGGGATGGTAGTTGCGCTGTGATAGGAAGGGAATAGGGGAAGGGGGAGGGGGACTATACTATAGTGCATGTGACAAACATAACAGATTCCCTGACAACATGAGTCAAATATGTGAAGAAGGGCTGACAAGTGCAAATGAATGGTAAACTACAAGAGAATAACACTTAGTAGTGCATACAAAAAGTACTAACATCAAGCAACAAAGAGAATATTTTTAAAATAAATATCAGCAAGCAGTGCACATGGGTATGAAAAGCAGCTTCAAAGGTGCAAAATCCCAAAAGTAATCAAATACAATCTCTTAAACCGTGTAAAAATATACTAGAAAAATATATAGTATGAAAGACGAATAATTAATTAGTATCAACAAAATTAATACATGAATGAAAAAATATATCAAAGTATATTAAATAGTCCCAGTGGTGAATGTTGGTAGCACACCAACACTTAGCAACTTGCAAATATAATCCAAAAATAACAATAAAATAAACATAAAAAATATATATAAAAAAATATTCAAAAAATGTGACAACAGTCCCGCCACCAGATTTGACACTTCTG
This sequence comes from Lithobates septentrionalis, assembly GCA_037952835.1. NCBI lineage: Eukaryota > Metazoa > Chordata > Amphibia > Anura > Ranidae > Lithobates > Lithobates septentrionalis. The sequence continues at coordinate 117,945 of JBBDGP010000050.1, read as the reverse complement.
AATGGAAATCCAAAACCAATGGTGTAAATAAAGGGAGGGGAGTGATCTTCAGTGGGGGGCACCTCCGTGTCCACAAGCCCCTTACCTTACAGCTGTAAGGTATACAGCATATATAATGGAAGCCCAGCAGATAGGGAAATCCAAAAGTACAGCGGATGGCGTTGATCAAGGATGCGGTATGTCATATGCAGAAAAACAAGACAAACAGCATATAGTATAATTCCGTTCGATGTAGAGGACACAGGAGGGGAGGAAGAGTGGGAGGGGGGGGGGGGTTGCACTCACTTGTGAGCAATGAGCGCAAGCCTCAACCCACGAGCGCCGAGCTCGTATAATTCCAAATGCTGGCTTTGAATCCAAAGTATCCTCGCTTCCTGCTCCTCACCGCCCGTCATGCAGCGTTAAAATGTGCGGTATAGAAAACAAAGAACCGCACATAGCGTGATCCCGTATAAAATATACTTTAATGAGTAGGCCAAAATATTATACACTTACATTTAAAAGACAGCTGGGGGGTAATGTATCCACGAGCGCCGTGCTGGTCACATCCAGCTATTGTGTGGCAACGTCCCGTGCTCCTAACGCGTGTCGTCACGTCACGTGACTTCTTCAGAGGATAGCACGGGATAGAAAGCCAATGCTTTTAAATGGTCCCCGTGTGATAGACACACGGCGGCTATTTTCACGAAGGACGCTATTGTAAAGGATAGAGTAGGCATCTGGCAGCCATTTTCCCAGAGCTTGCCTACATATATACTGTCATTTAAGGCAATGTAACAGGGTTTTTTCAAAACGCAGCCAATATATAGAGTAAAAAATCTTGCTGAATGGAGACACAATCGTCCCGAGGCTGCAGGAAAAAAGGCTTAGGGCAGGGGTATAATTAAAAAAAGAGAGAAAAAAATAAAAATTACTCCGATATATAAAAGCAGGGAACAACTCTCATAAAAATAGAGAGTAGTAACCTGGCCATTAAAAACGTAGGAAAGCATTTATTAATATTTATAATCATTGCTAAAAAATATTAATTGTAATAAAAAGATAAAAAACGAAAAATAGAGAAATTATATATACCAAAGTAGTGTGTGAGTATAAAAAACTCCATCCAACACAAATATTAAAACTAGTATTTTTTTTAAATATTATTAAAAATAATGTAGGATCGAAAAAAGGAAGCTTTTTTGGGAACAGGAGCTCGAGGGGTGTCACACACCAGCTGTGCCAATAATCATATAATGTACAGGTAGAGGACACATATACGAAACAAATGTTCAAAAAGGACTGATGGACTGTAACTCCAAAATAAAATATAAGAGAATAGAACCAAGTCATAGACAGGGGGAAGAAAAAAAAACGCGAGGGGGGGATCGTTATACTAGAAATCGCTTATAAGGCAATTTATAGGCAGAGAACAAAGATACGAAACAGGTGTTTAAATAGAATTAGTGAACTATAATTCCAGAATTAAATATATGAGAGTAGGACTAAATCATGGACAGGGGGAGAGAGAGAACGTGAGGGGGAGATTGTTACACTAGAAGTCGCTTATAAAGCAATTTAGGTCGAACTCGATATTGAGTCCCTTTGGTACAAGGGTGTCCATGGAATATATCCACTTGGACTCTAGTTTGCTTAAAATCCTCACTTTGTGCCCCCCTCGCCATGGTTAGGTATAAGGTTCGATACCCCAAAATTTCAAATGCCTAGGGTCTCTATTGTGATATTTGTCGAAATGCCTAGAGACATTGTGTTTGTCTAAACCATTTTTTATATTTTGGACATGCTCCTTAATGCGGATTCTCAATAGTCTTTTGGTGCTGCCTACGTACTGGAGGCCGCAACTGCACTCCAATACATAAACCGCCCCTTCAGTGTTGCATCCAATGAACTCGTTAATGTTGAATTTGGTGCCATTGCTATATGATTGGAATGAGAATACTTTTTGATTCGGATGTTTAGTTTGAATACAGGCGTAGCAGCGTTTAGAAGGATAAAATCTTTTGCCGGTGAAAAAAGAGAATAGTTTTTTGGGGGGATCAATCACGCTTTTGACCAGTCGATCTTTCAGGGTGGATGCCCTTTTATATATAATATCCGATTTAAGGATATGCCAATGGCGGGATATGATGCTTTCAATCTTCTTATGTTGAAAGTTATAGTCCAAAACTAAAGGAACTTGATCCTGTTGGCAGGTGGATATCTTATCCTCAAGTAGTTCCTGTCTTTGCATCCGTCCTACCTCCATTATTTGATCGTTTATAAATTCTTGGTCGTATCCTTTAACTATGAACCTTTTTCCAATCAACTTAGCCTGCGCATGAAAATCGTCGTCTAGAGTGCAGTTGCGTCTAAGTCGCATTATCTGGCCTTTGGGGATGTTAAATAGCCAGTTGAATTGAAGAACAGTCTATTCCATTACTTGATTTGGAGATCTCACGTATCAATAACCAATATATTACCAAGACTTTTTTCAAGAATGTTGACCATAATAGCTACTTGCCTTTAAGCAGTTGCCATCACAGAAACTGGCTATTTAACATCCCCAAAGGCCAGATAATGCGACTTAGACGCAACTGCACTCTAGACGACGATTTTCATGCGCAGGCTAAGTTGATTGGAAAAAGGTTCATAGATAAAGGATACGACCAAGAATTTATAAACGATCAAATAATGGAGGTAGGACGGATGCAAAGACAGGAACTACTTGAGGATAAGATATCTACCTGCCAACAGGATCAAGTTCCTTTAGTTTTGGACTATAACTTTCAACATAAGAAGATTGAAAGCATCATATCCAGCCATTGGCATATCCTTAAATCGGATAAAGGCCTGAGAGAATTACTACCAGAAAAACCTAAATTTATATATAAAAGGGCATCCACCCTGAGAGATCGACTGGTCAAAAGCGTGATTGATCCCCCCAAAAAACTATTCTCTTTTTTCACTGGCAAAGGATTTTATCCTTGTAAACGCTGCTACGCCTGTATTCGAACTAAACATCCGAATCAAAAAGTATTCTCATTCCTATCAAATAGCAATGGCACCAAATTCAACATTAACGAGTTCATTGGATGCAACACTGAAGGGGTGGTTTATGTATTGGAGTGCAGTTGCGGCCTCCAGTACGTAGGCTGCACCAAAAGACTATTGAGAATCCGCATTAACCACTTGAGCCCCGGACCATTATGCTGCCTAAGGACCAGAGGTCTTTTTCCAATTTGGCACTGCGTCGCTTTAACTGCTAATTGCGCGGTCATGCAATGCTGTACCCAAACGAAATTTGGGTCCTTTTCTTCCCACAAATAGAGCTTTCTTTTGATGGTATTTGATCACCTCTGCGGTTTTTATTTTTTGCGCTATAAATGGAAAAAGACCGAAAATTTTGAAAAAAAATGATATTTTCTACTTTTTGTTATAAAAAAAATCCAATAAACTCAATTTTAGTCATACATTTAGGCCAAAATGTATTCGGCCACATGTTTTTGGTAAAAAAAATGTCAATAAGCGTATATTTATTGGTTTGCGCAAAAGTTATAGCGTCTACAAACTAGGGTACATTTTCTGTAATTTACACAGCTTTTAGTTTATGACTGCCTATGTCATTTCTTGAGGTGCTAAAATGGCAGGGCAGTACAAAACCCCCCCAAATGACCCCATTTTGGAAAGTAGACACCCCAAGGAAATTGCTGAGAGGCATGTTGAACCCATTGAATATTTATTTTTTTTGTCCCAAGTGATTGAATAATGACAAAAAAAAAAAAAAAATATTTACAAAAAGTTGTCATTAAATGATATATTGCTCACACAGGCCATGGGCCTATGTGGAATTGCACCCCAAAATACATTCTGCTGCTTCTCCTGAATATGGGGATATCACATGTGTGGGACTTTTTGGGAGCCTAGCCGCGTACGGGGCCCCGAAATCCAATCACCGCCTTCAGGATTTCTAAGGGCGTAAATTTATGATTTCACTCTTTACTGCCTATCACAGTTTCGGAGGCCATGGAATGCCCAGGTGGCACAAAACCCCCCCAAATGACCCCATTTTGGAAAGTAGACACCCCAAGCTATTTGCTAAGAGGCATGGTGAGTATTTTGCAGCTCTCATTTGTTTTTGAAAATGAAGAAAGACAAGAAAAAACTTTTTTTTTTTTCTTTTTTCAATTTTCAAAACTTTGTGACAAAAAGTGAGGTCTGCAAAATACTCACTATACCTCTCATCAAATAGCTTGGGGTGTCTACTTTCCAAAATGGGGTCATTTGGGGGGGTTTGTGCCACCTGGGCATTCCATGGTCTCCGAAACTGTGATAAGCAGTCAAGAGAGAAATCAAAAATTCACGCCCTTAGAAAGCCTGAAGGCGGTGCTTGGTTTTCGGGGTTCCGTACGCGGCTAGGCTCCCAAAAAGTCTCACACATGTGGTATCCCCGTACTCAGGAGAAGCAGCAGAATGTATTTTGGGGTGTAATTTCACATATTCCCATGGCATGTTTGAGCAATATATCATTTAGTGACAATTTTGTGCAAAAAAAAAAAATTGTCTCTTTCCCGCAACTTGTGTCGCAATATAAAATATTCCATGGACTCGACATGCCTCTCAGCAAATAGCTTGGGGTGTCTACTTTCCAAAATGGGGTCATTTGGGGGGGTTTTGAACTGTCCTGGCATTTTATGCACAACATTTAGAAGCTTATGTCACACATCACCCACTCTTCTAACCACTTGAAGACAAAGCCCTTTCTGACACTTATTGTTTACATGAAAAAGTTTTTTTTTTTTGCAAGAAAATTACTTTGAACCCCCAAACATTATATATTTTTTTAAAGCAAATGCCCTACAGATTAAAATGGTGGGTGTTTCATTTTTTTTTTTTTCACACAGTATTTGCACAGCGATTTTTCGCATTTTTTGGGGAAAAAACACACTTTTTTAAATTTTAATGCACTAAAACACACTATATTGCCCAAATGTTTGATGAAATAAAAAAGATGATCTTAGGCCGAGTACATGGATACCAAACATGACATGCTTTACAATTGCGCACAAACGTGCAGTGGCAACAAAATAAATACATTTTTAAAAGCCTTTAAAAGCCTTTACAGGTTACCACTTTAGATTTACAGAGGAGGTCTACTGCAAAAATTACTGCCCTCGATCTAACCTTCGCGGTGATACCTCACATGCATGGTGCAATTGCTGTTTACGTTTGACGACAGACCGCCGCTTGCGTTCGCCTTAGTGCGAGAGCAGGGGGCGACAGGGGTGCTTTTTTTTTTTTTTTTTTATTTATTATTTTTTTGCTTTTTTATCTTATTTTTAAACTGTTCCTTTCATTTTTATTTTTTTTAATCATTTTTATTGTTATCTCGGGGAATGTAAATATCCCCTATGATAGCAATAGGTAGTGACAGGTACTCTTTTTTGAAAAAATTGGGGTCTATTAGACCCTAGATCTCTCCTCTGCCCTCAAAGCATCTGACCACACCAAGATCGGTGTGATAAAATGCTTCCCCAATTTCCCAATGGCGCTATTTACATCCAGCGAAATCTAAGTCATAAAATGCTCGTAGCTTCCGGTTTCTTAGGCCATAGAGATGTTTGGAGCCACTCTGGTCTCTGATCAGCTCTATGGTCAGCTGGCTGAATCACCGGCTGCATTTTCAGGTTCCCTGTTGAGACAGGAGAGCCAGAGAAAAACACGGAAGACGGTGGGGGGGGGGCATTCCCTCCCACGGCTTGTAAAAGCAGTCTAGAGGCTAATTAGCCGCTAGGATTGCTTTTACATGAAAGCCGACCGCTGGCTGAAAAGAATGATACCAAGATGATACCTAAACCTGCAGGCATCATTCTGGTATAACCACTCAAAGTTGTGAATGGCGTACCTGAAGACAAAAAAAATGGTTAACAATAAAGCACAGTAAACGGTAAAGTATAAAAAATTGCATACCTGAAAAGCAAACATGATAAAACATAATAACAATAAAACATTGCAGAATAGAATACAGTAAAAAAGAGCAGAACAATAGAGAGAATAGAGAGAGAGAGAACAATAAAACGACAACTATTTTTTTTTATTTTATATATATATATATATTTTTTTTTTTACACTTTTTTTGTAACTAACTTTTATAACTGTAACCGGTTCCAGGTTCGGGTCTCTCAAAATGCGATGGCATCTTGGGAGACCCTGTGAAAGTGTGCCTAGTCTGTGCAATGCTGTACCCTACGCTAATACTCAACTAGTGCATGGTAGCGTTCAAAACATTCACCAATGCAAAGACCAGGATTGTCAGGACAGGAGGGACAATAATAGCGGGTGTCACGCCTATATCCGCGCTAGCTGCAGACACAATATCTTTTTTGGGGGCGTTCGCTGGGTAGGGGTACTCGGGAGGACATAAAGAAAATGCCTCTCATGCAGCCGACTGTATTTGGTTGGGGATGTGAATGGGGGAAGTACGGGCGCTGCAGAAGCGGTGGGTTCCCAATTAGGATTGGCGAATGCAGTAGGAAGGGCACTATGGGCACGACCGGCCTGTGTTTGTCTTTTTGGTGGCAGCGGGACACTACTTGTGCTTGCCACCTCACCAGCTTGAACTGCACTCATGGGACTCGCCACGTCACCAAGTGTTACTGCAGTGCTGGTTTGACTACGACCGGGGTGTACTAGGCCGCTGGCGCTTGCCAGTTCACCAAAACGCTACCAAAAAATCTGTTGGCGATCGCAGGGATCAGGCCTGACTCTGCGAACGCTGCAGTTATGCGTTTTAGTCTTTTGTAAGTGACAGTGATCGATCGATACTGCACTTGGGTGGGCTGGGCTGGGCCGGGCGGAGGGGCAAAACGCAGGTGCTAGCAGGTATCTGGGCTGATTCCGCTAACACTGCGTTTTTGGGAACCCTAAACTGCTGGGGACGCTAGTATAGATCTGATCGGATCAGATATTGATCCGTTCAGATACTATACCACTAAGGGAGGTGTACGGTGCGTGCGTGGGTGTTAGCGGTACTGGCGCTAACCTGACCCTGCCTGGGGCTGGTGCTTGCCAGTTCACCAAAATACTACCAAAAAAACTGTTAGCGATCGCAGGGATCAGGCCTGACTCTGCGAACGCTGCAGTTATGCATTTAGTGTTTTGTAAGTGACAGTGATCGATCGATACTGCACTTGGGTGGGCTGGGCTGGGCCGGGCGGAGGGGCAAAACGCAGGTGCTAGCAGGTATCTGGGCTGATTCCACTAACACTGCGTTTTTGGGAACCCTAAACTGCTGGGGACGCTAGTATAGATCTGATCGGATCAGATATTGATCCAATCAGATACTATACCACTAAGGGAGGCGTATGCTGCGTGCGTGGGTGTTAGCGGTACTGGCGCTAATCTGACGCTGCCTGGGGCGACGCATATCACCGCCGGGCGATCAGGGGGCTAAACCTTTATTCGGTAATAAACGGCGGGTGCCCTGACACTATAAAAAATAAACAAACTAACCAGCGTCACCCGTAACGGTTATACGGTGATCAGTGGTGAAAGGGTTAACTAGGGGGCAATCAAGGGGTTAAAACATTTATTCGGTAGTATATGGGGGTCCCTGACGCTATAAAACGCTGACGGCGAACCTAAATATTTATGTCCCTAACTAGCGTCACCAGCGACACTAATACAGCGATCAGAAAAATGATCGCTTAATGACACTGGTGACAGGGGGTGATCAAGGGGTTAAAACTTTATTAGGGGGGGTTAGGGGGGTACCCTAGACCTAAAGGGGGGTAACAGTAACTGTCCCAACACTGTAACTGTCACAAACTGACACTATGCAGTAATCAGAAAAAAAAAAAAAAAACTGCTGGTGTCAGTTTGTGACAGGGGGGGTGATTGGGGGGATCGGGGGGCGATCGGGGGGGGGGATCGGGGTGTTTTGTGTGCCTGGCATGTTCTACTGTGTGTGTGTGTGTTGGTGCACTCACATTGATGTCTTCTCTCCTCGGGCCGGAACGGAAATTACCGAGCCGAGGAGAGATGACATCATTTCCTTTGCTGCTGTTTAGCATACAGCAGCAAAGGAATGATTCGATTGGCCGGCGGCGATCGCGAGGGGGGGGCCATGAACGGATGGTCTCCCCCTCACCACCGATCGCCGCTGGACAAAACGGGACTGCCTCGGGCACCGGGGGGGGGGGTCCTATCGGACCCCCCACCCGCGGAAGGCAAATCACGTACCATGTACGTGATTTTGCCTGTCCGTGCCACTTTGCCGACGTACATCGGCGTGAGGCGGTCGTCAAGTGGTTAAGGAGCATGTCCAAAATATAAAAAATGGTTTAGACAAACACAATGTCTCTAGGCATTTCGACAAATATCCCAATAGAGACCCTAGGCATTTGAAATTTTGGGGTATCGAACCTTATACCAAACCATGGTGAGGGGGGCACAAAGTGAGGATTTTAAGCAAACTAGAGTCCAAGTGGATATATTCCATGGACACCCTTGTGCCAAAGGGACTCAATATCGAGTTCGACCTAAATTGCTTTATAAGTGACTTCTAGTGTAACAATCTCCCCCTCACGTTCTCTCTCTCCCCCTGTCCATGATTTAGTCCTACTCTCATATATTTAATTCTGGAATTATAGTTCACTAATTCTATTTAAACACCTGTTTCGTATCTTTGTTCTCTGCCTATAAATTGCCTTATAAGCGATTTCTAGTATAACGATCCCCCCACTCACGTTTTTTTTTCTTCCCCCTGTCTATGACTTGGTTCTATTCTCTTATATTTTATTTTGGAGTTACAGTCCATCAGTCCTATTTGAACATTTGTTTCGTATATGTGTCCTCTACCTGTACATTATATGATTATTGGCACAGCTGGTGTGTGACACCCCTCGAGCTCCTGTTCCCAAAAAAGCTTCCTTTTTTCGATCCTACATTATTTTTAATAATATTTTAAAAAAATACTAGTTTTAATATTTGTATTGGATGGAGTTTTTTATACTCACACACTACTTTGGTATATATAATTTCCCTTTTTTTAGTTTTTTATCTTTTTATTACAATTAATATTTTTTAGTAATGATTCTAAATATTAATAAATGCTTTCCTACGTTTTTAATGGCCAAGTTACCACTCTCTATTTTTATGAGAGTTGTTCCCTGCTTTTATATATCGGAGTAATTTTTATTTTTTTCTCTCTTTTTTTAATTATACCCCTGCCCTAAGCCTTTTTTCCTGCAGCCTCGGGACGATTGTGTCTCCATTCAGCAAGATTTTTTTACTCTATATATTGGCTGCGTTTTGAAAAAACCCTGTTACATTGCCTTAAATGACAGTATATATGTAGGCAAGCTCTGGGAAAATGGCCGCCAGGCGCCTACTCTATCCCTTTACAATAGCGTCCTTCGGGAAAATGGCCGTCGTGTGTCTATCACACAGGGACCACTTAAAAGCATTGGCTTTCTATCCCGTGCTATCCTCTGAAGAAGTCACGTGATGTGACGACATGCGTTAGGAGCATGGGACGTTGCCACACAATAGCTGGATGTGACGAGCACGGCGCTCATGGATACATTACCCCCCAGCTGTCTTTTAAATGTAAGTGTATAATATTTTGGCCTACTCATTAAAGTATATTTTATACGGGATCACGCTATGTGCAGGTTCTTTGTTTTCTATACCGCTGCATGACAGGCGGTGAGGAGCAGGAAGCGAGGATACTTTGGAGGATTCAAAGCCAGCATTTGGGATTATACGAGCTCGGCACTCGTGGGTTGAGGCTTGCGCTCATTGCTCACAAGTGAGTGCAACCCCCCCTCTCCCCCCCCACTCTTCCTCCCCTCCTGTGTCCTCTACATCAAACGGAATTATACTATATGCTGTTTGTCTTGTTTTTCTGCATATGACATACCGCATCCTTGATCAACGCCATCTGCTGTACTTTTGGATTTCCCTATCTGCTGGGCTTCCATTATATATGCTGTATACCTTACAGCTGTAAGGTAAGGGGCTTGTGGACACGGAGGTGCCCCCACTGAAGATCACTCCCCTCCCTTTATTTACACCATTGGTTTTGGATTTCCATTCAGAAGTGTCACATCTGGTGGCGGGACTGTTGTCACATTTTTTGAATATTTTTTTATATATATTTTTTATGTTTATTTTATTTTTATTTTTGGATTATATTTGCAAGTTGCTAAGTGTTGGTGTGCTACCAACATTCACCACTGGGACTATTTAATATACTTTGATATATTTTTTCATTCACGTATTCATTTTTTTGATACTAAATAATTATTCGTCTTTCATACTATATATTTTCTAGTATATTTTTACACGGTTTAGGAGATTGTATTTGATTACTTTTGGGATTTTGCACCTTTGAAGCTGTTTTTCATACCCATGTGCACTGCTTGCTGATATTTATTTTAAAAATATTCTCTTTGTTTTTTTTTTGTTTCATAAATTTTTATTGATAAAAGATAAAATGTACAAAACAGGTAGTGGTATTTCTCCAAGGTGTTCAGAGATACATCATCAAGTTACAAGCTTCGTACATTTAACAAGTAGATGTAGTGATACAAATAATAACGTTGAATGTAAAAGAACATTTGGGTGTGTGAAAGCATCAATATGCAAACAATTAAGACGTTTAAAACCTTCATAAGTAAATATTTGAGGTGTCCAGTCACCTTAGACAATTTTAACCGCTCTAGAAACATTGAAGTCAGCAATTGAAATCTTAAACCTCCCACGTCGTGATTGTGGTGTGGAATTCAAAAGAGGAGCGTGGGATAAGGACCTTAAACCTTACATCTCCCCATCCCAGTACCCCAACGGGAGCACACTGTACTGGGGGGGAGGGTCAGAAAGATCAAATATCTGGAGGTAGTGAAAAAGGTATTTTACGTGGATTAGCGTTTCTTAGCGGTTTTATAGTGTATTTGGTGTATTTGAGTTCAGAAGGTATGGTGCGTAGATAGGATAGGGGGAGAGATGTTGGATTAGATATGCTCTACTGTGTATATATTGAATATGAAGGAGTGGAGACTAACTTGGGTGGGTATGTGGGTATGGGAGCATTAGGGTGGGGGTGGATGGGTGGGGGGTGGATGGCGGATGCTCCTATTTCGGCCCCAGACTAATACCTGTTATGAGGATCAACGTGGCGCCAAGGATGTTCCGGCTTGTGGTTCAGTAAGTAGTGTGTGAAATTCAGTCGAATTACGATAGTGTGTCCAACAAGCCCAGGTATGACTATATTTTGTGGGGTTATCTTTTGCTTGATGTATTAAGTCTTCCATGACTGCTAGTTTTTCCACACGTTTTAACCAATCTGATAAGGTGGGAGGGTTAGTGTCCCTCCATTGTAACGGAATACATTGCTTGGCCGCATTTATGAGGTGAAGCATTAAAGATTTCTTATAAGTGGATTGATGAAGTGAGGTGTGGTGTAGCAAATATTGGGCAGGTGTAAAGTCTAGAGTATAAGTAGTGATTCGAGTGATCATGTTGTGTACCTTTTCCCACAATGGCTTTATGAGTGTACTTTCCCACTCCAGAGTTACATCTCCAGCACAAAGGAGAAACAGTTGTATGAAACATATGAATGCGATCAGGGGTGCGGTACCATCTAGAGTATAATTTGTAATTGGTTTCTTGTGCTGAGACGTTAACGGAGCCTTTATGGATATGAGAATAGATATTTTCCCAGTCTTTTAGAGATAGGTCCAGGTTGAGCTCTCTTTCCCATTTCCGGTTAACTGTGGTAGATGTGAGGTTAGTTTCACCGAAAAGCAAGGAGTATACAGTTGAGATTAAGTGGTGTTGAGGATTTGTGCCAGAGCATAGTGCTTCAAGAGAAGTCATATCTCTGCACCATTGAGAGATGGGATTGGCGGTGTTGAAAAATTGTCTGATTTGTAAGTACGTGAAGAAGGGAATGTTTCCATTCTGGATTTTAGTGTGCAGATCAGTGTATGGGATAATTGACCCATTATGGAAAAGGTCATGTGCTCTCAAAGTAGATATCATGGAGACCAAACTCTGGTTATTTTCTGGAAGGCCAGGGGGAAAGGCGGGGTTGCCAGTTAGGGGGGTCAATGGCCCTGGAGATGGAGTCATTTTAAGAGAAGAACAAGTGTTCCTGAAGCAGTTTAATGTAGGTCCCGTTAGTGGATGTGTTAAGTGTTCTTTAGGGGTCGCTTTGGTGTCAATCCATGGCGAGTGGGAGAGGGGTGTTTGGGCACAGGAATCCTCAATTTTGATCCAATCTTTAGAGTGGGAGTGTACGTGCCAGTCTATTAGTCTGGTGATATGACAAGCATTATAGTATTTATGAATATCAGGTAAGCCTAGTCCACCTTTAAGCTTGGGGAGGACCATCCTGCTCCAACTGAGTCTTGGAGGTTTATGGGCCCATATAAAGTTCCTGCATATTCTTTGATAGATTGTAAAGAATTTTGAAGGGAGTTTGATCGGTATTGTTTGTAAGACATAAAGTATTCGGGGTAGGATGTTCATTTTTAAGATGGAAATTCTCCCAAACCAGGAAAATTGAGCTGAGGACCATTTCGTAAGGTCCTTCCGTATAGTTCGAAGAATGGGAGAGTAGTTTCTTTCGTAAAGTTCAGTAAGTTTAGATGGTATTTGAATGCCAAGATACGTAAGGGCGTGTGGTTCCCATTTGAATGGAAAGTTAGTTTGGCATTGAGAAACTATCTGTGACGGGAGGGAGATGTTTAGGGCTTTGGATTTCGTAAAGTTTATTTTCAAGTTGGATAATTTGCGGAAGAGGGTGAAATCTTGCAAGAGGTTTGGAATGGTGATTAACGGGTTGGAAAGGAAAAGAAGTATGTCGTCAGCATATGCTGCTAGTTTGTAGTCTTTTTGTCTAATATCAATGCCCATGATATCCGGGTTGACTTTAAGTTTGTGTAGGAAAGGTTCTAATGAAAGAACAAAAAGAAGAGGGGATAAGGGGCAACCTTGCCGGGTTCCATTCGACACCGGGAAGGCGTTCGACAGGTGGCCATTAACCCTTATTCTGGCTGTGGGGGACGTATATAGAGCTAAAATTAATTGGGTAAAGCGTGCTGGGAATCCCATTGCCTGTAGAACTGCTATCATGTAGTCCCATGCCACCCTGTCGAACGCCTTTTCCGCATCAAGGGACAGAAAAAAACCCTGTTTGGGTGAAGTGGAGAGCCAATGGTGAATGTTGAGTGCTTTTATGGTATTATCCCTTGCTTCCCACCCAGGGATAAAGCCAACTTGATCTAATGAGATCAGTTTGGGGAGTAAAGGGAGCATTCGGTTGGCAAGGATTTTGGCATAAATTTTCATGTCAACATTGATAAGGGAAATGGGTCTATAATTGGTCACTAAATTTTCATCTTTACCAGGTTTGGGAATGAGCGTGATGTGGGCTTCTAATAGATCTGTATTTACTGAAGAGGGCGAGGAGAGGTCATTGAAAATCTTAGCTAGTTGAGGGGTAAGTATATCCTGGAAAGTTTTGTAGTAACTCACGGACAGACCGTCAGGGCCAGGGCTTTTACCTGTTTTAATTTGTTTCAACACTGATATAATTTCGTCTGTAGTAATGGGAGTAGAAAGATTTGCTGCATCCTCAGACGAGATAGAAGATGGGCAAAAATTTTTCAGGAAGTCTGAGATTATTGCTTGTCTGTCAGGAGCATTGCCCAGTTCGGTGGAGGAAGGTAAGTTGTAAAGAGCAGAAAAATATTGAGCAAATTGGTCGGCAATAGCTTCGGAAGAGACAAGAGAGGTGCCAGACGAGTTTTTAATAGCGTGTATAGTATTCATTGCTTTTCGGGATTGTAATGCTCTGGCAAGCAATTTTCCGGATTTGTTGCCAAGTTCGTAGAATAGTTTTTGTGTTAAGACATATTTGCGTTTTAAGGATTTACCGAGTTCTTCTAGGAGTTCTTCTCTAGCTTTGATCAGTTCAACAAGGGATTTTGTGGCTAATGAGAGCTTGTGAGCTTGTTCCAGCGTGAGGATTTTTTCCGATAGTGTGTTAATGCGATCTCGTTTGAGTTTACGTCTGTGTGCAGTCAGGGATATGATTTCCCCACGTATTACGTATTTGTGCGCTGCCCATATGCTGGATTGTTTTGAATCTTTTGAGGTGTTTTCCGAAAAATAATGTTTGAGTCGTGTGTTAAGTTTGGTAGTCATGTCTATGTCTGTCAAGATGGAATTATCTAGACGCCAAATCATTTTGTGGGTTCTAGTTGCCGGTATATCTAGAGTGATGGATATGGGGCTATGGTCCGATAACACCATAGGATTGATGGAGGCCTTTGAAAGGAGAGATAAGTCTGCTTGGGATATGAAAAAGTGATCAATTCTTGTGTATTTATTGTGAGGTGAGGAGTAAAACGTGAAGTCCCTCTCAGTCGGGTGTAGTGTTCGCCAGGCGTCGTGAAGGGTCAGATCTCTAAGGTGTTTTTTAATGGCCCGAAGAGCTCTGTAAGGCATAGTGGATGTGCCTGTGGATGTATCTTGAGATGGAGAGAGTGCTACGTTAAAATCCCCACCTACAACAAGAATGCCGGAATAAAATTCAGTCAGTAGTTGTAGGGTTTCGCGAAAGAATAGAACTTGCTTCGTATTAGGAGCATATAGGTTTGCTAACGTTATGGGTTTGTTGTGAAGAGTCCCTTTGAGAAAAAGAAATCTACCTTTAACGTCACGTTTAACTTCTGAAATTTGTAGAGGACAGTTTTTTGCTATTAATATAGCCACCCCTTTTGATTTTGAGTCATTATTAGTGGCATGATATACCGTAGGGTAGTGTATATCGTGTAGTTTCTGAATGTTGTCTGAGCGGAAATGCGTTTCTTGTATGAAGGCGATCTGCGTTTTGTTTTGTCTTAAGGTGTGTAGCAGTTGTGATCTTTTTTCAGGCACATTAAGCCCACGCATGTTTATGGAGCATAGTTTTACCTGTGAAACGTGGGTTGTTCCAGTACCAGTCTTTGTGTCACGAGTAGGAGCGTCCGCCATCCTTGGGGCTAAAAAGGGTCTCATTTGTAACTGGTAAAGTAAAGGAGGGTATAGGAGACGTGTGTAAAGTTGGTGTCTGTTCGGAATGTAAAAGGATGGGGAAGAAAGTGTGGGGAGTATTTAAGTATCTTCCCCTATTGGGAAAGGAAGATAGGGTACGGTGTGACGTCAATGGAATCAGCCTGGAGTTAAGAACCAGACTGCTCCACTGCACCGTGTGGGGGTCGGGTAGAACTTAGCAGAGAGGATAGAGTCTCAATAGAGCTAGCCCACCGTTACCAGTCTTAGTAGCACATGAGAAGAGGTTGGCAAATATGAAGTATAGGAGGAGATGGGGCAGTGGGAGGTTAGAAATGAGAAGGATTAACAGGAGATTATATGATAAGCACGGAATTCACCAGAAAATGAGAGGTCGAGGTTGAGTTCATGTGTGTCAATTATTGCACAAGGGAGCGGAGAGGACTTTTATTTAGTGTGTGTGCGTCAGTAATAGTGTGCGTAAGATGGATCTAGTAAGTGAATATATTTATGGGAATAATATAATGTAAATCAGGCTTCTTGAGTATTGGGGTGGAGGAATAGTATTGTTCTGGAAAACAAATAAATGCAAAAATGAAACAGCATATAACACAATTCAAAACTTATACCATACATTCCTCAAGTTGATGTAATCGGAGTTGATTGTCACAAAGGATCTGTATCTTTCAAAGACTCCATAAAGGAGCTGAGCACGGTATATTGTGTAAGCAATGCAGCACATCCATTTCTCGGTCATCACCCCCCCCCCACCAGCCTATGTGATATATGTGATGTATGTGATATATGCCCAAACAACATACGTGGTATAGAAGAGTGGATAATGGTCAATTGTTTATAGCCATTACCTTATGTGTGGGGACAGGAGATTAAGGATTCCCTTTCAGTTATTTAAGGAAGAAGTTTTAAACCCATTAATGGGTAATTGTGGAAGGGGGAGGGAAAACATTTCCAGCTGATCTGAGAATATGAGCTTTAAGTGAGGTAGTTTCACCCTTATGGATACACCGCCTCCATGTTCATGCGGAATATATATAGCCCGCATATTGTTCATGGGAATGAACTGTTGTCACGTGTGGTAACTAATACAAAAGCGTATCAAGCTACAGTCTAAACAGGAGAAGAGAGGTAGTAAAGCTGGCATCCATAATAGCCAAGACCCTCATCAATGCCTCAACATCTACAGGTTCCCTTGAGGTGTTGTGTTAGGGCGTTCTATATATAAAGTAAGATGTCAGGTTCGGGCAGTTGGAGTGGTTAGTGGAGAGAGGGGATAGTTGTCGATCATCTGAACTAAAATCGTAAGACATGTGTTCAGACGTAGACTAAGCAGAAGTGATCTCCTATTGCTGTATAAGTGGGGTGCATTTAGCATACTCAAAATGTAGTAGTGTGGGGCAAGCTGGGACACCTAGTGCTTGGCCATAGTGGGGGCACATCTTTCCAACATTGTGTATAGTATATTAAACAGAGCAATATGGAACAAATCTGTAGAACACATCTTGACATACTTTACCCAGATTGATAATTGTTATTAAGGTTAGTAATACTGTAGTTCATGTAGGATCATGTAAGAGACAGTATTCAAGGACAGGAGGCGAGGTGGTAAGCAGTGTGAGGACATAGCGATCCTGTCCGTAAAGGCAGAGTATCCAGGATGGTGAGGAAGTTGGTTCTGTTAAACATGGTAGTGAACGGTGGAATATCTATAATGTTGGGCATAGATCACGGAGGTCATCAGTGGATTGGGCGACCTGATGTCCTTTGTCTGGTGAGGGGTGAGGAGAGTGTGCCGCAAAGGCAGCATCGTGCATGGCGTCCAATGTTATTTTAGTTAGAGTACTCTCCTTCATCAAGTGACATGTTGCGACAGTGAGAGAGCGAATGTATGGATGTAAATCCAGAATAGAATGAAGTTATTAATCAATAGTTCCAGAACATGGCTAAACACTGACGGGAACGGTGTCAGTAGGATGCTGTGCAGTAATCTCTCCTGGTTCTCCGGGACCTCGGGGAGTCCGCGGGGTAGGAGCCAAGTGGAGGATCATGTTGCGGATTTCGCCTCCTGTATCCAGATGAGGATCTTCGTCTGCGGTTTCGTCCATCCTGGGTTTCCATCGGTTCTGCCAGAGGTGTGGTGTTCTTTACTGCTGTGTGGCGGAATTCCGCATACCATTGTGGAACGTCCACTAGAGGGATATCCAGAGTGTTACAAAATGCACGTAGGTCCTCCGGGACTTTTAGCAGGGCAGTGTGTCCCTGATGAGTAGCTGATAGGCAGAAAGGGAACTTCCAGCGGTATTGGATTCCCTTTGTGCGCAGCATATCCAATAGTGGTTTGAGATCTCTGCGGTGCTGCAGTGTTATACTGGATAAGTCCTGAAAGATTTGGACTGAAGTTCCTGCATATTGCAACTGCCGCCTGAGTCTGGCTTGTCGGAGAATTTCTTCTTTTAGCCTATAGTCCACAATGCAGCATATGATATCTCTTGGCGGGTCTGTATCTCTACCCTTGGGGCCTAGAGCTCTGTGGATCCTTTCCATAGATATTTGAGTTTGAGGCGGCCTGTTTAGAAGATCATTGAATAGGCTAGTCACTGCCGATGAAATGTCTTCTGCGGAGACGGTCTCTGGTATACCTCTGATCCTAAGGTTGTGGCGGCGGCCCCTATTATCAAGGTCTTCAACATGGCGCTGTATGTCTCTTAACTGGATGGTGTGGGTGTCGATCCGCCTAGTAGCTTTGCGTAGGACATGGTCATGCTGTGTCGTTGCCTGTTCTACTTCGTGGACCCTGTCAGTCAGCGTGTGTATATCTATGCGTAGCTCAGCAATTGCAGCTGACAGGGTATCCTTGATGTCTGCAGCTATGGACCGAAGATCATTGATGTTCAGATGTGGTGGAGTGGGAGGTGTGCCAGCATCTATAGGCGGTGAGGTATGGTTTTGAGATAGTGGAAGGAGAAGGGGATCCGGTGAACGTGGTTCCGACGGCTGAGGCGGTCTGTGGCGGGATGATGCCATATTGCCCCTTTGTGATTGGAACATCTCTGGGATATTGTGGCTGGTTCCTCCTGTAAGCTCTCTCGGGGAGCGAGATCTTGAGGTAGAGGATTGCCTGGAGGCTGTACCCATGTCAAAGAGCGTGTTATGTCGTCAAAAAGAACCAAAAAAAAAAATACCTCCGGTAGTGAGTGGTAGGACTGGCAACGGCAGGAGCTCTTCCTTCACACGGCCATCTTCCACTTATAGTGGTATGAGAGTCAACTGGGTATGGGGGAGAGTGAAAGAAAAATTAGTTGAAGTGATCCTGAATTAACAAGATGGCCACCGTCTTCCACAGGTAGGCCCGAGCCTCCTATTTTCCTGTGCTGCAGCCTGGGGAGTATGAGGCCTGCTGCGGGTGCCCGAGATCGGCCTTTCCTAAAATTACAGCCGACTCTCAGGGTCTGTATCTCTTGCACCTACCTTCCGGAGGTGTCTGCAGTAGGAAGGGCCGGATTTTTGATCGTGCGTACCGCCGATTGTGGTACTCGAGCCCGGGGATGCTGGAGGCTTCACAGGCCTCAAGATGGCTGTGGGCCGCGAGCGCTCGGGGCTAATCTTTTAGTGTTTGCAGGCATCCACAGTGTCCGCTCACCGCCCGACCTTCCCCTGTAACAGCAGCAGCAGATGGGGGCAAGTCAGCTTGTCTGTGTTCGGCCGAACACTGTATTTAAGCCAGGGGATGATGAGGGTCCGTAGGCTGCAAGATGGCGGCGAATCTTTGGAGATGAGGAGCCGGCCGCAGCCCAGGATATACTCGATCGGCCGGGTATCCTCTGAAATTTCCCCAGGGGTTGGAGTATCAGGTGCTCAGCAACTGTTGGGTGAGTTGTGGAGGCTCACCAAACGTTAGAACTCGCAGGATGGTGGTGGATTGCGATAGTCTCCGCGGAGCTATCAGGTAACACGTCCTGTCACTGCAGAGTCCGGACACGCCCCAAAAATATTCTCTTTGTTGCTTGATGTTAGTACTTTTTGTATGCACTACTAAGTGTTATTCTCTTGTAGTTTACCATTCATTTGCACTCGTCAGCCCTTCTTCACATATTTGACTCATGTTGTCAGGTCATCTGTTATGTTTGTCACATGCACTATAGTATAGCCCCCTCCCCCTTCCCCTATTCCCTTCCTATCACAGCGCAACTACCGCCCCCCTACCTACACTATTGTTTTGTCTGTTTGGAGCAGTTTTTAGGTGTTGCAGCAGTGTCCCTTTAGTATAGAATTCCGCTGACAGCGCAGGAGTTTTTTCACTTTTTCACATTATAACTGTATTGTCTCCCTTTTATATTGTAAAGCGATGCGTAAACTGTTGGCGCTATATAAATCCTGTATAACAATAATAATAATAAATATATATCCATGTCCTTAGTCTGCTTATCTTCAGCAAACTGTTTGCAGGCTTTCTTGTGCATCATCTTTAGAAATATCTTCCTTCGGGGACGACAGCCATGCAGACCAATTTGATGCAGTATGCGGCGTATGGTCTGAGCACTGACCCCCCAACCTCTGCAGCAATACTGGCAGCACTCATAGGTATATTTCCCAAAGACGACCTCTGGATATGACGCTGAGCACGTGCACTCAACGTCTTTGGTCGACCATGGAGAGGGCTATTTACTTGTCATCCACAGCTCTCCTGTCCTCCTCTGTCCTCCCCTCTCTGGCTATCAGCTCTGTGTGCGAGCCGCCGCTCCCCACCCCTTCTAGCACCATTCTGAGCAGTGCAAAAATTACTGCTCTCAATCACTGCCAGCCCCTCTGCTAGGATAACATGTAGTATACAGGGTATGTCGTTTTTTAAAATGCATCTTCTAAATATCTTATTTCTTCTCGCCAATCAGTTGTCACACGAGGAAGGTCATGTGACCACCCAGAAGATGTCAGAGGGAGATCTCGGCCCCTCCCTCCATACGAAGGGAGCGACGGGCGGTCACGTAACCGCTGATCGACGAGAAGAAATAAGGTATTTAGAAGATGAATTAAAAAAAATTACATCTACTATTTTCTACATGTTATCCTAGCAGAGGGGCTGGCAGTGATTGTGAGCACTGCCTTTGCAACCCCTTTAAAGAATACCACTAACAACATTAGACCATTCAGAGTATGAACCATTAATGGCTACTCTCTGAAAATGTTTTTAATAATAAGGCCACATTTCT
Organism: Lithobates septentrionalis; assembly: GCA_037952835.1. Taxonomy (NCBI): domain Eukaryota; kingdom Metazoa; phylum Chordata; class Amphibia; order Anura; family Ranidae; genus Lithobates; species Lithobates septentrionalis. The sequence continues at coordinate 97,681 of JBBDGP010000050.1, read as the reverse complement.
ATCAATTTATAGGTTGAATTTACAAAGCAAACACACTCCAATTTACACATTAGCTGTTTGTTGGAAACTGTGTCACACATCCAACATTTAGAATATCGTATTCTATCAAAAACTCATCTACTGTATGTGGTCATTTAACAAACTCTCAAGTATCTTCTGGACTATTGGATTTAAACTGGTCTGTAGTTACTTGGTAAAGACTTTGATCCTCTTTAGTCCTTTAAGTATGGGAACCACACAACCTTGTGCCAATCTATTGCTACCACAGCAGCCATTAAAGGGTCTCTAAAAATTAGAAACAAAAAACCTCTTACTAGTGAGACTTATGCTTATATGAATAACGACATTTAATTTGTATGTCTATTAAGATAGCTTTGTTAAATATTCCCTAGTTTAAATGAAATTAGCAAAGATACTGTAAGTGTCTGTGAAGGGAGAGGTGGGCTAGCAAGAGAACCTGTCAATTCGCCCTTTTAAAGTAAATTATTATTTATGACAAATTTCTTAATTTGTCAAGTTTTTGTGTTAAGTTTTTTTTCCGGATTTGGCTCCTCATTTTAAATCTGCAAATAGTAAACAATATCTAAATAATATTTACCCCGTTTATGGCATTTTTATTAATAAATACACATTTAATCAACTAATATATTTAGGTTTTTTTTTCTTATTCAGATTAAAATGTTAAAAGCATCCATAAAACACTGATAATCTGCAGATTATCTAAATCAAGTTAAATGTTTGATGCATTGCCATGCTCATGTTTTTAAATTGTCCAAGTTTTAATTTTCTAAACATCACTTTTTAGCTTTTAGTTCTAATAAAAAGTGATTTCCTATAAATATTTGCATTTTGAGAGATTTATTAGGACATCTGGATTATATAAAGGTGACCTGCTTAATGTTATTGCATGCATTGTACATTTAAAATGTCGTGCTAAGGCCATCTCCAATTTGAAATAGAGTTTTAATCATGACTTGCTCCAAAAAAAAATTAAGAATAAATCAGAATATGCAGAAAGGATTAATTCAAATGCGTATTAGAAGAGTAAAGAAATCTCAGAGGCAAGACTAATCATCATTTAGATTATCAGTAGAAGATGATTAAAAACAATGGATTGTATGACAAGTTATGTTGATGCTGTGTTTCATGTGGCCAAATGTTTTAGCTTCATAAATGAAAAAAGCCTAAGCTGCTTACAATGAGAGAAAGTAATCATTTAAATGAGAAACTTAAGATTTTCAAATTACATACTTCATCAGGTAAAGTCTATTTTACTTAAATATATACAGGGAATGAGTTATTTCAGTAACATTACTACATTTAATATTTTTAATAACAAACCCTAAATGGAAGAATTCTTGTAAAGAGAGGAGATGAAGATGTGCATGTATATTGGTAAATAAATACAATTTTTCTGTTCACTGAGAAAATTAGAAATAATGTACATTGGGAATATTTGAATTGTCAAGATAATGCATGTAGATACTTGATTGTGACTCTGGCTTGTTACTGCTTATTATATTTACTGTTTTGTGCTCTTGTCTGAGGATATGAACTTCAGAAATGACAAGTAAATATGCAAGTAAGCTCTAGAATGAAACAGGCCTGCCTCCTAATTTATTGAATAAAGTTACTTCTAATCCACACGTCATGGTAAAAGGCCACTTTTATGGAGCTGATAAGTTACATAGGACGTCACAAAGCAAATAAAATGAGCCTATTTGGAATGTACAGCAATAATTACAAAATGGGCAGCATGTTGTGCAGTGTTCAATAATTGTTTTTTCAAACATAAACCCGAAAAACAAAGTAGCTAAATGCATAAAGCCAATAAGGGATAACTACATCTATAAAACATAGGGAGGTTTTATAGCTTTCCTCTATACACTGCAAAGTTACTTCACACCGTGGCCTGCATTTTTTTGCTTATTCTTAAAAATCAGGTCGTAGCGTGGAGTCTGCTTGTTTCCAGGTGTTTTTGCTTTTTTTTGCTTGGTTGGAGGCTGGGCTGTTCTCCCAAAAACAATTTCCATTCATTTTTTAAGCAAGTAAAGGGCAAAGTCTTTTTTTTAACCACTTCAATAATGGCAACCTTCACCCCCTTCCTGCCAATTGACAATTGAATGACAATTGCATGGTTATATTTTTAATTTTTTGAGACAGATAGAGCTTTCTTTTGGCGCTATTTATTCAGCACTGGGTTTTTTACATTTTGATAAACAAATGAAATAAGACCAAATTTTTTGAAAACAAAACATGTTTTTCTGTTTCTGTTATAAAATTTAGCGAATAAGTAATGTTTCTTCTTTACTGATTTTTCTGATGAGGCTGCACTGGTGGGCACTGATAGGCTGCACTGATGAGCACTGATACGTTACACTGATGAGGCTGCATTGATAGGCACTGATGAAGCGGCACTGATAGGCACTGATGAGGAGGAACTGATGAGAATGCACCGATGAGGCAGCACTGATTGGCACTGATAGCTGATACTGATGGGCAATGATAAGCTGCATTTATGGACACTGATAAGCTGAAATGATCTGCACTGATGGGCACTGATTGGCACTGATGGGGCTTCACTGATAATCAGGGCACTAATAATCAGCTCCCTGATTATCAGTGTAAACAATGTGCTGCCACCCTTGCCTGTTATCGGCTCTTCTGTTATCTCAGCGTGTGACCAGCAAGTCGGTGTACATGTGATCAGCTATGATTTACATGCGATCAGCAGTCAGTGAGTGTGCCCGATGCATGCCCCAGGGGGTGCACATGGGGCAGGGTTCTGGGAGGATGTCCATGTAAACCCTCCCAGAACTGAACAACCGCGCTGTAGCCAACTTTCGGCTATAGCGCAGTAATGAAGTGGTTAAATCACACTGCTGTGCTTTATAAACTTGTGCCCCATTTTTGTTTTAAAAAAGTATAGTTTTAGTAAGGTTATACTGTTGCTTTATAAATGAAACACATAGGGGTTCATTTACTAAACCTAGAGAGTGCATCTGAGAGTGAATCGGATTGACTACTATGCACAGCTGTGCCAAATTTTGCACTCTCCAGTTTTAGTAAATCTCCCCCATAATCTAGGGATAGTGTACAGTAAAAGAGTTGAAACATTGTGGTATTTTCTGTTTTTTTTTCCCACTACTGTCACTATTAGTCTCATTAGAAGTCTAGCAAAAGCTATACTTACATAGCAAGTCACCATCACACCCACCTCGTTTCGGATTAAAGAAGATGAAAGCCATAACTGAATGACATTTAGCTTGCTGTTCTGCTGCAGCCCTTTTGCAGCAACTTTCTGTCTATATGCACGCCAGCAATAGCTGCATGACATTTGTTAGAGCGAGTTTTCTGATGGCGACAAGGATGGACTATCCCTGGGCTCTGTGTGATGAAATACTTAAAATTATTATAGTCTCCATTGGAAGTCTGTTTGACAGGGGGACAATGCAGCAAATGGAAGACAGAGACAGAGTGCTGCCACTCAAAGGAAGTATACAATTTTACTCAGATAATTTGGGGTTTTAATAACATTTACTGTTCCAAACAGTGCATACATTTTACCCTTCCATTAAGTACAATACAATTCAAGAGGTAGCAAAAGACTGAGAATGACTGAGAATGAAGACAAGCTCGACAGTGGCTAGTATTTGAGTGTCAAATGGTATTGCCAGCTTGATTTGGAGCAATGCCCTCTCTTTCTTGAGTGTTGTCACCATATTACATACAGTGCCTTGAAAAAGTATTCATACCCTTGAAATTTTCCACAATTTTATTTGTACAAAATTTTGAAAACCATTTATCATTTTCCTTCTACTTCACAATTGTGTGCCACATAAAATCCCAATAAAGTACATTTATGTTTTTGGTTGCAGCATGACAAAATTTGGAACATTTCAAGGGGGTATGAATACTTTTTTAAGGCACTGTAAATTATGAAACTGAACGGACCTTCATGGCAGAATCACTAGGTATTATTTTAATAAAAGCTGCAGCAAAAACATTGAAAAATACTTTCAAAATGTAATTGACTGCTGAATGTGATTCATGTGAATATGAGATTTTAGTGACTGGGTTTACATATACTTATTTTATACAGTAGTCATTCAGTCAAATGGCACAATTTTTTTCATCATGTCCAGTAAGCTGTAGAAAAAAACAACGCTGCTGTGCCCACTAGAGCTAATGTTTTTGCCAGAGTAGACAAAAAGGGGCAGCTGAAATGGTGGAGTATTAATGCAGTACCTACTGGGTAAAAGTTGGGCTTAGAGCATAACTTCAATTAATTTATTTGTTTTAGCTTTTTTCAGAAACTGTTTAAGAGAATCTGAAAGCATATATTCCCAGTAGCAATATCTCTAACACCTCTTAAACACTTATCTTTCTCCAAATTACCAAACATTCTACTTGCCACAATTTCACCATGTCACCCTTTCTATATGCATGGAGTTTTGACCCTCTAATTCCTCTATCTTACTCATTTATGGCAGAGATCCTTGACAGCAACATGGTAGTCAGCCATAAAGTTAATTTTTAAGTCTCACTCCATACAGCATTAGACAAGTGGAGACTGTTGGTGCTAATTTTGACCTTTCCTAAAGTTTTACTAAACCCAAGACCCTGCATTCACTCTATGCAGTCTCCCACAGTACACAGAACATGGCAATGCAATAGCTTTAGTAAATATAGGCTGCTAAATACCTTTTCTCATCAGCAGTAGGGATGAGCTGAACACCCCCCCCGGTTCGGTTTGCACCAGAACTTGCGAACAGACCAAAACTTCGCACAAACGTTAAAACCCCATTGGAGTCTATGGGACTCAAATGTTCGAAATCAAAAGTGCTCATTTTAAAGCCTTATATGCATGGTATTGTCCTAAAAATTGTTTGGGGACCTGGGTCCTGCCCCAGGGGACATGTATCAATGCAAATTTTTTTTTAAAAACAGCGCTTTTTTTCGGGAGCAGTGATTTTAATAATGCTTAAAGTCAAACAATAAAAGTGTAATATTCCTTTAAATTTAGTACTTGGGGGGTGTCTATAGTATGCCTGTAAAGGGGCGCATGTTTCCCGTGTTTAGAACAGTCTGACAGCAAAATGACATTTCAAAGGAAAAAAAGTCATTTAAAACTACTTGCGGCTATTAATGAATTGCCGGTCCGAAAATACACATAAAAGTTCATTGATAAAAACTGCATGGGATTTCCCCACAGGAGAACCCCGAACCAAAATTTAAAAAAAAACTGGCGTGGGGGTCCCCCTAAATTCCATACCAGGCCCTTCAGGTCTGGTATGGATATTAAGGGGAACCCTGAAACTTGTGTTTTTAAAACTTTCTTTCGCATTGATACATGTCCACTGGGGCAGGACCCAGGTCCCCAAACACTTTTTATGACAATACCATGCATATAAGCCTTTAAAATTAGCACTTTTGATTTCTCCTATAGACTTTTAAAGGGTGTTCCGTGGCTTTCGAATTTGCCACGAACACCCCAAATTGTTCGCTGTTCGGCAAACTGGCGAACAGCCGATGTTCGAGTCGAACATGAGTTCAACTCGAACTCGAAGCTCATCCCTAATCAGCAGTATATAGCAGTCTTGAGACTTTTAGTGTCAATTAGTGTCTGAGTAAAGCTTGTGGGAGGAGTTTTCTTTCTCCCCTGATTGTCCTACGAGGCTGCAGGACCCCTGACCCTTTGTCTGGACAGTGCTGATTGGCCTTGTGCTAATCACATGCACTCTCCCAAGAAAATAAAAACTCTCTAGCAATATACACTGAACTGAGCATGTGCAGCTTGCCCGCAAGGCTCTGTTCTATCAGCAGATGGTTTGGGGACAGTGGAAAAAGGGGAGGATCAGAGAAGACAGGATCACAGGATTTACACAATGCACAGGATTAACCCCATAAGTTTCACATTGAGTATAACAAGGATACTTTACTGCATATACAGACTGATTTTACTGTTGTGGGTTTAGTAACACTTTAAGAAGTGAAACATTGGTAATTTTTAAACTGTTGAAATAGAAGGTGGCATAACTTAATAAGCTACGGTATATACTCAGCTTTTGTCAACGTTCAATGATCAGACAACTCCTAGTGCCACATGTGAGAATGAGGCCCTTCTCTTCTTCATTGCATTGTAACTCTTTCACCTCAGCCTTCTCTGCCAGCACTGTGAAAAATTGCACTAGTATTGAACATAAAAAAGTGCCTGGCTAAGCCTATAAGCCATAGCTATAAAATATTCTTTTCAGTTATTTGGATTGCCCCTGACTTCAGATTCTTTATCCAATGGTCCAATAGATTACTGGGCATAAAGCACAAATTAGTGATCTGAACAGATCCTGTTTCACATTCATGTACTTTTATTTTAGGTTTTTAGTTCCATGCCCTCCTGTTCTGGTGACTCCTTTCCCTCCCTGTTCTTGTCCTGTCTAGGAGTAAAAAAAGTGAGCTGAAATAACTTCTATGGAGTCACAGACAGATTATAAAAAGAAAAAACAGAAGTTCTTCACTCTGATCAAGAAAAAAAAAGAAACCTTTGTCTGACATTAGGATTTAGGCTCGGTTCACACTGGATGCCAATGTGGCTCCCAGCAGAGGTCCTGTGCGTCCTGGTTCACCATTTCGGGTCTGATATCAGCCCGAATTTCAAATTGGCACCGGAGCTGCATCAGAGATATGTGAATCAGCTTCATAGAGATTCTGTCACATTCTCCTGCTATCGTGAATTGGATGCAAGGATTCCGCATCCAATTCGCAATAGTGTGAACCCGCCCTAAAAGTGGTAGTAAACTCTGTTACACCACTTATACCTACAGGTAAGTCTATAATAAGGCTTACCTGTAGGCACTGTGAATACCTCCTAAACTTGCACTATTTAAGAAATATTCAGAGTGCATGCAGCCGGTGCTGTAACTGGCATGAGCGATCTGGCATACAGTGCCAAAACTGCAGAGCCCATGCTGTAAACAGTGGCTACCACACACATGCGAGGGAGTGACGTCATCATGCCACCGGCCACTGATTTGGCTGGAGGCCGTGAACCCGGTAGGAAGACTGGGGGAAGATGGAAGCCCCCTGGAAGGCTTTGTTTTAAGGTACGTTTCTCATAATGTGCTAGTATGCGATTCATACTAACACATTTATGACATTGCCTTGCAGGGAAATTTTTTTTTTTTCAACTGCGGTTTAATGCCACTTTAACCCATAGTTGGGACCTAATCAGTTTTCTGTGGTCTCTTTAGCTGCAGATAAGATTTTATAGTTTGGGTAAATTAAATATGGAGAGGATACTGTTAAAATGCTCATCGTGTAAGGTTAGATTGCAGATTGAGTATTTAAATGATTCATCTAATACAAAACTATGATCTACTTACAATAATTGAATACATTTATGTAATGTGTAGCTATTTTCTAAATAGAAAATAAAACTCTTTCCATATAAATGCATTAAAATAAGATTAGTCATTAAAATATATTATGGAGAAAAGACACCCTCTAGTAGAGATTTTTTATTTCAGTCAGCTACCTTTTTACCATGCTGCCCAGGCTAGACTCTATTACTCCGTGAATGTGCTTTAAAAGCAGTTGGTAAGTGAAAGAACTGCAGATAGTAACCTGTGCTGAATAGTTTAGAGAAAGCAGTTATCAATAAGAGGCAAAGAGTTATATTGATCCAGGTCATGACATCCCTCTAGCAATGTCACTAAAATGAAAAGAGTCACCAAATTAACCAAAAAAATAAAGTGTTGTAGCATGTATCATCTTCCTCTTGGGAGTTGTTCGATTATAAGACTGTCACCCTTTTCTTGAGTTTATGAATTCCTGCAGTAAAAACAGCAACATTTATTTTTGTGTACATAAATAGCTACTTCTATACACATAATGAAAATGTATGCATTTTACAAACATGTCAATCATATCTACTTGAAAATCACATATGTCACAAAGAGTTTTCTCTATTTGATTTTTGCCGTTTTGATTGCACAATCAATTCTCGTCATGGGCCACTGACTATTAAGTGTGTCAACTGACTGCATATAATAAAGGGTAAGAGGCATGGACATAGTGGATGCCAGGATCTCTAAAAATCGCTGACCATAAATATTTAATCCACAGTGAAAATCACTGAACACATGTTTGTATTTATTTTGCGTATTATTCAGATTAGATATGAATTCTAGTTAAGTGGCATCTGGCAACAACTTATTTTTGCATTTTGTCTGGGATCCTAAAATTTGTGTATTATTAAAAGTAAAAAAGATGTTGATAAAACGAAGTGATTTTAATTGAACTGGGCATTTTCATTTTTGATATCTGTATTATTTCTGAGTGTTCTCTTACATCGATTACAGACCATGAGTTCATTCATGCACATAAAAAAAGAGAATAAGAAAATGTATAGTTCCAGGGCATACAGTGATTTCTCTTTACCCTATGCTCAGCAGGCAGCTTTTCTCCCCTTTTCCTTGCACACAGTAAACAGGGGACATGGTTTCAACAGCTTCATGCTACAAACAAAGAAAGTGACCAGTCGCATAACTAAATATCAATGGCATGCTTCCATCCCGGGTCCATATATAAAAGAAAAAGAGAGGGGCAAGTGGGACTTTAAATGAAGCATGTCAATTGAAAGTATAATAATGAATACATGTGATTAGGAAAAATGATTGGATTTAATTTATAGTCAAGTCCATGATTTTGATGCATACAGTACCAATAAAGTAGTATAGATACAGACATAGTCGCATGAATTGATATATAAGCATATTTAGCAGTAACAATCATTGAAGACTCAGTAGTGTAAACAAATCAATGGACATACATATATGCAATTCATAACAGAAATACATGAATTAAAATCACCAATCAAAATCACAAAATCGCATGAAATGAGAAAACTCGATAAAAAATTGATAAATGTCAGGAATAGATTTAGGCTTGATAGGGCATCCTTAGTTTGAGAACCCGACGCGTTTCTTGGCTTCTTGCCAGTCATCAGGGGTGGGATGCATAATTTAACTGAGAAAAACAAAGGAATATCATAAATATTGATACATGTGGAACCTCCGGCTAATAGAGAAAATTGTATCAGAAATGTCCAAATTGTCTACTTTGAATAGAGAAGCTACTTACAAAATAGCTGAAAAGTCAAGAAGAGTTACCAGCAATGGGATCTGTTAGGGTGTGCGATATAACCGTCTTAACCGGGGTTGAGGCAGGGCACCGACCATCCTCCCAAAGTGATTGGAGGGTGGGCCAGGAGAAACCACAGCCGACTGATTCCTGAGCCCTCAATATACTGGTCAATGAGTTGTAAATGGGAAAATCTGCAGAAAATTAAAAAAATGGGATGTGTCAAAGAAAGTAAATCTAGAGTTGAACGTGTTGGATGGATAGAATGACTGAAAGAAATGTGTACTTGGTGCATCTGAAAAAGTAAAATAAGATAATAAGGGGGAATGGAAATAAATTGGATGCATAAAAATGCACGTGAAAAAAGATAGGAGAAGAAATCCATAGGAAATGTGTGAAGATAGAGGGTGTCGTGCACTAGGTAAATAGGTGAGAGGATGGGAATGTGTGTACTGTAAGCAGGAAAAAAGATATAAAAAATATATATATATTAATTACCCATGTGTTGAATGGTGGCTGCTTAACAGAGCGGTCCCTTCCTAGCGAAGCACAGTGAGGGAGTGAACCGTCGGTCTGTCGGTCCCAGCTGATATACTCTGGCCCTGGGCGGGTCCCTGCCAGCGTCATGCATGACGTCATTGGCAGCTGAGAGACGAGAGAGCAATCACAGCTGAGAGTACCTCAGTGGATGTCTGCTCATCACAGCTGTAGGCGTCAGATGGAAGAAAAAAAAAAACAAAAAAACAAAAAAAAACCCAGCTCCCACCTTGTGGCGTCAATTGACGCCGCTCGGGGGGGCCAATTTGTGCATGGCGCCGATGCATTGAGATCGGGCCCCAGCCGCCCCAAAATAAATAAGGGGAGGTGGTGGAGGGAGCTGAGCGCATCGTAACCCTGGACAGAGAGACTGCAAAATATCAAAACACCCCAGCCCATATGCTGGATTTAAATCAATAAGTGGATTCCAGGGAATAAAAACCTTGGAATTAATACAAAATAGTTCACAATAAACTCAAGGGAACACATGTAAAAATATGTTATATAGTCACGGACTGTTTAAGACCGAGACTGTGTTGGAAAATTGGTAACGGAGTTAGGAAAAAGATACAAAAAAATATTTGAACTAAGGATGAACAAAAATTAATGATTGTGCGACTTGGTCACCGAGGGAGCGGGTGTCTTCCACCCAAATATAAATATAAACAAAGAAAGTGACCAGTCGCATAACTAAATATCAATGGCATGCTTCCATCCCGGGCCCATATATAAAAGAAAAAGAGAGGGGCAAGTGGGACTTTAAATGAAGCATGTCAATTGAAAGTATAATAATGAATACATGTGATTAGGAAAAATGATTGGATTTAATTTATAGTCAAGTCCATGATTTTGATGCATACAGTACCAATAAAGTAGTATAGATACAGACATAGTCGCATGAATTGATATATAAGCATATTTAGCAGTAACAATCATTGAAGACTCAGTAGTGTAAACAAATCAATGGACATACATATATGCAATTCATAACAGAAATACATGAATTAAAATCGCCAATCAAAATCACAAAATCGCATGAAATGAGAAAACTTGATAAAAAATTTGATGTCATTGGCAGCTGAGAGACGAGAGAGCAATCACAGCTGAGAGTACCTCAGTGGATGTCTGCTCATCACAGCTGTAGGCGTCAGATGGAAAAAAAAAAAAAACCCGGCTCCCACCTTGTGGCGTCAATTGACACCGCTCGGGGGGTCAATTTGTGCATGGCGCCGATGCGTTGAGATCGGGCCCCAGCCACCCCGAAATAAATGAGGGGAGGTGGGGAGGGAGCTGAGCGCATCGCAACCCCTACAGGCAGGTATAGGTGGAGTTCTTGTTTGAATATGTTTTGTAGGTTTAACAAGCTGATATTAAAGTATTATTAAACCCTTAAAATTAAAAAAAAACACACACAACAGGGTTGATTTACTAAATGTGTAGGGATAGTTCGCTTTGCAAAATTAATGAGGTGAAGTAAGGTAAAATTTTATTGTTTAGAGAATACCCAATCACGAGCAAGGGAAATGGAAATAAACAAGATTTTAGCTTGTATATAATTGGATGAATGAAATCAGTATGATTTCATCTCATTTATTAAGCTAAGTGAAAATTTCCCATGCAAAGTTAAAATTCAGTTAGCTTAGTAAATAAGGCCAAACTCTGTGGACATCAATCACATCATTCAATGTGCAAGCAAAAAATCATGTATTTTCTTTATTTTCCTTGAATATGATTGGGCACTCTATGCAAAGTTAATTTTACTTGGTTTTCCCTCATTCATTAAACTAATTTAAAATTCACTTTGCAAAGTTTACAAGCTCTAAACCTTTAGAAAATCAGCCCTAAGGATGGATGGTACTCATTTTTTTTCTTTCATTTTTTTACTTTCATATTCTGTGCATGGTTCAGCTGAAGTTTTCCTGTCCCACTTCCTTTTTGAAGTGGCTGCATGTTTCTTCTATAGTCAATCAAAAAAGGTGGGCAGGATGGATCTCAAACAGACTCATAGAAAGCAGTGGTTGCAACAGAGAATGCATCATGGAGTCATATTGCTGCCACTTCAAGCAGGGCTTAGTATAGCAGCATAGTCATCCCTATACAGAGTGTGCTAGAAGCTGGATTTCTTTTTTAATATATATATTTTTTAAGATAGTGAACAGATGCAGAAAAGAGCTCCAATGAATAAAGGACTAAATCAGTATTAGGAAACAGAATACAGATTAGACAAGAGCAGATGGCTAGGGGAAGGGTCAAAACCGTGAAAGGACGAGGTCAGGATAGCTAGCAACATTGTCAGTTCTGTCATTATACTAACTCCATACTGTTGGTCCTCTGATAGCCACACCCAGATCTGCCTATAAACATGCCCTTCTAAAAGCTTGCTGTCCCCACAAGCTAATGGAATATGTAGATAAGTACAGCACTTGCAACTATGCAAAAATACAAATGGTCAAATCAGATTAAAAGTCCAAAAAATATCCAAAAAAGAAATTAAGATGCAAATATCGTCTCAATATAATAAAGTGCTTTTGTGCTCCAAAATTTCTTATAAGTTCTGATGTTCTCCAAATAAACCCACTCCATGATGTGGCACAAACCCCTCCTGTATCACTACTTACCAAAGGTAATGGACCCCCAGATTTTCAGTCTGGGGGGTCAAACAGGCTTAAATCTGGCATAGGGAATGGCAGGTCACAAGGGTCCGGTATGGATCTCCCATGCGTGGCTCTCAGAAATTTGAAATGCTAATCAAGCTCAGAATAAAAGAGGGAACTAATAGTAAAGTACTGTAAGGCTAATATTTATTGAGCAGTAGTAGAAATATACTTACAGGACAAAAGATAAAAACAGGCATGTAAAGTGCAAGGAGTCTTTCCGGGAATGCCATAACCAGTGTGCATTCCACGGCAACCGGAAGTGAAATTGTTAGGACTCGGAGCCAGAAATTGCATCAACGCGTTTCACCCTCCCACAGGGCATCATCAAGGAGTCCTAATGACGTCACTTCTGGTTGCTGTGGAACGCACGTTGGTTATATTATTCCCAGAAAGACTCCTTGCACTTTACATGCCAAACCAGTGTGCGTTCCACAGCAACCCAGCCCAGCCATCCTTTGCAAGTGGTTAAAGGGACAGTGCAAAAATAAAAAAATGAAATAAAATAAATAAGGAAAAATAAAATGTAAAATGCCCCATCCTTCCGTGCTCGCACGCAGAAGAGAATGCATATGTAAGTCGCGACCACAAATGTAAACAGTGCTCAAACCACACATGTGAGGTATCGTTGTGATCATTAGAGTGAGAGCAATAATTCTAGCACAAGACCTGCTCTGTAACTCTAAACTGGAAACCCATAGAAGTTTTTAGAGCGTTGCCTATGGAGAATTTTAAGCACCGTAGTTTGTTGCCATTCCACGAGTGTGCGCAATTTACAAGCATAACATGGGGGTCTGTGTAATTTGCAGGGGGGCTGGGTAGGGGAGGGTTGTGTAATATTCAGGGGGGCTGGGTAGGGGGGTTGTGTAATATTCAGGGGGGCTGTGTAATATACAGGGGGGGCTGTGTAATGTAATGGAGTCCAGATGTGCGGGACAGTGTAATGTAAAGGGGTCCAGATTATTATCTTCATTTATTAGCAGGTGAATGCGGCCCTTCATTCATTCACATACTTTGAATCTGGCCGTTAGGTGGAAAAAGGTTGCTGACCCCTGATTTACACTGTGTTGTAGTTTCTAACAAATTTAAACAAGTTCTTCTTTTAAGTAGGATCAGACAAAGTGTTAGCTTTCTATATTCTGTGTGAGTCTTTAGATACTTTACTACCCCACGGATTTGAGGTTATTGCTTGCCCTGTCACCTTGCTAGGGGTTATCATTGCTAGCCATGACACTTGCTGGGGGCTTCTGATTGCTGGCCCCAATTAAGTTTTTTTTACTTCCACAATCTCTTTAGTGTACCTCCAGGTCCTATTTAGTCTATACAAAGGGGAAAAGGTGGCACGATATGAGCTATAGTCTAGGAAGAAACACTCACTTTCAAGCATGTCCATTTTGGCTACACCCACCCTTTAAACACACCCACACATGCAAAGTGCATCAACCCCCTCACTCATGCTTCCAGCACCTGCACATCACCCCCAAATAATTTTGTTATTTTAATCATATGTTATATTTTGTGCATTTAGAAACACATCAAGTTTTTTTTTTATTATCTTCTGTGGAGGACTATTCCACATTTCTGCAGCTCTTACTGTAACACAAAAAAATGAAAGGAAGGGGTGCAAACAATCTCATAGCATATTACTGTCTTTATTAACCACTTCAGCCCCGGAAGGATTTACCCCCTTCCTGACCAGAGCGTTTTTTACGATTCGGCACTGCGTCGCTTTAATTGACAATTGCGCGGTCGTGCGACGTGGCTCCGAAACAAAATTGACGTCCTTTTTTTCCCCACAAATAGAGCTTTCTTTTGGTGGCATTTGATCATCTCTGCTATTTTTATTTTTTGCGCCATAAACAAAATAAGAACAACAAATTTGAAAAAAACGCATTATTTTTTACATTTTGCTATAATAATTATCCCCAAAAAATATATAAAAAAACATTTTTTTCCCGCAGTTTAGGCCGATACATATTCTTCTACATATTTTTGGTAAAAAAAAAATCGCAATAAGCGTTTATTGATTTGTTTGTGCAAAAGTTATAGCATTTACAAAATATGGGATAGTTTTATGGCATTTTTATTAATAATTTTTTTTTACTAGTAATGGCGGCGATTAGCGATTTTTATTGTGACTGCGACGTTATGGCGGACATGTCGGACATTTTTTACACATTTTTGGGACCATTGTCATTTATACAGCAATCAGTGCTATAAAAATGCATTGATTCCCGTATAAATGACACTGGCAGTGAAGGGGTTAACCACTAGGGGGCGGGGAGGGGTTAAGTATGTCCTAGGGGAGTGATTTCTAACTGTCAGGGGGATGGGCTGGTGTGTGACATCACTGATCTCTGCTCCGATGACAGGGAGCAGAGATCGAGTGACACTTGTCACTAGGCAGAACGGGGAGATGCTGTTTACAACGGTATGCCCGCAGCGATCGAGTCCGCGCGACCTGCGACCCGACTCACGGTGATCGCGGCAGGCACGCACACAGCGGCAAATTCAAAGTAACGTACGGGTACGTTACTTTACGCAGCCGTGCCCCATTAAAGTCAATGGGACCCGAATGTCAAAAATCAAAAGTGCCCATTTTGAAGGCTTATATTCAAGTAATTGGGCATACAATGGTTATAGAGGTCCGGGTCCTGCTTTGGGGGACACGTATCAATACAAAACGTCATTTTTAAATGAGCAGTGATTTTTTGGTTTTTAAAGTGAAAGCCTACAAATGAAAAATTCCTTCCAATATAGTGCCTGGGCGATCCCCTACAGTCTACCTGTAAAGTGGCAGATCTGCTGCAGCAATAATTGCATTTATAAAGCCAAAAAAAATCACTTTTTTCCTGCAAGCTGCCTTTATTTTGCTCAGCAACAGCTGGGGAGCCAGTGTGTATGATGAGGCCACAATGTAGTGTACTGGGAACAAGATTAGAGATATTTTGGATACATTCAGGTGTCACTTTGACTTTGTATAGAAGTAACAGGTGCGTAAAAATTGGCCTTTGGGTGTCGATGGAGCTTTCCCACCGTAACCCTATAGAGGTACTTTTAATGAAAGCAAGAATTGGCCTTACTGTAAAAAATTGCAATGATATGTACCTGTCAAACAGGTGCAGAAAAATGACTCTTTGGGTGTCAGGGGCACCTTCTTAACATAACCCTATAGAGGCGCTGTTGAAGGCAAAAAAATTGCAATGATATGCATATGGTTGGTGTTTTTGCCACGTTTGATGTGCCTGAGACACAGTTTGCAGATAGCAACAGTGCGATCTGCTGTAGAACTGCTGAAAAAGGCCCAGACAGCTGAGCTTTGGGGAGTGGGCCAGGAGATAACAGCTGCAGAATGTGATGGAATAGGGTGGCTGCTCTCTACTCTTTCTTGATGTTGGCCTCCTTGGGGTTGTGCCGCCTCACCTTCAGTTTCCTCCTCTGCTCTATCTGGCACCCAAGTCACATCAGTTACCTCATCATAATCATCTCCATCTCCTCCATCGTCATCATTACCACTGGAGACAACTTGGCAATACGCTGCTGCTCGGGGAACATGAATGCCAATTTGTCTACCAGTGTTCCTCCCTCTCTCTAGGCTCATGTTCCTGTCATCCTCAACCTCAGAACCAACATCTGAATCCAGTAATGGCTGGGCATCATCAAGGAGCAAGTGGCTGACACTGTGGTCAAATAACTCAGCTGACTCCTCAATGGCTGATGTTGGGGCTATGGCAGTAATAGATGTGGAAAAGGAGGCAGGTTTATCCACTCTGGCAACTGCAGGGGACTGCACACTTGTCTCTGCTTGTGTAACAGAGGATGAGGAAGGTTTAGTAAGCAAGTCCACTACTTCCTCTGCATGCTGTGGCTGGATAGCATGGGCAAACTCACTAAACAGAGGAAATGATACCCTGTCTAAGGACTGACCACCACGTCCACCTTTGCCTGTGGACACATTTGTTGCTGGCCTCCTTACAGTGCCATGGGAACGTCTGCCTCTCCTTGTTGTCCTCCCAGACATTATTGGGAGGGAGGGGGCAATGCTTATAAGCAAATGTAAAGAAGAAGTTGAAATCTGTATGTGGATATGCTTTTATCAATGTAAAGAGGTGTTTGATGCACTTTAATTTGAGTACTCACACTACACAGACACACTCCATGGATACAATATAATATACTGCAATATAATGCGCCAAACATACAGTGATGCACAGAACTATATGGCGTTAAACTGGCAGTAACTCACACAAAAGTAAATGGCGTTAAACTGGTAGTAACACACACAAAACTATATAGCATTAAACTGGCAGTAACGCACACACAACTATATGGCGTTAAACTGGCAGTAACGCACACACAACTATATGGCGTTAACTGGCAGTAACGCACACAGAAGTAAATGGCATTAAACTAGCAGTAACGCACAAAACCATATGACCTTAAACTGGCAGTAACGCACATGGAACTATATCGCGTTAAACTGGCAGTAATGCACACAGAACTATATGCCATTAAACTAGCAGTAACGCACACAGAACTATATGGCGTTAAACTGGCAGTAACGCACACAAAACTATATGGCGTTAAACTGGCAGTAATGCAATCAAATAGACGGTGTTCAACCGTCACTACACTGACACTATCTAAACTGTCCCTACTCTAGCTATACACTAATGTAAAGATTACTGACACAGTCTCACTACACTACACTGAAACTATATGAGCTGTCCCTACTCTACATTAATGTATGTATGAATAACATGGTCTCACTACGCTACAGTGAAACTATCTGAGCTGTCCCTACTCTAGCTGCACACTATGCAAATCTAAATGATGGTCCTCCTCACTACACTCATGCTATCCTTAGACTGACACTAAACTAATATTCTACACTGACAATGAAGCAAAATAGCACAGTATAGCAGACTAACTAATAGCACTGAACAGAGCCCTGTTCTATCTCTCTCCACACCAAAATCCCACTGAAAATGGCTGCCATTGAAAGAATACTTTTATACTGTGGGGCGGTAATGAGCCATGATTGGATAAATTCATGATGACAGTGTCCAACAGTGCTCTGTGCCCTGATTGGCTGAAGCTTTCCCTGCTTCAGCCAATCAGGGCTTGCAATGCACTGTTCAGCGCCACAATGCATTGTGGTCTGTTCGGGGGCGAACAAACGGTTGAACGACCCATTTGTTTGGCTGTTCATTGAACGTCTGAACAGCTAAAGTTCAGCCTGAACTTATGGTCGAGCCAAACCATTCGCCTATCCCTACTCATCACACACACTGAAGCAGGGTGAACTGGACGTGCACAAGTAGCTCTTATTTTAGATATTGAAGATAAGAAATGTAGCACTAGTCAGACTGATCATGGTTTCATGGTAAAGTTCTGAGGAAAAGGCAGAACAGCAGTGAGGAAAGATTTTGGCCAGGGAAACGGCAGCTTGTAGAAGATTGGAGGGAGTAAATTAGGGTATACATGGACTGAAAATTGGCTGGTTTAGCAGAAGGCAGGCTAATGACCATCTTCTGTCAAATGGTCAGGCGGGAAAAACAGCATCTTGATCAGCACTCACAGCCAATGGCTGCAAGTGCTTTTCTGTGTATTCTGGTGGAGAAGTCCCCTCTGTCAGAATACATTAGTGCGGCAGGGGAGATGCATCACACATCGTTTTTGTTGATGCTGGGATCTGTCAGTTATTTTTTTTTTGTTCAACCTGTTGGTTGAATGAAAAGACTGAACCTGTGTATTCAGCTTTACTGTTCTTAAACCATATGGTCGTACTGCCCCATAGTTATTGGCCACTGCTATCCTCAGGGTCAGACCACAGAACTCTGCAGTATGGGCCATTTTTACTATATCTGCTGTCATCAGTTATGTTGTTGTTTGCAGCATCTGTCTGCAGCAAACTAGCTGTTGTGAGCCATTTGGGTACCACATACACAAGGAGAGTTAGGACTCTGCACTAGAAAGCTCAGTAGGAGCACCACCAGCACCACCTCACTGAGATAGCAGTAGCAGGCCAGCACCTCTTTATGTTCCCCACTTTCCATATATATATTGTACTCCCTTCTCCTCACTGATTCAGCCCTCAACTCCTCAGAACCAGTAAGCCCCCCACCCCCCCCAAATTCTCCAGAGCATATGCAACATCCTAGGCTTAACACTGCGATGCTGAGTTGCAGCTAGTGTATCTGAAGGACAGGAGCCACTCTGGGTCAAAGCCTCTGGGAGCTCTCCAGGCCCAGGCTGATGAATGACTGAGCCCACACTATCTTCAGCCAAGCCATGTGGTGTGGGATAATACTAACCTGCTGACCCCCTTAACCATGGAAAATTCAAACATATACATTGCCTGGCACATGTCCTTAGGCTGATGGTGTAGTAGTTCATTATGTACCCTGGCTCTGAGGAAGTTCTGCATCAGTCTAGAAGGGTTTGTGGCCACTTATGGCAGTCTTACACAGCCAGTGTTCACCTGGCAGCAACAAAAGCTGCCCATAACCCACCTCATCTGTGAAAACCCCACACACTGGAACTCATCAGAGGCTGCACCAGCAGTTCATCAATGAGTACCTGTGCAAGTATGGTACAAAAATAACTTCCGTGAAGCTGGGGTTCTTTTCACTGGGTCAATGTTTCATTTGTGGCTGTCGTCTCTCAAGTAATACACTATGGGGTTGATTTACTAAAGGGAAAAAGACTGTGCACTTTGCAAAGTGCAGTTGCCCTCTGCAAGAGCAGTTGCTCCAGAGCTTAGTAAATGAGCAGAAGCTCTGCTGACTTCCATCATCCAATCATGTGCAAGCAAAAATGCTGTTTTTTTAATTGTCCTTGCACAGGATTGGGTCAAGCCTTACCTCATTTACTAAGCTCTGGAGCAATTGCACTTGCAGAGGGCAACTGCACTCTGCAAAGTGCACAGTCTATTTGCCTTTAGTAAATCAACCCCTATATTTTTTCTTGCAAGATATTCCATCTTCATTAAGGTGATTTAGAAAGAAACAACTGATCCATGATACTGATACTATCCATGATACTTTTTTATTTGCACTAGCATACAATTTTTTAGGACAAGCTTTTGGGGGAAGTCCCCCTTCTTAAAAGGCTAAGCAGTACTAATGCGCAAAGTTTTAGCAGAATGTTAAAAAAGTGCTTGTCCTGAAAAATTGTACAACCCTACAGTAGCCAATTTTTACTAAAACTAGCCTGTACCCATGTATCCATGTAACCCAATAAAGGACTTTTATTCAAGAGCATCCGAGTCGCCAGCCCTTTTCTGATTCAAATTTTTACTAAACACATACTGTACCAAAAGTCTATATTTTGAATATTTTAGAATCAATTGGAGATAAAGAGATAGGTGTCAGGCATTGTGGAGTTTGGGTTTTAAAGTGTTTCTGTGCACGCTGTTTGTGCATTTTATTAAACTTTTAAGACAATGCAGTGTGGTATTACAAAATAAGCTTTCAAACTTTACATTAAACAGATATGCTACATTACCTGAAGTCAGAGGCTTTAGTTTTATTTCTTAAGAAGTAAACTTTTCCATTGCCTTTAGATCTACTGTATTGTTGCTGCCCAAAACTACTTTTTTAAAGTTGAAATGATTCATATTGTGGTGCTGCTTAACATCAACTACACATCAAAACATACTGTATGTGATGCCAGCATACAGTGTTACTGGTATTGGCTGTGAAAATCATACTGTTTCATAACACCACATGTAGCTTAAAGCCATCTCCTAAGCTCCTAATTTAAAGAATTGAGGTTTTTTTGGTGTCACCCTTTGACTCACATAAAGGACCCTCTCCCCACTGTATTCCCCATAGGATTTTTATTTCCTTTATCTTTGTTAAATGTCCCTCGTAGCAGTGCCCAGCTCCCTAAACCCTTTTTTTTTTAACAACAGCCTACCTATTAGTTCTGAAAATTGCCAGAAATTATTGTCAATTCTACCCCTTACATTTCAGTGGTGTTTCCTGCTAAATTTGGATTTAGCTGATTTCAACCAGGATTTGACGAACCCTTACAAATTGATCTGAGCAAACCCTAACCAGGAAGTGCACTGCTAATTTTAGGAGGAAATCAAGACAATGTACAGTACATATTTCAGGGTACTGCATAGGTACAATTAACATTTCTAAATATACTAAGAGGGCAGGGACAGTTAACCCTTAGCACCACATCCCTATTAGATAGGAAAAAGAAAGAAGGGGGTTGGGGTAAGGTTACCCCTGGGACTTTTAAGGTGCTTATCATTATTAAATTGGATAAAAAAAAAATGAAATAATGTATGCAAAATGCCAAACTGTCTAAAATGAATCTTTTAATTCAAAAATTTTTATTACAAGTATCACCAAGACATCTAAAAACAAACAAACTTTCTTTCAATCTGAATCAATCAATAGTAGCATGATATTTAAATAAACCACTTTAGGAATACCACTCAAAATGTTTCGCTCGGTTCATGAGCTTCATCAGGAGTTTTTGGTACAAGTGTGGCATACTATGGATAAGAGAGAGAGAAAAAGGATATACAAATCAGATAATTCAAGGACGTTTGAAGATTAAATTTAAAAATGAAACAAAGAAAGTGAAATGATAATAACAATAATAATGATAATAAAGAACAAAAATTGATTGCATACATGAAAAATGAATATTATCATATGAATGAAAAACAAATATCTCTGGTTATAAAACCAATAATCAAATAATTTAAACAATTTAAACAATGAATTATGATAATTGTATTGTATGTATTATAGGTTGACTTATATGTCCACAATTAGTGAGCAAACCATCAATATAAGTATAAACAAGGGTTAAATCATCAAGAGTGGGATTTGCTTACCAAGCCCATTTAAGTTTGAAGAAAAATAGTAGACAAATAGATTGTAGGTATAAACAGAATTTAGTGGTTCATATTCACAGGTAAACTGGGTGCGTCTCACCCGCCTAGGACCTCCCAAACCATTTTGGTCCACAGAGGGGCCAAAGTGTAGAGTAAGATAGCCAAAAGCTAAATATTAGAAGGGAAAACAGATTATTAGTAAATTGTTTCTGAGTTGTTCATAGAGAGATAGAGGGGTAACTATCATGAAGAAATTAAGGGTAGTTTACCTTTGGGTTGAATCAAGGAGTAATTGTTAAGGGCTAATATAGCCTTATAAACAAAATCGAAGAAGAGCAATGCTCAAAAATCTCCACTAGGTGGCACTCCAAACTGGCAACCCTTACATGTCAGAAAAGGAGATCCATATTCAAACAGCCCCAATAAGCTATAAAAAATAATAATAAACAATAGTATAAGAACCCTCATAGTCAAACTGGTTAATCACCATCAGTAAATAAACCTGAACTGGTGAGTAAATTCCGTTACCTGGATGATAAGGTGGATGTATACGGAGGGGGAGAAGGGCATACACCTCCCCTTACAGCCTCAGAGCCACTGTCAGAAAGTAGCGGCCATAGAGCCGCACTATATATGTCCCTCCACCCCGGCGGCGTCTGACGTCACCAGTTTGGATGCGGACGTAAGGTGAGGTCCTCCCATAGGTCCATGTGGCCAATGGCGAGCAAGGGATCCCATCCCCGCTCCGCCCGCCACGTAGATGTGCCGGTTCCCCGGCACTCACAGCACTGACAGAGCTCCCGGACGCATGCGCCGGTCACAGCCGAACTCCGCTCTAGCCCGCCCATCACGCCGGCGCATAGAGTCACAACGTATGCAGCGTGGAAGAAGTCGAACATGCATGTGCCGGTCCCCATCTATCAACGATAGAATAGGCAGTGCTTCAATCAGGAAACCCATGTAGGCCATCTTAATTGGGGGAAAGGAAAAGGGAAAAAGAATATATGTACACAAAAAACAGAGGAACGTAAATGTCTCAAAATTCTGAATATTAGTAGAATTAATATTGTCCCAAGGATCAGCAATTTGATTGAGTATGTTTAACAAAATCCTAGAACTTGATAAATTAAATTAATATATAAAATTCATAATAGGGGAATACTGACTTATATTAGTTCACATTGCTAGTTTGACCAAAAGCCACCCATGCACCTCATTGGGAGTCTAATACCTCTAGGGCCCCCAGGGGTGGGCGATTGATTACTCACTCCAACCCCTAAGTGCCCGTAGCGTCCGTGTGGACCAAGAAAGAAGGAAAGAAGAGGACCTTATTCAGCGGGGGAGACAAAGGTTGTCCAATGATTTAATCATATCTAGATTTTTTTGATGGATATTCAATTACCATACATACATGGGCTTGGGAAGAAACACCACTGTATATGATGACAAACAGGAAAAAAAAAAAACACAAAATAAACACAGAATAAAAAAAAAAAAAACACATAATAAAAAAAATACATAATGAAAAAAATATATAATATAGAATTGTGTATCATGAAGTTTTTGCAAACTCGGGTAAATATCCAAAACCAATATATCTGATGAACTAAATTCTAAAGGAATGGTTTGAAACTAAACGCATCATTGAGGCCTGGAGGGTTCAAAGCTGATAGGGTGTGTATCCAACGGGTCTTACATTGCAAGAGTATCTTATCATAATCAACTATTTGTTTCATAATCATAATTTAGTTTCAAACCATTCCTTTAGAAGGAATGCATGGGTGGTGCATGGGTGGCTTTTGGTCAAACTAGCAATGTGAACTAATATAAGTCAGTATTCCCCTATTATGAATTTTATATATTAATTTAATTTATCAAGTTCTTAGGATTTTGTTAAACATACTCAATCAAATTGCTGATCCTTGGGACAATATTAATTCTACTAATATTCAGAATTTTGAGACATTTACGTTCCTCTGTTTTTTGTGTACATATATTCTTTTTCCCTTTTCCTTTCCCCCAATTAAGATGGCCGACATGGGTTTCCTGATTGAAGCACTGCCTATTCTATTGTTGATAGATGGGGACCGGCGCATGCGCGTTCGACTTCTTCCACGCTGCATACGTTGTGACTCTATGCGCCGGCGTGATGGGCGGGCTAGAGCGGAGTTCGGCTGTGACCGGCGCATGCGCCCGGGAGCTCTGTCAGTGCTGTGAGCGCCGGGGAACCGGCACATCTACGCGGCGGGCGGAGCGGGGATGGGATCCCTTGCTCGCCATTGGCCACATGGACCTATGGGAGGACCTCACCTTATGTCCGCATCCTGACTAGTGACGTCAGACGCCGCCGGGGTGGAGGGACATATATAGTGCGGCTCTATGGCCGCTACTTTCTGACAATGGCTCTGAGGCTGTAAGGGGAGGTGTATACCCTTCTCCCCCTCCGTATACATCCACCTTATCATCCAGGTAACGGAATTTACTCACCAGTTCAGGTTTATTTACTGATGGTGATTAACTAGTTTGACTATGAGGGTTCTTATACTATTGTTTATTATTATTTTTTATAGCTTATTGGGGCTGTTTGAATATGGATCTCCTTTTCTGACATGTAAGGGTTGCCAGTTTGGAGTGCCACCTAGTGGAGATTTTTGAGCATTGCTCTTCTTCGATTTTGTTTAAAAGGCTATATTAGCCCTTAACAATTACTCCTTGATTCAACCCAAAGGTAAACTACCCTTAATTTCTTCATGATAGTTACCCCTCTATCTCTCTATGAACAACTCAGAAACAATTTACTAATAATCTGTTTTCCCTTCTAATATTTAGCTTTCGGCTATCTTACTCTACACTTTGGCCCCTCTGTGGACCAAAATGGTTTGGGAGGTCCTAGGCGGGTGAGACGCACCCAGTTTACCTGTGAATATGAACCACTAAATTCTGTTTATACCTACAATCTATTTGTCTACTATTTTTCTTCAAACTTAAATGGGCTTGGTAAGCAAATCCCACTCTTGATGATTTAACCCTTGTTTATACTTATATTGATGGTTTGCTCACTAATTGTGGACATATAAGTCAACCTATAATACATACAATACAATTATCATAATTCATTGTTTAAATTGTTTAAATTATTTGATTATTGGTTTTATAACCAGAGATATTTGTTTTTCATTCATATGATAATATTCATTTTTCATGTATGCAATCAATTTTTGTTCTTTATTATCATTATTATTGTTATTATCATTTCACTTTCTTTGTTTCATTTTTAAATTTAATCTTCAAACGTCCTTGAATTATCTGATTTGTATATCCTTTTTCTCTCTCTCTTATCCATAGTATGCCACACTTGTACCAAAAACTCCTGATGAAGCTCATGAACTGAGCGAAACATGTTGAGTGGTATTCCTAAAGTGGTTTATTTAAATATAATACTACTATTGATTGATTCAGATTGAAAGAAAGTTTGTTTGTTTTTAGATGTCTTGGTGATACTTGTAATAAAAATTTTTGAATTAAAAGATTCATTTTAGACAGTTTGGCATTTTGCATACATTATTTTTTTTTTGATCCAATTTAATATTGATAAGCACCTTAAAAGTCCCAGGGGTAACCTTACCCCAACCCCCTTTTTTCTTTTTCCTAACATTTCTAAATGTTCCCTATAGCATAACAAAATGTACTTTTTGAATTCAGGCACTTTTTAAACAGTGGAAATATTCAATTCAATTGGCCCATAGTATGCATTCTGCTTAACGTATGCTTATTATTGCCTTAAATCTGAAGTTTAGGTATGAACTATTTTGCATGGTTATATTGTTCCAGCTTGGACTAATGTAAGTATGCATGTGGTATACCCATGAGAAAGTATGCATGTGGTTTACCTGAGAGTCTATAGTGATTGTTGCTAGATTCTTGGTTCTGTGCTAAATGGCTGCCCTGCTGCTTACCGAACATATCAGATCATTCACTTGACATGGGCACCATTTAGAAAACACTTTGCATATTCTCAATGAAGGCAAAGCATTCTCTGATTGGATGAGGTGGAGATTGTGATGTCATCACTATGCCTCTTCACCTCTTCCAATCAGGGAACGTGACTTGGAAGCTAGCGGCAATCACTGTAGTAGTGGTACCTACTAAAATGATCTCCAACTTCCATGGGATTGGCCAAGTATGGCACATGCGTACTTACAAATGGGACCAATGTAACTATACAAAATATTTAAAAACTAGTCCTTACCTAAGCTTAAGCTTAGGTAAGAACTTTCATGATAATCTTAAGAACATGAGGAAATACTATACAATATTTTATCCTAATTTTATAAAGATATGAATGGTATTTTTTAAAATGATGAAGGTAAATTACTTTTAATAGAGTACTCTCATTCACCATATGAATAACCAATTTGTAATTAACAAAGCTGTTGCGCTGCTCTGATTAATTTCATGTAATGATTTTCTTATACACTAGAGAAATAGAGACGGTTTTATTATAATTAGACTTTGAATGCCAAGGTCATGATCAATAGAAGTTAGAAGACCATTTGAAAAGCTTTGCATAAATAATTTATTAAGACAAACATTTTCTCAAATGCAGTAAATGTCACAATAATGAAAAAATATATTTACAATATAACCACTATATTTGAAGTTATTATGTATAGTAAATAAAACAATAAACACAACTTTTTGATTTGTGAATGGGGAAATAAGTATTTATTCTTTACAATGTACACAGGGCAATAATTAGATAAATGTCATTATGTATTAACTGAAATGATCGTACAAGTCATCTTATTGACAAAGTCTTTCAAGAGTAGATTTGCATTTGCAGTTTTGTGCCTTATCTTTCACACCAGTACCAGAAAATTATCTTACATCAGTTCAGTCAAATGTATAGCAAACAAAACAAAATGCATTTCTTAGCACAACCAGCTAGCCAACCCCCCCCCTCCCCCCCACAAACACATTACACACAACATATATGTGGAAGACGCAAATTGTTAGTGTAATATTTTTTCCTTTTTTTGTCTAGCTGGTAAGTGTGCTGGGAAATACGTTTTATTTTATTTGCCATGCAAAACCCTTCCATGTGCACTTTGCTGTAAAAGCTAGTTATACATTGTGACTGCTGCCATTTTTTTAGCTGGCTGGATATGGTGCAGAGACACATTAGATGGTTTAAGCTGCCATTGTGCTCTGCTGCGGGCTTCTGGTTTGTGTTTCCACCTTTAAAAAGGAACGGAAATAAAATATGCCTTTGCTCAAATACAAATAGCTTATACATATATATGTAACCCATAAGGTGATAAAGGTATGAGACCCCATGTTAACACTATAAATTCTGAATGGACCCTCTGCACTCAGCTATACACCCTTTCTAGCAAACTTTGCACAAAAACAGAGATTTTTTTATTTTATTTTTTGTAGCGCCTGTAAAGCGCCTTAGTGTGAAAGCAGTCTAAAGGCCCATACACACGATTGGACGTTCCGACGGGTAATGTTGGATGTGAGGTTGTTGGTGGACAATCTGACCGTGTATATGCTCCATCAGACAATTGTTGTCGGACTTTCCACCAACAAATGTTGGCTAGCATGTTTTAAAATTTACCACCAACAAATGTGTGTTGTCGGACTTTTCCGATCGTGTGTACACAAGTATGTCGGACAAAAGTCCAAAGTACAAACAAGCATGCTCGGAAGCAGAAGCGGTTGGTCTTGTAAACTAGCGTTTACAATGGAGAATGAACATTCGTGACGTGGCAAATTATGAAATCTCCAAATGCAGCGCACAATTCTCTTCTTCTTTAATGGGGTAATAATGAAGCTGCTTTGCTGGTGATACTGATGGAGTTATTGCAAACAAATTTTCAAAGGATTTTTTTCTAGTGATATCAAGAATAATATTACAACTATGTTGGTATCCCTTGTCAATTTTACATTGTATTTTTTTAAATGTAACTGTCTACTCCCAAACTGTCATTTGAAGTAAAACACATAGCCAAGTATTATTCTCCACAATTTTTTCATTGTGCATTAAAAAAAATTCAAAAATAAAATTAGACATGCTATCTGACAATAGAACTTAACCATAAAGTGCAACCAAAAAAATAATGTCAAAGCAATAACTCCAAGGCCAATAATAAATAACACGTTATCTCCTCCGATTCCACAACATGTCTGGTTGACGAACGGCCGTTCAGAACTGAACTGAAAAGCATGAAATGAAAAGTGCAAACTGAAAAGCGCTAAATGAAAAATGAGAAAAGAAAAGCCCGAATCAACACTCAACAAACGTCTACTAACACGAAATTAGCAGAAGGGGCCCAAAAGGTGTTGCAAAAGAGCTGAAAAACCATGTAGTATGTCTAGTATGTCACTACGTTCGTAATTGTTGGGCAACATTTGTGTGACCGTGTGTATGCTAGACAAGTTTGAGCCAACGCCCTTCGGATAAAATTCCACGGTTTTGTTGGCAGAAAGTCCGATCGTGTGTACGAGGCATTAGTGTTGGGAAAACAAAAATTCTATTTCAATGATCCGATGAGTCAGTGAAACAAAAAATGACCTTTTGTTTCCCTGACGTTTCAGTAAAGTGCACTGAAGCCAGTTAGGGCAAATTTTCCTGAAATTTTGCCAGAGACAAATTTGGTAAGGTTTCAGCAAACTCTGTTTTGCCAAAGTCATTCTGCTCATGCCTAATGGAAAATGATATTTAGAGTTACCATAGAAGACTAAGGCTGGGTTCACATATTGCGAGTCTGGTTTTGGTGCCGGTGTGGTTTCTATTCAGTGGTTCAGGTGCAATTCAGATGCTAATTCGATACTGAAATTTCACCTGAACCAGATTGAAAAATGCAGCGGACCCTTTTAAAATTTGCACTGCAACTGGCCCGCATACATGTGAAAGCCAGTCTGGTTCACATGTTGTATGCAAGTAGAGGCGCAGAGAACTGGAAATAATAATAACAACAATAATAAAAACAAAGGGATGGGGAACAGACTGAAATTTTCCCAGTCTCATATTACATTCAATGGATAAATAATGTCCACATGTATATATCCAAAGAGAAAAAATTGTGTATCACATTAACACATATGGGGCACGATCTCACAGTCATGTGAAAATAAGGAGTTCAAGGATCCAAATAATAATAGGTCCACAAGCAGGGCTGCCTTCATCAAGAAGTGAAACCACATTCCAATCCTAAGGAAAAGCAAAAGAGAGAGGCGCCTCTGGGTGTAGACTAAAAACAAGGTTTATTCATAAAAAGATAATGATGATCAAACTCACATGTTGAAGGTCATCAATAGGCATAAAATGGTAATCAATACTGAAGAGGACATCATCCATCAAAGGTTCAAGTCAGTCAAAAACAACTCCTGGCGGGGGGCTCTGCCTGTGTGTGAGGAGAGGTACCGCTGAGATGTGAGGCCGGCCGCAGCGGTGACAAGTCACAATACTAGGTGGAAAGCATGGAGAGCATGGAAGAACGTAAACATCCGGCGAGGAGTGATGACGTCATGAGTCGAGCGACGCGTTGCAGGGCGTACGGGCTGTGATGACGTGACAGCCGCGCCCCTTCATCAGGCTGAGGATGGATGGGATAGGGCGGCTTAAACAGAACAGAAAATGTGATGATTGGTGTGGATGAAGGGGGGGGAGGGACGGGACCGGGACTACAGGAAGTGGTCAGAGGAACAATCAAAAGTGTCAGCAGTGAGGTATTAAGTAAAGGAGCATGACAATGATAAGGAGGCGATTATGTGAAAAGAAAAGAAAATGAAAATGATCTAAGAATAGAAGGTTCAATTAGTACAGAGGGTGTGTGGCTGGGAGGGAACTATGATATAAATGAAAATACATATAAATAAATACATCATATGAGATGGTATATGGCTGGAGAAAATATATATGTAAATGAAATAAAATGGGAATGATAAAAATAATAATAAAAATAAATAAATAATAAATAATAAATAAAATAATTGGAATATAAATAAATGTATGAGTAATGATGATAATAATAATGTATGGAAATATAAATTATGCAATGGAAAGGGGCAAGTGTATATAAAGGGTGGATATCTGTTGATATAAATAAATACATGAATATATGAATATGATGAGTCTATGGAGGGGGGGGGAAAGAAAAGGCAAAACATATATATATATATATGAATATATACAGGTATATATGTCCATGCCTATAGAAATAATTATGGTATGGAGAATGTTATAATAGAACTGGAAGGAAGGGGGGGGGGGGGGGAGGAAGGAGAGAAGGAAATGGGCATGTATCTCTCCATCACACACAAATCAGGCCTTATATAAAAACACACAATTGGTTGACAATTGGTTAAAAAAGGAAGAGATCTAACTATCACTAAATTAATTAATGATAATTAATAAAAGTTCTTATTGAAATGGTTGTTGCATATGTGTGTGCATGTATGCGCACGCAAAATTGCGCACGCACACAGCACACGCAGATGCAGAGTAAGATTTAAAAATATTCAAAAATATTCGCACAGAGCCTAAAAGGCTAAAAATCAGGTGAAAAAGCAAAAAACAAAACTATTAAAAGGAATATGTGTATAAAAGATTTTAAAGGATAGTAGAGATCTCTATACTTTCGTTAATTCCTCCTGGCTATAGGGCATCTAAGGTATATATCCAAAAAGTTTCCTGGGAACAGAGCTTCTTGAATCTTTCAGCGGGAGACAGGGATCTGGGAATTTGTTCGACTACCCATACCCTGAGTCCCACTGTCGAGCTCTGGTGGGCCACCGCAAAGTGTCTAGGGACACTATGTGGATCAGTGCCACCTTCAATTAGCCTTCTGTGCTCACCGAACCTCTGTCTGAGAGCCCTGATGGTACGGCCTACATAGATCAGTCCGCATGGGCAACTCAGACCATAGACTACAAAGTCTGATGAGCAGTTGAAGAAGTCTTTTAACATATAGGTTTTACCTTTAGTAACAAAGGACTTCTGACCATGATGGATGAAATGGCAGGAGTTCTAAAAGATGCGTTCCATCACGTAGAGCATGGAACGGTCATACATACGTGATGGAACGCATCTTTTAGAACTCCTGTCTTCTTATAGATGGGAGTCCTCTTATGTATGGCTTTCACTCGATGTATGCTCTCTGTATACCTCTATTCCACACCAGTTCGGATTGATGGCATTGGAGCAATCTTTATCTACGGATCCTTTAATGAACATGCGTCAGGCTAGATTTATCATAGAGGTCACAGAGTTCTGCCTGACGCACAATTATTTTACTTTTAATGGAGATTTTTTTCATCAAATACAGGGTACGGCGATGGGAGCTAATTTTGCTCCGTCCTACGCCAATTTAGCTATGGGCTTTTGGGAAAACGAATACATCTATAATCATAACCCCTTTGCAGCCAACATAGTGTTCTTTGGCAGGTATATTGATGATTTGATTATCATCTGGGATGGTGACTCCGAGCTCATTACTCCTTTTGTGAAACACTGCAATGATAATCCTTATGGACTTTCATTCACATCTGTCACAGACTGTGCCACCATAGCCTTTTTGGATTTAGAATTGGGTCACGAAGGTTCAGTTATCACCTCTAAGAACTATACCAAGCCTACCGCAGGCAACTCGTATTTACACTACAACAGTTGCCATTTTCCAAAGTGGATCACCAACATCCCAAAAGGGCAGTTTTGTCGTCTCCGACAAAATTGCACAAAAGATTCTGATTACACTGCACTTAGTGTTAATCTTAAAAGGAAGTTTCTGGATAAACAATACCCAGAGTCCTTGGTTGATGAAGCCTACAATTACTACCTTCACGGCAAACCTCCTAGAGATAGTACATCTCCCAAAGACTGTTTTAGCAGATTTGTTACTACCTTCCACCACAAATTCAAACACATGGAAAAAATTCTATCTAAACATTGGGATATTTTACAACAGGATCCCCACCTCTCAGCCGTACTACCTTCACATCCCAAAGTCACATACCGTAGGGCCCCTAACCTAAAGAGTAAAATTGCTCCCAGCAAACTCAAATCCACTGTACCTTCTCCTGCTGTACCCACACTAATACCCCTGGTGGGTATGTATCAGTGCCGCAAGGCCTTGTGCAAAACTTGCCATTTCGTCCATCATGGTCAGAAGTCCTTTGTTACTAAAGGTAAAACCTATATGTTAAAAGACTTCTTCAACTGCTCATCAGACTTTGTAGTCTATGGTCTGAGTTGCCCATGCGGACTGATCTATGTAGGCCGTACCATCAGGGCTCTCAGACAGAGGTTCGGTGAGCACAGAAGGATAATTGAAGGTGGCACTGATCCACATAGTGTCCCTAGACACTTTGCGGTGGCCCACTAGAGCTCGACAGTGGGACTCAGGGTATGGGTAATCGAACAAATTCCCAGATCCCTGTCTCCCGCTGAAAGATTCAAGAAGCTCTGTTCCCAGGAAACTTTTTGGATATATACCTTAGATGCCCTATCGCCAGGAGGAATTAACGAAAGTATAGAGATCTCTACTATTCTTTAAAATCTTTTATACACATATTCCTTTTAATAGTTTTGTTTTTTGCTTTTTCACCTGATTTGTAGCCTTTTAGGCTCTGTGCGAATATTTTTGAATATTTTTAAATCTTACTCTGCATCTGCGTGTGCTGTGTGCGTGCGCAATTTTGCATGCGCATACATGCACACACATATGCAACAGCCATTTCAATAAGAACTTTTATTAATTATCATTAATTAATTTAGTGATAGTTAGATCTCTTCCTTTTTTAACCAATTGTCAACCAATTGTGTGTTTTTATATAAGGCCTGATTTGTGTGTGATGGAGAGATACATGCCCATTTCCTTCTCTCCTTCCTCCCTCCCCCCCCCCCCCCTTCCTTCCAGTTCTATTATAACATTCTCCATACCATAATTATTTCTATAGGCATGGACATATATACCTGTATATATTCATATATATATATATATATATATATATGTTTTGCCTTCCCCCCCCCCCCCCTCCATAGACTCATCATATTCATATATTCATGTATTTATTTATATCAACAGATATCCACCCTTTATATACACTTGCCCCTTTCCATTGCATAATTTATATTTCCATACATTATTATTATCATCATTACTCATACATTTATTTATATTCCAATTATTTTATTTATTATTTATTATTTATTTATTTTTATTATTATTTTTATCATTCCCATTTTATTTCATTTACATATATATTTTCTCCAGCCATATACCATCTCATAAGATGTATTTATTTATATGTATTTTCATTTATATCATAGTTCCCTCCCAGCCACACACCCTCTGTACTAATTGAACCTTCTATTCTTAGATCATTTTCATTTTCTTTTCTTTTCACATAATCGCCTCCTTATCATTGTCATGCTCCTTTACTTAATACTTCACTGCTGACACTTTTGATTGTTCCTCTGACCACTTCCTGTAGTCCCGGTCCCGTCCCTCCCCCCCCTTCATCCACACCAATCATCACATTTTCTGTTCTGTTTAAGCCGCCCTATCCCATCCATCCTCAGCCTGATGAAGGGGCGCGGCTGTCACGTCATCACAGCCCGTACGCCCTGCAACGCGTCGCTCGACTCATGACGTCATCACTCCTCGCCGGATGTTTACGTTCTTCCATGCTCTCCATGCTTTCCACCTAGTATTGTGACTTGTCACCGCTGCGGCCGGCCTCACATCTCAGCGGTACCTCTCCTCACACACAGGCAGAGCCCCCCGCCAGGAGTTGTTTTTGACTGACTTGAACCTTTGATGGATGATGTCCTCTTCAGTATTGATTACCATTTTATGCCTATTGATGACCTTCAACATGTGAGTTTGATCATCATTATCTTTTTATGAATAAACCTTGTTTTTAGTCTACACCCAGAGGCGCCTCTCTCTTTTGCTGGTTCACATGTTGTGTGAATCGGATGCAGTTCCAAATGCATCCAATTCGCATATATGTGAACCAAAGTTAAAATGGAAGGAAAAACACCAAATAGTAAATGGAAATATGACAAAATAAACTACAAAAACTGGAAATGTAAGAAAACAAAAAAGACTATCACAAGTGTAAAATTTATAATTCACTTCAAAACCTTGATGCCTAAGGGCAGACAGAGATCAAAATGAGAAGGAAGTAACACACAAGCAATGGCTGTATTTCTGTTATCTTCAATTAATATTTAGAAGTCCGTGTTTAAAGTGTCAGTTTTGCAAACTATACTAATCTTGTTATGATTTGAGGCTTTGATGTGATTAATAGGCTTCAATTGCAATGAAAATAAACTTCATAGACAAAGCGACTTACAAGGCTAATAAATCAAATACTATGAACCTTGTTTGCAGATTATAAGTGACTATTTGCATAACTTTGAAGTTGTTATAATGATGGAAGTCAAATAATTAAAATGACACCCTAAATTTGAATTTCCAAATGCATTTCTTTGTGGGAATCTCTACTGGATGTCTCATTTCATGTGCAATATCAAAAATGAATAAAATTATTAATTTTGTTAAAAAAATATTTTTACAAAGTACTACCAAATATGATGTTTCAAATACATGAGATTAGATTCGTTATGGCTTACCGTATATTAAAAGTCTATATGAAACTGGTTGTTTGCAGACTGAATAAACCTTAATTTTCTCCTTTTTTCTCAAGCAATGTGATATAATCTCTGCTCCATCCAGCAGCAATAGTGTTACAGATTTAAGTGGATCCTTTGTGGGTTATTTACGAAAGGCAAATCCACTTTGCACTACAAGTGCATTGCAAGTGCAGTTGCTGTAGATCCGAGGGGGACAGTGCACTTGTAGTGCAGAGTAGATTTCCCTTTAGTAAATCAACCCCATTGTGTCAAAGTAGATAGAGCCAACAGTAAAGGTTCTTTGTCTTCACCTGATGAGAAGATTGTGTGGTTGAAAACTTGCTTCAGAACAGCTTCCAGACACATCTCTAGGGATTGCTTTGCTTGCGACTATTCACCATCCATACAGGACTAAGCAATCATTATCTTAGTCAGTTCAGAGATCAGTAAAATTGGGTAAAGGAATTCCTATCAAATGCTGTTCAGAGAGGAAGATAGTATATAGCCTTATACACACGATCGGATTGTTGGCCAACAAAACTGTGGACTTTTGTGCGAATGGCGTTGGCCCAAACTTGTCTTGCATACACACGGCCACACAATTGTTGGCCAACAATTACGAACGTAGTGACGTACTAGACGTACTACGTGTTTTTTCAGCTCTTTAGCGCCATCCTTTGGGCTCCTTCTGCTTATTTCGTGTTAGTAGAAGTTTGGTGAGTGTTGATTTGCGCTTTTCATTTCACACTTTTCATTTCGCACTTTTCATTTTGCGCTTTTCAGTTCGCGCTTTTTAATTCATTTCTGAACGGCCGATCGTCAACCAGACATGCTGTGGAATCAGAGGAGATGACGTGTTATTTATTATTGGCCTTGGAGTTATTGCTTTGACATTATTTTTTTGGTTGAATAATAATTTGATTTGGTATATTTTCTATATTTTTGGATGCATAGAATGCACTTTATGGTTATGGTTATCTATTGGCAGATAGCATGTCTAATTTTATTTGTTTTTTTGTTTTTTAATGCACAATAAAAAAAATTGTGGAGAATAATACTTGGCTATGTGTTTTACTTCAAATGACAGTTTGGCAGTAGGCAGTTACGTTTTAAAAATACAATGTAAAATTGACAAGGAACACCAACATAGTTGTATCTTTGATCATAAAAACTACGGGATAATGGTGTTGTGGTAACTTGCCCAAATTAAAAAAAAAAGCATTATAATATTCTTCTTGATATCACTAGAAAAAAGAAGCCTTTGAAAATTTGTTTGCAATAACTCCATAAGTATCACCAGCTAAGCAGCTTCATTATTATCCCATTAAAGAAGAAGAGAATTGTGAGTAGGGATGAGCCGAACACCCCCCTGTTCGGTTTGCACCAGAACATGCGAACAGGAAAAAAGTTTGTTCGAACATGCAAACACGTTAAAGTCTATGGGACACGAACATGAATAATCAAAAGTGCTAATTTTAAAGGCTTATATGCAAGTTATTGTCATAAAAAGTGTTTGGGGACCTGGGTCCTGCCCCAGGGGACATGGATCAATGCAAAAAAAAGTTTTAAAAACGGCCAATTTTTCAGGAGCAGTGATTTTAATAATGCTTAAAGTCAAACAATAAAAGTGTAATATCCCTTTAAATTTCGTAGCTGGGGGTGTCTATAGTATGCCTGTAAAGGGGCACATGTTTCCCGTGTTTAGAACAGTCTGACAGCAAAATGACATTTAGAAGGAAAAAACTCATTTAAAACTACTCGCGGGGAGTGGACGTGTCTGAAGTGAGCTCCTGCAGCCATAGAACATACCAGGAGCGATACACGTCCATCGGACCCGCACTGACTCCACCGGGGGCCCAGGGCTAACACCAGACCAGTGGGGAGCTGCCTGGGATTGCGGGCGCACCGATCGCGGAGCTCCAGCCGCCTGAGAGGACAGGCCGCGGCTTCGGCCTACAACGGGGAGCGGCGGCCATCTTGCTCCACCCAGACGCCGTGCCGGCGTGGCCTCGGGCTGATCCACCTGCCCTGAGACCGGCTCTCCTCCTCCACGACCACTGGGGATATACAGCCTGCCACCCGGGACCAGCAATCCTCCCTGTGCCGCCCTATTAGACCAGCCAGAGGGACCTGGTAAGTGACGGCGGCCATCTTGATACACCCGGCGGCCTCTCCGTCTCTCTCCTGGGCCCAATCCACCCCCATCCACCCCCAGGAGCACCTTGGCCTGAAAAATCAAGCCCCTCAAGGGAGTATTGAAGGAGCATCTACCCCCATCTGGCACCAGTTGCAGGCAAAGCCCTAGCCCCAGGACTCTAGTGTGGCGGCCATCTTGATACACCCTGACAGCCCCCCGTCTCCTTCTCTGGGCCTAATCCAAACCATACCCACCCCCCAGGGCATCCAGGACTGGCAGACAGTGGCCCTTGACGGAGATTCCCACAAACATATACCCCCTTCAGTGTGTGGGCTGCAGACACGGCCCCGAAAACCCAGAAAGGCGGCCATCTTGCTCCACCCAAGCTGCTGCATACACATATGCTGCTAATCTCCTCCACCCCTAGGAGCCTGGTTCACTACCTACACAGCCACCAGGGTAGCCC
Source organism: Lithobates septentrionalis (assembly GCA_037952835.1). Taxonomy (NCBI): domain Eukaryota; kingdom Metazoa; phylum Chordata; class Amphibia; order Anura; family Ranidae; genus Lithobates; species Lithobates septentrionalis. Next base: position 61,237 of record JBBDGP010000050.1, on the reverse strand, counting down.
AGCAGGGCCAGCTGTGGTCCCCGTCTGTACAATTCTGCAGAGAAGCGTGACTAACCATGTATGGCTAAAGAAATGAGTTGCTGAGCCCCGTGGATGCCCGTAGCAGGCAGGCTATACTCCAGTCATCGCACATCCTTGAAAACATGTCCACGCACAGCTCTAGATCTATTGAGTCCACGGATCTACAACAGGGCACAATCCAGAGATACATGCTCCGCACATCTCAACCCAATCCCCGCACTCCCAAAGACAAGATGGCGCCCAATAGAAACTCAGGGAAGGGCAAGCCTCCTCCCCCCCTCAGACGGCAACAGACAGCAGCGAGGATCCAGATGACCCTCCGGTCCAGCACTCGGACTTACCAGCTGTAGTATCCAGATCTGGGTCCGCTATTGCCCCGCTTCTGGCCACAGGCCCTGGGGATGTGGCCCCTCGAATATCAGGAGAATTACCCAGATCTGAAGCCTCGACCCTTCTGGCGGCCTTCCGAGCGGAGTTTGAGTCCTGGGCGGTCAAAATGGAGACCTCGCTACACAAGGATATCCAGGCCCTCCAACAGCAGGTCTCCACTAATCAGACCGCTGTGTCCGCCCTAACTGACGTTCAATCTGACCATGCAGCCCGCATCACATCCCTCGAGCGGGCCTCCAAGGAACACTTGCACCGTATACGACAACATCAACTACGCATAGAAGACAGAGAAAATAGGAGCCGCAGGAATAATATACGGCTGCAAGGCATACCGGAGGCCACTGCGGGTACAGACTTGAAACCTTCTGTCACTGCCATCCTCAACCAAGTCCTGGGAAGAGAGGCCTCATCCCCTATTGAAATAGACCGGGTGCACAGAGTGGGGGGGCCGAGGAGGGAACATAGTGACCGCCCACGCGATGTCCTCTGCAGGGTTCACTATTTCACCCTTAAGGAAGAAATTATGCGCAAGGCATGGCGTTTGGGTCCCGTGGACTTTGATGGATCTGCTATCCACCTATACCCAGACCTCTCTCGTAACACTCTTCACATGCGCCGCATAGTCCGCCCACTCCTAGATCTGATACGCCAAGCCGGAGCAACCTACACATGGGGACACCCCTTCAGTATTAAGGTGACCAGGGCTGAGCATAAATTTGTCCTCTCAGACCCGGATCAACTCCCAGCCTTTTTCAGCTTTCTGGAGCAAGATCCAATTGATGTACCGAACTGGCTGGACCCGCCAGACGACCGTGCCAGGGTGCAAACACGAGAACCTCTTCCACAACGACGCAGACACCCGAGGTACGGATCACACTCTATTGACCCTGGTCCACGTCATCCTACCTCTCCGGAAGATTAAGGTACCCTTAAAGTGTTACAAGAAGCCAATCCAACGCTCCCCATGTGACTAGCACCAGCCCAGTATAATGCGTATCTCTTGTCTCCTGGACAGGTCGATGTTTGGAACCCCCCCCCATAGGATTTTCTTGGGGGGGTTTATATATTATATATATTTTTTTATATATATATATATATATATTTTTTTTTTTTTTTTTCCCTCATCGGTTCCACATGACTACAGCTGGATACGATACGGTGGGAGACAAGATAACATGATAGTACTCTAATGCCTCAAGACAGATGGTGCACCAAATTGGCGGGCCTTCTCCCTGCCCTTTGCTGGTGTGATGTACCTAGCTGGGGTTCGGGAGAGGCTATGAGACCGCAAATTCCTAATGTTTTGGATATGCAATTATTGAGCTTCTAGTACATTTTACAGCACTGCTTTATTCTCTGTGATTAGCGGAAATGTCCCACCTGGATACGGGTGGAGGGGCCGATAGATGGACTGACTAGGTCCATGGTCTCTTGCCACTATCCACATGGGCTCCTCTAGCTATCAGTATACAGGTTCTCTTACACCGACTAGTCTCACTTTAAAATGTTATTATACATTGTTACTGTTTTCAGTGTTACTACACAGATTTATCTCCGGGGCCCCATGTTGGGCCTGTATATGATATGTGTTTAAAACGTTTGTTTCCCCCCATGATATTATCTCACGGGTTGATATCTCCTCTGTGGAGGAGGGAGGGTGGGCTTGTGTGGATATTTGCCCACGCAGACCGCCACCCTCCTTCACAGATGATCTGATGTGTGTTCTGAAGTTTAAATGTTTTGTTACACTGATGTGCCTCAATTAAGCTATATATGCCTGTGCTGCTACTGGGCTCACGGCTCAGATTCTCCACCTCGACCCTCCACCCCCAATAGGCCGGGCACGAATTGTGCCTTCTTACGTGATTTCTCATGTGGAGTCCCGTATCAGTGGACCCCTTAGAGTTGTTAGGCTCCTTATTCAGGTGTCCTCCCTACCTAGTTTTTGTCCTGATATATCTTTGCTACCTTACAAGCTTTCCTCCCCCCACTCTTCCTCCCCTCTCTATTCTCTATAAGCTGACTTTCTTTTTCTCGTTCCACTATGGCTCATACAGTGCTATCTTGTCCTCGCCTGAAAATTTGTTCATACAATGTAAATGGCCTCAATATTGCATCCAAGAGAGGGCAAATCCTTTACCAAATGCATAAACAACAGGTCAATGTGTTACTGTTACAGGAAACTCATTTCCACACAAACTCCACCCCTTCCTGCTCCAATAGGTACTTTAATAGATGGTTCCACAGTACAAATCCCTCCCAGAAAACCAAAGGAGTATCTATTGCCTTCCACAAAACGCTTCCGATTGACCTGATAGACCAGCTCTCGGACCCCCAGGGAAGGTATGTGTTTGTAAAGTTCTCCTTATGGGGCACAAAATTCACTATTGCCAACCTTTACCTACCAAACACTGATCAAATATCGTCGGCTCTGCGGTACATGAGGATTTTGTCAGAATTTGCAGAAGGTAAACTAATCATAGGCGGGGATTTTAACGCCCCCTTAGATCCACTCTTAGACACATCAACCTCTCGCTCGTCCATCTCCTTTACTAAGCTAAGGGCATTTAAACGGGCTATCTACGACCTCCGTTTAATCGACATTTGGCGGGTTCTGTTTCCAACAAATCGCAACTATACCCACTTCTCCCAAGTCCACCACTCTTATAGTCGTATCGACTACTTCCTTCTTGACCATAGCTGCTTGGATTGGTCACCTGAATGCGAGATAGACTCAATGGTCTGGTCCGACCACTCACCTATCTATCTGACACTATCGATCCCTTCCACGCCGGTGAAGGAATGGACGTGGAGGCTGAACGATTCCCTTCTTACGGAACCTGATTGTTCCCACAAGGTTTCAGAAACAATTTCTAATTTTTTCATAGACCATGCCTCGGACACTACCTCACTACCCTTACAATGGGAGGCGCTTAAAGCAGTCCTGCGAGGTATCTTTATCCAGATGGGAACCCGTGTGAAAAAGGCTCGATCAACTGCAATAACATCAGCAATTCAAAAGCTCCGAGACCTTGAGACACAACATAAACGAGCCCCAACTGTGGAGACCCTTATAGAGGTCTCAACGGCTCGATCCCAACTTAAGGACCTGTATGAGGCCTCAGCTCGTACCTATGCGGACAGACTTGCCTTACATCATTACCGATTTAGAGATAAATGCGGTAGACCGTTAGCTCGCACTCTCCACCCAAACATGTCTTCAACATTCATACCCCATATTCGGGCCCCTTCTGGAGAAATGCTTAGTGAGCCCTCTAAGATATCACAAACATTCCGAGATTTCTACCAAACACTTTACAATCTACCGCCCAGCGTCTCTCCTGGCCCAACCCTTGCCCCTGAACCTGATAGACAATCTTATATTGAGGAAACTGAACTCCCTACTTTGGATGGCGATACCGTAGAAGAGCTGGAGCAAGTAATTACAGAGGATGAGGTAATGGGAGCGATAACGGCCACCCCGTCCGGTAAAAGCCCGGGTCCCGACGGATTCACCCCTAAATTTTACAAAACATTTGCTCTCCAACTGACCCCCTTCTTGGTTAGGGTGTTCAACACCCTATCGGAAGGCTCAGCGTTTCCTCCACAAACACTCGAAGCCCACATTACCATTATCCCAAAACCAGATAAGGACCCTACTTTGTGTGCTAATTATAGGCCCATATCGTTAATTGGAGTGGACTTGAAATTATATGCCAAAATTTTAGCCACTAGATTGCAGCCGCTCCTCCCCCGCCTCATACACCTGGACCAGGTGGGTTTTGTTAGTGGGCGCGAGGCAAGGGACAACACCCTAAAAACCCTGCTTCTTACCGACTATGCCCGCACCCATGATGTCCCTTTATGCCTTTTGACGGTCGACGCCGAAAAAGCATTTGACCGGGTCGACTGGCAATTCCTCCAGCTGTCCCTGAAGCAAATAGGTCTGGGCCCCAAAATGATATCCCGAATTATGTCCCTTTACTCCTCTCCCTCTGCTAGAATTCGGGTGAATGGTTCATTGTCACCTACATTTTCCATCCACAATGGGACACGGCAGGGCTGCCCTCTATCTCCCCTCCTCTATGTACTGGTCATGGAACACCTGGCAATTGCCTTGCGCAATAACCCTAACATTTCAGGTATATCAATAGGACCCACTCATTCCAAACTGGCTCTCTTTGCGGATGACCTGCTAATGTTTATAACCCAACCCCATATATCCTTACCACATATAATGCAGGAATTCACGAGGTTTGGGAAGCTGAGCAATTTCAAAGTGAATCATACTAAATCAGAAATCCTGAACATCTCACTGTCCCAGGAGGCCCTCCGCCAAGTCTCCACTAAGTATCCTTTTAAAACAGGTTCCACTTCCATCCGTTATCTCGGAATCCAAATACCCACAGAAGGATCCCAATTATTCTCTCTGAACTATGCTCCCCTTCTGCTTAGAACCAAGACGGATCTCTCAAACTACACGAAGAAGCGCCTTTCGTGGTTGGGCCGGGTGAATGCCCTAAAAATGGACGTTCTTCCTTGGTTTCTCTATTTGTTTCAGACAATTCCCATATCCATACCCTCCTGGTTCTTTAAGAAGCTCCGCCAACTATTCTCCTCCTTTATATGGGGAGGGGCTCGTCCTCGGATACGCTATGAGACTCTCTCGCTCCCCAAGATTCGTGGAGGAGCTGGAGCTCCAGATGCCTCTATATACTATAAGTCAGCAGTACTCACGCGTATAATTAACTGGTTCCATCATTCCTCCACCAAATTATGGGTACAAATAGAGAGCCATATCAATTCGATAGATCTCCGCGCCTTACCGTGGACGCCTATCGAATTCCTGAAAGGAGGGATACCCCTGAGCGACCTTACACAACAAACCATACAAATTTGGACCCGAATGAATTCCTCCAAGACCCTATCTCCTCTGAAGGGACCCATGACTCCACTATTTGGGACCCCGGCTTTTCCTCCGGCCCTACAGGGAGCAAGTTTTGGACCTTGGTGTAAGGAAGATCACAGACGACTTGCCCAAGTCTTGCGATCAGACTCTTCCCTGACTCATGACATCCCCTCCGGCCCATCTTCCCATACCTCGACGCATTGGCTGCAGAGGCAACAGGTGATATCCTTCATTCGCACCTTCCCATCCCTGCCTGATATACTTGCTGACTTAACAGACTTAGAGAACATGCTGCTCCAGACCGCCCCCCCCCCCACACATGTGGTCTCTCAACTATATTCGCTCATACATATGGCTTATAATCCTGACCTCCCCCCATACACACAGGCCTGGAAGGAAGATCTGGGTCACCCCATTTCACCTATAGACTGGCAAAAGTGTTTCATTCTCACAAAATATCTTTAGCCTCCAAAGCCCAAGAAAAAGGATTTAAGTTGTTGACCCGCTGGTACAGATGCCCCTCGACTTTGCACTGGATAAACCCGGCACTCCCGGATACCTGCTGGCGTTGCTTGTCATCCAAGGGAACCTTACTCCACATCTGGTGGGAATGCCCCCCTGTGCGGAGGTTCTGGCAGAAGATCCTCGACTTGTACTGCAGACTCATGGCGACCTCAATCACACCCTCTCCTGAGGTAGTTCTGCTATCTTTGCTCCCTGGACCGATTAAATCGGTCAAAAAAGACGTTTTGCGTCACTTTCTGGCGGCTGCCAGAACAGTTCTGCCCAGACATTGGAAGTCGACGAGCATGCCTTCCCTGGGGGATTGGGCAATTGAAGTGGACCAAATTAACGGATTGGAACGAATGTTGTCGCAGGAAGCGGGTAAGGAGGAGCAATTCTCCAAGACCTGGACCTCATGGTCTATGTTTCGCTACTCCTCAGAATTTATTTCATGGGCCGCAGAGGAATCCACCGACACATCTGTATAGCCACGGTGGAAAATTTCTCTTATTTTCTACTTCCCTTACTGCCTTGACCCTCCTATCCCAACTATCTCCCTTTTCTCCCTTCTCCTTTCCCTTTAAATGTTTGCGCTACACGCTCACCTACAACATAATCTCTAGTCTCATGAGACCGGAACGGTGCCACACACAGAGCTTCCCCCTCAGAGAAAACGTGCTCAGCGCAGAAGTAAATGCCCTAGCCTACATACAATGCGTGGGCACCACTCGTTGAGTAGATAGTGGTGCTCGCATAATATTACTAAGCCAGGTTAGACGCCGTAGGTATACAGGCTTATATACCATATCAATCAACCAAAGTTCATGTATTATCTAAACCATGAGATGGTACGACAACAGTGTTACACGAATGTTTACGAATATACGAATGTATATCTTTGTTATATGTTATTGGACGACTTATATGTATACTGTACTTCTTTGCAATGATATTTTGCCTATCAATAAAATAAGATTGAATTAAAACTACTCGCGGCTATTGCATTGCCGACAATACACATAGAAGTTCATTGATAAAAACGGCATGGGAATTCCCCACAGGGGAACCCCGAACCAAAATTTAAAAAAAAAATGACGTGGGAGTCCCCCTAAATTCCATACCAGGCCCTTCAGGTCTGGTATGGATATTAAGGGGAACCCCGTCCAAAATTTTAAAAAAATGACGTGGGGTTCCCCCTAAATTCCATACCAGGCCCTTCAGGTCTGGTATGGATTTTAAGGGGAACCCCGCGCCAAAAAAAAAAAAAAAACGACGTGGGGTCCCCCCAAAAATCCATACCAGACCCTTATCCGAGCACGCAACCTGGCAGGCCGCAGGAAAAGAGGGGGGGACAAGAGTGCGGCCCCCCCTCCTGAACCATACCAGGCCACATGCCCTCAACATTGGGAGGGGGCTTTGGGGTAGCCCCCCAAAACACCTTGTCCCCATGTTGCCTCATCCCCACAACCCTGGCCGGTGGTTGTGGGGTCTGCGGGCGGGGGCTTATCCAAATCTGGAAGCCCCCTTTAACAAGGGGACCCCCAGATCCCGGCCCCCCGCCGTGTGAAATGGTAAGGGGGTACTTACCCCTACCATTTCACTAAAAAACTGTCAAAAATGTTAAAAATGACAAGAGACAGTTTTTGACAATTCCTTTATTTAAATGCTTCTTCTTTCTTCTATCTTCCTTCATCTTCTTCTTCTGGTTCTTCTGGCTCTTCTGGTTCTTCCTCCCGCTCCCGCTCTTCTCTTCATCTTCTTCATCTTCTTCTTCTCTTCTTCTTTTCTTCTCTTCTTCTCTTCTTCATTTTCTTCTCCGGGCCGCTCCGCACCCATGCTGGCATGGAGGGAGGCTCCCGCTGTGTGACCCGTCAAGTCACCGTGCATCAGAGGGGGGCGGGGTCACCGTGTGGTCCCGCCCCCCGTCATTTAAGAACCGTCAGATGAGGAGACACTGTCAAGAAGAGAATGAAGAAGAGAAGAAGAGAAGAAGGAAGAAGAGAAGAAGATGAAGAAGAAGATGAAGAGAAGAGCGGGAGCCTCCCCCCATGCCATGGGTGCGGAGCGGCCCGAAGAGAAGAAGATAGAAGACGCCGCGGAGGAGATGCTGGACGAGAACGCCGAAGGAAGAACCAGAAGAAGAAGAAGATGAAGAAAGATAGAAGAAAGAAGAAGCATTTAAATAAAGGAATTGTCAAAAACTGTCTCTTGTAATTTTTAACATTTTTGACAGTTTTTTAGTGAAATGGTAGGGGTAAGTACCCCCTTACCATTTCACACAGGGAGGGGCCAGGATCTGGGGGTCCCCTTGTTAAAGGGGGCTTCCAGGTTCCGATAAGCCCCCCGCCCGCAGACCCCCACAACCACCGGCCAGGGTTGTGGGGATGAGGCCCTTGTCCTCATCAACATGGGGACAAGGTGTTTTGGGGGGCTACCCCAAAGCACCCTCCAAATGTTGAGGGCATGTGGCCTGGTACGGTTCAGGAGGGGGGGCGCACTCTCGTCCCCCCTCTTTTCCTGCGGTCTGCCAGGTTGCATGCTCGGATAAGGGTCTGGTATGGATTTTTGGGGGGACCTCACGCCGGGTTTTTTTTTTGGCGCGGGGTTCCCCTTAAAATCCATACCAGACCTGAAGGGTCTGGTATGGAATTTAGGGGGAACCCCACGTCATATTTTTTTAAAATTTTGGCTGGGGTTCCCCTTAATATCCATACCAGACCTGAAGGGCCTGGTATGGAATTTAGGGGGACTCCCACGTCATTTTTTTTTTAAATTTTGGTTCGGGGTTCCCCTGTGGGGAATTCCCATGCTGTTTTTATCAATGAACTTCTATGTGTATTGTCGGCAATGCAATAGCCGCGAGTAGTTTTAAATGGGTTTTTTCCTTCGAAATGTCATTTTGCTGTCAGACTGTTCTAAACACGGGAAACTCGAAAAATGCGACAACACACATTTGTCCACGGAACATTTGAAAACCTGCTAGCTAACATTTGTTGGCGGAAAGTCCGACAACAATTGTCCAATGGAGCATACACACGCTAAGAGTTCACCACATAGCACTGATAATTAGCACTGATACCAATCTAGTATTGCTATACCTACCATATTTGCTAAAAGGTCAGGACAGGCAATAAATAAAAAAACAAAAAAAATTAAGTCAATCCATAATCAAGGGAATTTATTCAGAAGCAGCAGACAATGGAAAAGCCAAATTCACAACCTACCCAAGATTTCCCCATCTACCACTGGCAATCACTATCTTTACTAATCCAGAACCATTGTAACTACCATGTTAGTTCAAAAGTCAGAACAGGCAATACACAAAGAAAATAAACCAGAATTTAAGCCAACCAATGATCAAAGGAATCTAGTCAGAAGCAGATGACAGTGGACAAACCAAGTTCTGACCAGAAGCATGGGATCAGGGTCGGGTACCAGAGTTCTTAAAATGGTAAAAGATCCAAATAATCTTAGGAATATCTTTACAAATGTTGATTAAAAAACAAGCATAGCTGTCTAAATCAGACTGAAAGTTTACCCCTCTCCCGCTTTTACCAGCCTTAAAAAAAATGTGAGCTTTTTTTTTTACTCACCAGACTCTCTCATTCATGTCTCTTGCTGGAGTTACTTTTAGGATCAATGATCAGTAATCGTTTGCTGCCGCCAGTGACCTTGACCACGCTTCTGCTAGACAGCCAATACAACATGTCAACAGCACCCATGCAGTAGCACGGAGGCCCGAAAAAAGGTCTTCATTACAGGGAAAAAAACAGGCGACTTAGAACCTGGCACAGCAGATGACCATGGATTTAGGTAAGTAAATGGGGCTTCCAACTTGATTAAGATTGTTGTTTAAACTAACTCAACAATAGGGGAAAATGAAGAGCCGCTGCTCCACAATTACCTCACTGTATACACAAGTTTATTCCACAAAGTAATCCTCAACTGAAGACCATCTACTCTAATATGCTTCACCCACTAGGGCTTAGTCATAGAGCGATTAGTTGGGGGAGAAGAGGGGGCTTAATGCCCATAGTTTCACTTCCAACCTAGTGAGCACAAAAAATAGTTTAATTACTGAGAACATATCACCCGCATGTGCACCTAAGCAGAAAATATTTGACTAAATCCTTTAGGATGATGCCAAAAAGGTAAGCAGTCATGGGCAGTTCATTATAAACCCTAACTATCAAACAGGGTCTTCTCTAACCCAGAATACTCCATTTAGTTAAAATTTGTGAAAATGTAGAAGAACAGGCTTGATGTTCAACCTATTTACGTAAAGTGCTCAATTAAGGCTTGGTTTAGTTTCAGCTAGGGATGAGCCGAACAACCTCAGGTTCGGTTCGCACCAGAACCTGCGAACGGACCGAAAATTCACATGAACGTTAGAACCCCATTGACGTCTATGGGACTTGAACGTTCAAAATCAAAAGTGCTCATTTTAAAGGCTAATTTGCATGGTATTGTCCTAAAAAGGGTTTGGGGACCCGGGTCCTGCCCCAGGGGACATGTACCAATGCAAAAAAACTTTTAAAAACGGCCGTTTTTTCTGGAGCAGTGATTTTAATGATGCTTAAAGTAAAAAAAAAAGTGAAATATTCCTTTAAATATCGTACCTGGTGGGTGTCTATAGTATGCCTGTAAAGTGGCGAGTGTTTCCCGTGCTTAGAACAGTCCCTGCACAAAATGTCATTTTTAAAGGAAAAAAAGTCATTTAAAACTACTTCCGGCTTTAATATAATGTCGCGTCCTGGCAATATGGATGAAAATCAGTGAGACAAATGGCATGGGTACCCCCAATCCATTATTAGGTCCTTTGGGTCTTGTATGGATATTAAGGGGAACCCCACACCCAAATTAAAAAAGGAAAGGTATGGGGCCCCCAGGCCCTATATACTCTGAACAGCAGTATACAGGCGGTGCAAACAAGACAGGGACTGCAGATTTGTTGTTAAGTAGAATCTGTTTGTAATTTTGAACTGGTATATTTTTAACCAGTTTAGCTCCAGCCAAAAAATCTATTTTAAGCTTTTTGGAAAACCTAGGGAAGGGTTATCACCCCTGTGACATTTGTTTTGCTGTCTGTGCTCCTCTTCAGAAGATTTCACCTCACGTTTTGTCCCAATGACAAATGTTTTTTGAAAATTTGGGTTTTTTTGTGAAACAAGGATTGGTGATAAAGCATCAGTGGAAAGGAGAAAAGTTTTTTCCATATTAACTCTTACAGCAGAGAATTTCCCTACCTAGGGGTAGATTTCATCTCACTTGCTGTTGTCTCCTTCCATTTGCAAGTAGGAGTCGTTTGTAAGTTGGATGTTTGAAAGTAGGGGCCTGCCCTATATACTCAGCAGAAATTTGGGTCTTAGGTGTTGTTGCGGCCACAACACTGTAAGCCCTCACAGGGCCCTGCTGTGAAATATTAGATCAAGAATTGCAAACACATGCCCCTGTTGAGCAGGGGCAGAAAAATTGGGCCTTTGGTGGTGGTGGTGGTGCTGGTGCCACAACACTGTAAGTACTCACAGATACTCTTGAAACAGGCCCTGCTGTGAAATATTAGATCAAGAATTCAAATGACATGTCCCTGTTGAACAGGAACTAGCCCTGCTGCAAAGAATTGCATCAAAAATTGTAATTACACGCCCCTGTTAAACAGGGGCTGAAAAATTGGGCCTTAGGCACTGGTGATGGTGCCACAACACTGCAACCCCTCACACATACTCTAGTTGGAGTGCAGGAACTAGCCGTGCTGCAAAGAATTGCATCAAAAATTTTAATTACACGCCCCTGTTAAACAGGGGATGAAAAATTGGGCCTTAGGCACTGGTGGCGGGACTGACGGTGCCCAGAACCAAAAATGTTCTTACAAGCTATCAGCATGATCATTGAGGAGGAAGAGGATAATTTCTCAGCATAACAGGATTGTCACTCAGCATCAGCATAGGCAGTCTTTGAAGGGATCTGGCATTTCCAAAAAATTTATTCGGTTACATCAGCATCAGGTGCTTGGTAGCTGGTGGTGATCCAAGACTGATTCATTTTTATGAAGGTCAGTCGATCGACCGAGTTGGTGGACAGATGCACCCTGTGATCGGTTACAAAGAATCCAGCAGCACGGAATGTGCGTTCCGAAAGAATGCTGGATGCAGGACAGGCCAGTAGCTCAATTGCATACTGTGCAAGCTCTGGCCAGTGATCCATCCTCAAGACCCAGAAACCCAGAGGATTTTCAATGGGAAAGGTGTCCAAGTCAGATCTTGCCCCTAGGTATTCCTGAACCATGTAAAACAGACGCTGGCTATGTTGCTGGAACCGATCATACCTTGGGGCTGCAGACTAAAAAATTGTCTGAACGCATCGGTCAGATGGCCACCTTCTCCACCGCTCCTTTTTTGACTGTCCGAAGCCTCAGCAACACGCTGTCCAGAAACAGGAGTTTGTAACCTCCCAGTCTCTGGGAACGCATTGCACAGACCTTTCTGCAAGGCCTCCCGAAGATGTTTCATCCTCTGCTCCCTCTGCGACAGCAAGATAAGCTCCGCAACCTTACCCTTGTAATGTGGATCAAGGAGGGTTGCCAGCCAGTATTGTTCCTTCTCCTTGATACCACAAATACGAGGATCCTTCCGCAGGCTTTGCAGGATCAGGGAGGCCATGCAGCGTAGGTTTGCTGAGGCATTCGGTCCAGAGTCCTCTGGGTCACTAAGGACAACATGATCCGCAGCCACCTCCTCCCAGCCACGTACAAGTCCATGTGTTTCTTGGGACTGTAAATGATCCCTTAAAGACTGCTGCTGATGCTGAGTGCCAGGCTCCACCTCCATACTGACACAATCCTCCTCCTCGTCCTCTTCCTGTGTGATCGGTGGGCACACAGGAACACTGTCTGGATAAAGGGGACCTTGAGAGCTAAGGAAGTCCTCCTCTTCCTGCTTCAAGTGCCCTGTCCATTATTCCATGCAGCTTGTGCTCCAACAGGTGGACAAGGGGGGCAGTGTTACTGATGCACGCACTGTCACTGCTCACCATCCTCGTGGCCTCCTCAAATGGTGACAGGACAGAGCATGCATCCCTGATCATGGCCCACTGGCGTGGGAAAAAAAAACAAGCTCCCCTGACCCTGTCTTGGTGCCATAGTCGCACAGGTATTCATTGATGGCCCTCTGCTGCATGTGCAGCCGCTGCAGCATGGCCAATGTTGAGTTCCGTCTGGTGGGCATATCACAGATTAGGCGGTTCTTGGGCAGGTTAAATTCCTTTTGGAGGTCTGCCAGCCGAGCACTGGCATTATATGAGCGGCGGAAATGCACACAGACTTTCCTGGCCTTCCTCAGGACATCCTGTAAGCCCGGGTACCTGCCCAAGAACCGCTGCACCACCAAGTTAAGGACGCGAGCCAAACATGGCACATGGATCATTTGTCCCTGTCGGAGGGCGGAGAGGAAGTTGGTGCCATTGTCGCCAACCACAATTCCTACCTTAAGTTGGCGTGGCGTCAACCACCTCTGAACCTGCCCTGCAGAGCTGACAGAGCCTCTGCCCCAGTGTGGCTCCTGTCCCCCAAGCACACCAGCTCAAGCACTGCATGGCATCTTTTGGCCTGCATACTTGTGTAGCCCCTTGAACACCTACGGAGCACCACTGGTTCAGAGGACAAAGCACAGGAAGAGGCCAGGGAGTTAGAAGAAGAGGAGGGGGTGGAGTCTACCAACTGAAAAGGTAGCAGTTGAAGTGCTAGCAGTTTTGCCAAGCTAGCATTCAACCGCTGGGCATGTGGATGGCTGGGAGCGAACTTCTTTCGGCGGTGCAGCAGCTGGGGCAGGGAAATTTGCCTGGTACAATCTGATGTCGGTGTACTGAAAGCAGATTGCCCACAAGTACTTGGCTGTGACACACCTTATTCTACACCTTCATTCCTCTCAGTGCAGGTCTCAGAGAGGACTGAAGGTATAGTGGCGTTGGAGATCTCAGCTGATGAGGAGCAAGGAGAGGTCCTCTTTGTTCTTTGGTGTGGGTCTTTTAGGTACGCTTGCCAACGAACTGCATGGCAGGTCAACATATGTCTGGGCAAGCATGTGGTGCCCAAGCGGGAGATGTTTTGGCCACGCGAGATACGCTTGAGACATATGTTGCAAATAGCAGCGGTGCGATCTGATGCACTCGTCTCAAAAAAGCCCCACACCAAAGAACTTTTGGAATAACGCGCAGAGACAGCAGTGCCCTGCACATGCGGAGCTTTGCGGTGTGATGCAGTCAGTGTGCTGCCCTTAGGCTGGCCCCTGGAGGGCATCCTGCCTCGTTGGTGATGTGCCTCCTCCTCCTCTCTCCTATCAGGCACCCACATGGAGTCAGTGACCTCATCATCCCCTCCCTCCTCATCACTGGAGCAAACCTGGCAGTATGCTGCAGCTGGGGGAGCATGACTGCCAGAATGCTGTCCTTCTTGGGCACCCCCTCTGTCCGTGCTCACGTTACTGACTTCATCTAGCTCAGTATCATCATCAGAGCCTTCTAAACGCTGGGCATCCTCCTGGAGCATGTACCCAACACTGTGGTCAAACAGTTCGAGGGACTCCTCAGGAGGACATGGTGGGGGTAGGGAAGGAGTCACTGATGCCATTGAGCCGAGGAAAGAGGCCGTGTTGGCAGCTGCTTTGCCAGACAAAGTACCCTGAGCATGGGTGAGAGAGGATGAGGAGGATGAGGACGGCTTGATCACCCACTTGATCAAGTCTTCCGCATGTTGCGGCTCAACACGGCCAGCTGCTGAAAAAAAGGCCAAGCATGTCCCACGGCCACGTGCTGATGAGGATGCACTGTGTCCACGACCAGCACTGTTGCCTCTAGACACAGAGTCTGCTTTCCCTCTTGGCTTGTGACTGTCTGCCTCTCCTTGTTGGCCTTCCAGACATATTAATGGCCTGCAGTGAGATGTAGCTGCACTAAGCTGGGATATATATATATATATATATATATATATATATATATACTGATACTGCAGCTAGCAAAATCAACTGCCTGCCTGTAGTATGAGAACACCACCAATCTTTTACAGGTAGCTTTAACTGAACACTGTGCAGAGGTCGCACTACACTAACCTGTAACTTTAGCTGAACACTGTGCAGAGGACGCACTACAACAACGTTAAAATAATGTAGCTGCCTGCGTTAGTGATAGGATCAGGAAAACACCACCAACCTTCTACAGGTAGCTTTAGCTGAACACTGTTTTGAGGACGCACTACACTAACATGTAAATAATGTAGCTGCCTGCGGTAGTGATAAGATCAGGAAAACACGACCAACTTTCTACAGGTAGCTTTAGCTGAACACTGTGCAGAGGTCGCACTACACTAACGTGTAAATAATGTAGCTGCCTGCGGTAGTGATAGGATCAGGAAAACACCACCAACCTTCTACAGGTAGCTTTAGCTGAACACTGTGCAGAGGTCGCACTACACTAACTTGTAGCTTTAGCTGAACACAGTTCAGAGGACACAATACACTAACTTGTAGCTTTAGCTGAACACTGTGCAGAGGTTGCACTACACTAACTTGTAGTTTTAGCTGAACACTGTTCAGAGGACGCACTACACTAACTTGTAGCTTTAGCTGAACACTGTGCAGAGGTCGTACCACACTAACTTGTAGCTTTAGTTGAACACTGTGAGGAGGAGGCACTACACTAACTTGTAGCTTTAGCTGAACACTGTGCAGAGGTTGCACTACACTAACTTGTAGCTTTAGCTGAACACTGTGCACTACACTAACTTGTAGCTTTAGCTGAACACTGTGAGGAGGACGCACTACACTAACTTGTAGCTTTAGCTGAACACTGTGCAGAGGTTGCACTACACTAACTTGTAGCTTTAGCTGAACACTGTGCACTACACTAACTTGTAGCTTTAGCTGAACACTGTTCAAAGGACGCACTACACTAACTTGTAGCTTTAGCTGAACACCGTGCAGAGGTCGCACTACACTAACTTGTAGCTTTAGTTGAACACTGTGCACTACACTAACTTGTAGCTTTAGCTGAACACTGTTCAGAGGATGCACTACACTAACTTGTAGCTTTTGCTGAACGCTGTGCACTACACTAACTTGTAGCTTTAGCTGAACACTGTTCAGAGGACGCACTACACTAACTTGTAGCTTTAGCTGAACACTGTTCAGAGGACGCACTACACTAACTTGTAGCTTTAGCTGAACACTGTGCAGAGGTCGCACTACACTAACTTGTAGCTTTAGTTGAACACTGTGAGGAGGAGGCACTACACTAACTTGTAGCTTTAGCTGAACACTGTGCAGAGGTCGCACTACACTAACTTGTAGCTTTAGCTGAACACTGTGCACTACACTAACTTGTAGCTTTAGCTGAACACTGTGAGGAGGACGCACTACACTAACTTGTAGCTTTAGCTGAACACTGTGCAGAGGTTGCACTACACTAACTTGTAGCTTTAGCTGAACACTGTGCACTACACTAACTTGTAGCTTTAGCTGAACACTGTTCAAAGGACGCACTACACTAACTTGTAGCTTTAGCTGAACACTGTGCAGAGGTCGCACTACACTAACTTGTAGCTTTAGCTGAACACTGTGCACTACACTAACTTGTAGCTTTAGCTGAACACTGTTCAGAGGACGCACTACACTAACTTGTAGCTTTTGCTGAACGCTGTGCACTACACTAACTTGTAGCTTTAGCTGAACACTGTTCAGAGGACGCACTACACTAACTTGTAGCTTTAGCTGAACACTGTGCAGAGGTCGCACTACACTAACTTGTAGCTTTAGCTGAACACTGTGCACTACACTAACTTGTAGCTTTAGCTGAACACTGTGAGGAGGACGCACTACACTAACTGTAAATAGTGTAGCTGCCTGACTGTGGTACTAATAGGATCAGAAGAACACCAGCAATTTTCTTCAGGTAGCTGTACTGTAACAACACCTGCCTGCCTGTCAGTAGGCAGATAATAACAGGAACGGATCTAGCTAAACTGAATACAGTGTATATATATATATATATATATATATATATATATATATATATATATATATATATATATATATATATATATATATATACACAACACCTGGGATATATATATATACACAATACACTGTAAGTGCAGCTAACTGACTGACTGTCCTGCCTAATCTATCTAACTTAAATCAAATGACAGTATCTCTCTGTCTCTCAACACCGGACCACACTACACAGGGCCGCCTTGTAGGCGGCCTTATATAGTGTGGGGCGTATACTAAACCCCTTAAGCCATAATTGGCCAAAGCCACCCTGGCTTTGGCCAATTACAGCTCTCTCTACTGACGGCGCTGTGATTGGCCAAGCATGCGGGTCATAGTGCATGCTTGGCCAATCATCAGCCAGCAATGCACTGCGATGCCGCAGTGAATTATGGGCCGTGACGCGCCACACGAATTTGGCGCGAACGGCCCATATCGTTCGCAATTCGGCGAATGGACGAACAGATGATGTTTGAGTCGAACATGGGTTCGACTTGAACACGAAGCTCATCCCTAGTTTCAGCTATGTTTCCCTGACTGAGTATTTGAAGTGAACAAACAGTAGGTTGAAATTTACACCTTTAATATATCTTCTACAAGCAGAATAAGTCAACATTAACATGAAAACATATGATGACTAAAACAACAAAACAACCTCAATAAACTTAAATCTTTTTGAAATATAGAAATAAACTATGGAAAGCCCAGAAAGCTGCCATTCGGGGCAAATTGATCCAACAGGCAGCATCCCTTAAGCGAGACTGTAAAATTTTATTTAAACAATTAGAAGCCAACTTCAATGCATTCCAATGCAACTTTTTAGTCCAGCCCCAAAGCTACCACCATTGCACTAGATAAAGCCCGACTTGAATTTGATTTATTCCTTACTGACTCTGCTGATAAACTTATCCGCAAATGCCAACATATATCCTACCTTAAGGCCAACAAACCAGACATACCTATGGCACGCACGGGCGATCCACCACCCAAAGACGTCTATACGCCTAAAAATGACTCAGGATACGTACACCAGCAATCCTGTTAAAATATTTGAGGTGTTTCGTTCTAACCTTGCCAAAGTCTACTCCCCTACACAAGACTTTGAACCGGAAAATATCACGCTCAGACCTTCAACAAGCTAGGTCCTCCCTGCCATTCACTTGGGTGACTCATCAACTTGCTTATTTAGGAGCACAAGTCACAGCCTCGTTACCATACCTCTTTGCGGCTAACTACTTACCTCTCCTAAGACAGGTAACTAGTCTCATGACGCAATGGTCCTCCCTTCCCTTATCCTGGCTAAGTAGGGTCAATGCCATGAAAATGTCAATATTGCCTAAATTCTTAAATCTTTTCAGAGTACCTCATCTCAGTACCATCATATTTCTTACGCCTTACGCAGAGTGATATCCTACATATGGGGTGCTACCAAACCTTGTATCCCTAAATCAACTCTTTACCTTTCTAAACTGAGAGGTGGTTTAGGCATTCCAAATTTCTCATCTTACTATTACACAGCGCAACTCGCACAACTGCCCAAGTACCACGCTACAGCAGAAACGCCACTGTGGGTAGTGGTCAAATCGATTGACTGCGACCCCATTTCTGTAGCAAACATGCTGTGGCTCCAAACGAAAGACAGAGCTTACCTCTCGAAACACATTACTAAACACTCCCTAAACACCTGGACAAATTTAGGGACACTTGTAATCTTCAATCCCCGTATAACCCCCTCCTCTCCTTCCTCAGAAATCCAGCATTTTATCCAGCTTGGGAATCTCCTATGGCATTCACAGCCTGGTCTGCCAAAAACCTATTCAGATTCCACATATTGGACTCTAACAATGCTATCCAAGCATTTCCTACCCTATGCAAGACTTTTGGACTCCCTAGATCTGAACTGTTTTGCTACCTGCAAATAAAAAAATTCTATATGCCCTTCCTCAGAACAGGATCACCATTGAGTCAGATGACACAATTCAAATGCATTTGCAAGAGTGACCCACACATCAAGGGACTAATACCAATCCTTTATAAACACCTAAATGTAATCTCAAACAATGCACCACCATCTTACACCACTAAATGGGCACAGGCTATGGAGAGCCCATTCGAGATCGCAGATTGGTCCAGTATCTGGCTGGTCACTAAATCCTCCTCTCCCAATTGCTCGACAATTGAAACTAACTATATATATAAGTCCTAGCACTAACTATATACATAAGTCCCCTCACAAATACTCTAGTTGAGTGCAGCAACGAACCCTCCTTGCAAAATATTGCATCAAAACTTGTAATTACATGCCCCTGTTAAACAGGGGCTGAAAAGAGGGGCGTGGTTTCGACATGCAGCAGTGAGGACGTGTTTGTCTCGAGGTCCGGGGCCGACACTGTTTTAAACATCTTTAACCAGTCAACCTAGCCGACAAACGTCTGGTAAAAAATGCGGAAGAGGACCGGCAAATCCCTGCCTAAGAAAGGACCCTCTGCTGGATCCATAAAACGTTTCCTAGCGGAACCAGAGGACAGCTTGAGCATGGATTGATTAGGCCGCTCTCCACGAGGCTCAGGCTCCGCCCCTCATTCTCGGCCTGATCCCAGACAACGATCTCCTGTCTCATCAGCCGGCTCGGAAGGTGAAGACGACACATCCAGACACTCCGGGGTAGCGTCGCTAGTGAATGATCTACCCACTAAGTCGGAGCTGACCGCCTTATTTCTGGGGCTAGAATGCTTCATCAAGAAGGAGATCTCTGCAGTTCGTTCGGACCTATCGCAAGTGTTGGAACGGGTTGAAGAATCGGAACAGAAGCTCGATCGACATACGGTCGCAATTAGAAACCTCCAAACCGCCACTCGCAACCTTGCTATATCCCACAGAATGGCCCTTTATAAGATTGAGGACCAAGAAAATCGCAGCAGGCGTAATAATATTAGGGTAAGGGGACTCCCGGAAGCTACCGGTGATGACGACCTCCTCCCTTCCCTCTGTGGTATCTTCAATGGCCTCTTAGGCCGAGCAGCCGACAGCCCTTTGAAAATTGACAGAGCACATAGAGCTTTGAGGCCTCGTCACTTGTCGTCTGAGACTCCACGGGACATTATTTGCAGGCTCCACTACTATGAGGAAAAATAGCTCATAATGCGGAATGCCCGCGAAATGGCCCCAATGGACTTTGATGGAGCCACCCTGCAATTTTTCCCAGATCTAGCAAGGGAGACGCTGGAGCGTCGCAGGGCTCTGCGACCCCTGACTGAGCTTCTTAGATCATCATCGATCAATTACCGCAAAGGGTTCCCGGCCTCCCTCATCGCCCACAAAGATGGCAAGACGGCGACTCTGCGATTCCCGGAAGAACTGGAGAAGTTTTGTCAAGACCTTAATATATCTACACCAGAACTACCGGGATGGCAGGAGGCTATCCCACAGCTTCGCAATCACTCGGAACAGCGGTGGCAAAAAGTGGATCGGAACCGTCGATCTAACACCACAGGCTCTTCCCCTCAACTTGGCTGAAAAAATGGTCTGAGTTCAAGACTTGTGTCAGTTCCTTTATGTTTGTAAGTATTTTTGAGTTCCTTTACATAATATGACTGCCATTTTATCACAGTCAGGATACCCTGTTGAGACATTTTCTACAGTTTGTTTATTGGAGTAATTACATAATCTAGGGGATAAAGGGTTGCTTCTTCTGATAACTCCTAGTGGATAATGATGTTAAGCCTAGCTGTTTATAGAGCGATTTATAGGTACTGGTTTAATTGTACTTGGCAAGTTAAGCAGTTGGCCCCGGGACAGCGAGACAGTGCCCACACTAATTCTGGGCATTCACTGTCCGTTGCCTCGAGCCACGCGCCCTCCTTTTTTGGGGCGCCGCGGGCCCTCGTGCTCTCATGTGTCTATTCCCAGTGTTGGGAGGCTCGTGGGAGCGTGGGGACCCTGGTTTACCCCAAAGGTGCACAGCAGTTTTATGCGTGCATACAAATGCCACCTCCCTTGGCGATATTACGCCTGGAGGTCGTACATTGTTAATGCTCTCTTTCCTTTCTCTTTTTGCTCTCTCTTCTCCCTACACCCCCTTCTGTCTCCTTGTTTTTTTGGTGTTCAGTCTTGGACTAGCTCACTCTGGAAAGTGCTGGGAGTGGACCTGCTCTGTCGAACCCAATGGCCATGACAAAACTAGTATCCATTAATGTGCGGGGGCTTTATGCTCCTGGTAAGAGACACGATTTATACAGAGAACTGGGTCGTTTGGGAGGAGACATTGTCTTCCTCCAGGAGACCCATCTCATACATACTACATCTGTAAAACTCTTTTCCCCTCAATATCCCACTTGGCACTATAGCCTATCTGATGTTCATAAAGCAAAAGGAATGGCCATTGGGTTTCGCAGGGGTACTCCGTTCACACTGGAATCTATGTTGAGTGACACAATGGGTAGATTTTTGTTTCTGAGGGGCAGTATGGGCGGTTTGCCATGTACTTTGGCCACGATATATGCTCCCAACCGTGATCAGGTGAGCTTTATAACCATTACCCTCAAAAAACTTAGCGAGCTTGCGCATGGCTGTATACTCCTGGCACAAGATTTTAATACTCCGATGGACCCCCTAGTGGACACATCTCGTAGTAGATCTAGTATTTCATGTAAACGTCTGGCGTTCTTACGTAAGCGGTTACATGATATGCAATTAATGGATGTTTGGAGGATAATGCACCCTAGAGAGAAAGATTTCACCCACTACTCACATATACACCATTCTTACTCATGCATCGATTATTTTTTTATGAATCATCACCACCTTTCCCTTCTCGTAGATACTAGCATTGAAACTTTTACTTTGTCGGACCATGCCCCAATCACGCTAAAATTAAAAATTCCATCCATACCACTCAAAATTACTAATTGGAAGCTTAATGACTATCTTCTCACGGAGGACATAGACAAAAAAATGATAACTGACGAATTGAAACACTACTTTCGGGACAATTCACACCCAGAGATCTCACCGGGTACACTCTGGGAGGCCCATAAGGCCTTTATCAGAGGGAAACTCATAGAACTAGGGTCTAGGAAGAAAAGAGAACGAATACACCAGCAATCAGAACTAATACAGGAGATTACTGATCTTGAGAGAAAACACAAGTTCGGACTGTCGCTTGCAGTATTCAATACTCTATCCAAGAAAAGAGAAGAACTAAAAACCCTCTTACACTTGGATAGGAAGAGACAGTTCTGTGTTATCGCTCAACGACTACACGAATGGGGTAATAAGCCTGGTAGGGTGTTAGCCCGCTCCCTACAACAGAAAAAAGCTGTGAACTTTATCGCTAGAATTAAATCTAAGTCAGATGTATTACTACATGAAACTTCTGCCATAGCAGAAGAATTTAGATCTTTTTATCAACACTTGTACCACGTACATCAGCACACATCAGATCAAGAAGCCAGAACGAAACTCATTCATGAATATTTGTTACAAGCTAATCTTCCAAAAGTTCCAGATGAAGCTTTAAGTGCACTGGAGGGAGAATTCACATCTGCTGAGCTTTGTGTGGCATTAAAATCCATGGCCAATGGTAAGGCTCCTGGCCCTGATGGCCTTACGGTAGCATATTATCGGGCCTTTACAGAAATTCTAATCCCCAGATTAACTAACTATGCTAACGCAATCTCAGCAGGTGGCAATTTTCGACCAGAAACTCTACATGCCCACATTACGATCATACCAAAACCTGGTAAGGACCCTAGTATATGTGGAAGCTATCGCCCCATCTCTCTCTTAAACCTTGATGCTAAATTATATGCCAAGGCTACTGCAAACAGGCTTCTCCCCCTGCTTCCAAAATGGGTTACTGCTGATCAAACGGGATTTATCCCAGGTAGAGAGGCAAGGGACAACTCCCTCCGTATCCTTTCACTGATTGCTCATGTTAGGGGATCGTCCCAGCCCAACCTGTTATTGTCAACTGATGCTGAAAAAGCTTTTGACAGGGTGGACTGGGAATATTTATTGGCAACCTTATCCTACATTGGCCTCGGCCCTATGCTTCTACAACAAATATCAGCCCTTTATAATTTCCCGACAGCACAACGAAGAATAAATGGCACGTTAAGTGATTCATTTACCCTTTATAATGGCACCCGTCAAGGTTGCCCTCTTTCACCAATTTTGTTCGCCTTATCACTTGAGCCATTCCTCTCCACCATCAGAAATAATACCAACATACATGGGATCTCAGTGGGGAATAGGGAACACAAGTACGCAGCCTACGCTGATGACACGCTGATGACATACTTCTTTATATCCAACAACCGGAAATTACTCTCCCAAACTTAATGGCAGCCTTCTCAAAGTTTAACCGGATCTCTAATTTTAAAATAAATATGACGAAATCTGAAATCCTTAATATTTCCTTGTCAAAGGAGATAGCGTCTCAATTGAAAGGTTCTTTCCCCTTTAGCTGGCAGTCTCACTCCCTGAAATATTTAGGTATTTTTCTCACACCCAATCCAGCGTCTTTGTTTCGCGTTAATTTTATCCCATTACTGAACACAATCAGAGCTGATCTACAGAAATGGACACAGCTAGCCCATTCATGGTTGGGAAGGATAAGTGTGGTGAAAATAAACATTCTGCCCAGACTGCTATTTTTATTTCAAATGATTCTTTAAAAAATTGTATATGTTTGGAACAGGAAATGTCCCAGACTTGCGAGAAGCTTACTTATTAGACCCAAAAAAGAAGGAGGTCTGGCTTTACCGGACATCAGGCGATATTACCAGGCGGTTATTCTGAACAGGATGTCAGACTGGAAATATCACAAAGCCTCTAAACTCTGGGTAGCCTTAGAAACTGATCTCTGTGGATCGGATCTGCACACATTATTATGGATACCAAGGAAATATAGATCTTTGGCTGTCAGCACATCTCCTCTCACAAGGTCCACTTTAATGGCTTGGGACTCCTTGTGTAGATCGCACAATTGGCCATATAATTCTCCTCTGATGCCTCTTACGGGACATAACTACTTTCCACCAGGCAATATGGATCCCAAACCCCACTCTTGGAATCTCAGACACACAGTTTTACTCCACCAGGTGACATTTACTTCTGGAGTGGTACCGCTCTCATCGTTAGTGTCTACACCAACGGTACCATTAATGACGCAATGGAGATACCATCAGCTGTTGACTTTCGTTAAGTCTCTCCCACAACCCTTACGGGATATAACAAATCTAACATCCATAGAGTCAGCCTTTGTGGAGGATCAGCCGGTGGAGAAACCCCTATCATACTTCTACCATGCTTTACGTTCATTAGCCTTTTTTGGCTACCCTAGCTACATCAGCAACTGGGAAAAAGACCTTCATAAAACTCTGACGGACACCCAGAAATCCATGATCCTCAATCTTTCTCATACATCATCAATGTCCTCCAGACTGGAAGAGGTGAACTACAAACTGCTGACACGTTGGCATTACACCCCTGAGGCTCTTCACAGGTTATTCCCTGCAGTCTCCCCGCTTTGCTGGCGTGGATGTGGGGAACGAGCCACCCATGCTTATATCTGGTGGTTTTGCCCAATTATAAGACCATATTGGCTGACAATTCTTTATTGGATCAAAGAGATCCAGGGTTCGGAGGTTTTGAATGACCCTTGGGTGGTATTATTTCATTGTACAGACAAGCCAGCAGGACCATATAAGAGATCTATCACCCCACACTTATTAAATGCGGCTAAGGCCCTCATACCCAAGTATTGGAAAAAACCCATGGCACCGCCGCTCCGCCAATGGCTAATAGCGGTAGACTAAATATACTATATGGAGGACTTAACGTACTCTCTTAGAAACAAAACTGAATTAATAAAGAATGTGTGGTCCTGTTGGGTTGCCTTTAAATACACACCCACCTTTGCAGAAATCATGGCTTTAAATGTATAAAGTTATACTCTAAAAACCTTTCAGTATAAGAGACAGGTCTGAGACGGACACCTACCCCCCCCCCCCTTACCCGCACTTCATCTCTCTTTCCCCCTATTTTTCTTTTCTATTTCTTCTTGTTTCTGTTATTATTTATAAAAATGACAAGATTTGAAGTAATTATGGTATTTGGTGATACTGACAATGGCTGATTACACCCTACTGAGATACAGTTTAATACATAGTAAAGGTCAGATAGGATCCAGAATGTGGTATGGTTGTAATCTCTTTTACGCATGGAATGTAAGCATTTCTGCATTGTTTGTCTTGTCTTCTTGTCTTTAATAAAAATGTATTAAAAAAAAAAAAAACAGGGGCTGAAAAATTGGGCCTTAGCCACTGGTGGCAGCGCCCAGAACCAAAAATATTCTTACAAGCTATCAGCATGATCATTGAGGAGGAAGAGAATAGTCACTCAGCATAACAGGATAGTCACTCAGCATCAGCATAGGCAGTCTTTGAAGGGATCTGACATTTCAAAAAAATTATTTGGTTACATCAGCATCAGGTGCTTGGTAGCTGGTGGTGATCCAAGACTGATTCATTTTAATGTGATCGGTTCCAAAACCTCCAGTAGCACTGCATGTGCGTTCTGAAAGAACGCTGGATGCAGGACAGGCCAGTAGCTCAATTGCATACTGTGCAAGCTCTGGCCAGTGATCCATCCTCAAGACCCAGTAACCCAGAGGATTTTAGGTGGGAAAGGTGTCCAAGTCAGATCTTGCCCCTAGGTATTCCTGCACCATGTAAATCAGACGCTGGCGATGGTTGCTGGAACCGATCATACCTTGGGGCTGCCTGACAAAAAATTGTCTGAACGCATCGGTCAGGCGGCCACCTTCTCCACAGCTCCTTCTTTGACTGACCGAAGCCTCAGCAACACGTTGTCCAGGAACAGGAGTTTGTAACCTCCCAGTCTCTGGGAACGCATTGCACAGACCTTTCTGCAAGGCCTCCCGAAGATGTTTCATCCTCTGCTCCCTCTGCAACGGCAAGATAAGGTCCGCAACCTTACCCTTGTAACGTGGATCAAGAAGGGTTGCCAGCCAGTATTGATCCCTCTCCTCAATATCATGAATACGAGGATCCTTCCGCAGGCTTTGCAGGATCAGGGAGGCCATGCAGCAAAGGTTTGCTGAGGCATTCCGTCCAGGGTCCTCTGGGTCACTAAGGACGACATGATCCACAGCCACCTCCTCCCAGCCACGTACAAGTCTATGGGTTTTTTGGGACTGTAAATTATCCCTTAAAGACTGCTGCTGATGCTGAGTGCCAGGCTCCACCTCCATGCTGACACAATCCTCCTCTTCCTCCTCCTCCTCCTCCTCCTCGTCCTCTTCTTGTGTGATCGGCGGGCACGCAGGAACACTATCTGGATAAAGGGGGCCTTGAGAGCTAAGGAAGTCCTCCTCTTCCTGCCTCTGTTCTGCCTCAAGTGCCCTGTCCATTATTCCACGCAGTGTGTGCTCCAACAGGTGGACAAGGGGGACAGTGTCACTGATGCATGCACTGTCACTGCTCACCATCCTCGTGGCCTCCTCAAATGGTGACAGGACAGTGCATGCATCCCTGATCATGGCACACTGGCGTGGGGAAAAAAACAAGCTCCCCTGACCCTGTCTTGGTGCCATAGTCACACAGGTACTCATTGATGGCCCTCTGCTGTGTGTGCAGCCGCTGCAGCATGGCCAATGTTGAGTTCCACCTGGTGGGCATGTCACAGATTAGGCGGTTCTTGGGCAGGTTAAATTCCTTTTGGAGGTCAGCCAGCCGATTACTGGCATTATATGACCTGCGGAAATGCACACAGACTTTCCTGGCCTGCCTCGGGACATCCTGTAAGCCCGGGTACCTGCCCAAGAACCGCTGCACCACCAAGTTAAGGACGTGAGCCAGACAGGGCACATGGGTCAGTTGTCCCTGTCGGAGGGCAGAGAGGAGATTGGTCCCATTGTCGCAAACCACCATACCTTCCTTAAGCTGGCGTGGCGTCAACCACCTCTGAATCTGCCCCTGCAGATCTGACAGAATCTCTGCCCCAGTGTGGCTCCTGTCCCCCAAGCACACCAGCTCAAGCACAGCATGGCATCTTTCGGCCTGCGTGCTTGCGTAGCCCCTTAAATGCCTACGGAGCAACGCTGGTTCCGAAGTCCAATCAGCACAGAAAGAGGCCATGGAGGAAGAAGAAGAAGAGAGGGTGGAGGAGAGAGGTGTGGCAGAATCACCACTAGTAGTATTTTGGAGGCATCTTGGAGGAACAACCTCCAACACTACTGCACCCTATCCTGCATCCTTCCCAGCTACCAGAAGAGTCACCCAGTGTGTGGGGAAAGACAGGTCCTTGTCCATGCCTGCTGGACCATGAGTCAGCGGTAATATGCACCTTACCGCTGACCGCCCTGTCCAGAGAAGTCAAGACATTGTCTTCCACATGCCGGTAGAGAGCCGGAATCACCTTCCGTGAGAAAAAGTGGCGTTTTGGAACCTGCCACTGAAGAACTGCACATTCCACAAACTCACGGAAGGGGGCAGAGTCTACCAACTGAAAAGGCAGCAGTTGAAGTGCTAGCAATTTAGCCAAGCTAGCATTCAACCGCTGGGCATGTTGATGACTGGGAGTGAACTTCTTTCGGCGGTGCAGCAGCTGGGGCAGAGAAATTTTCCTGGTACAATCTGAGGTTGGTGTACCGATAGCAGATTGCCCCCAAGTACTTGGCTGTGACACACCTAATTCTACACCTTCATTCCTCTCAGTGCAGGTCTTAGAGAGGACTGAAGGTATAGTGGGGTTGGAGATTCCAGCTGATGAGGAGCAAGGAGAGGTCCTCTTTGTTCTTTGGTGTGGGTCTTTTAGGTACGCTTGCCAATGAACTGCATGGCAGGTCAACATATGTCTGGTCAAGCATGTGGTGACCAAGCGGGAGATGTTTTGGCCACGAGAGATACGCTTAAGACATATGTTGCAAATAGCAGCGGTGGGATCTGATGCACTTGTCTCCAAAAAGGCCCACATCAAAGAACTTTTGGAATAACGTGCAGAGACAGCAGCACCCTGCACATGCGGAGCTCTGCGTGTAAAGTAGTCGGTGTGCTGCCCTTAAGCTGGCCCCTGGAGGGCATCCTGCCTCGTTGGTGATGTGCCTCCTCCTCCTCCTCTCTCCTATTAGGCACCCACGTGGAGTCAGTGACCTCATCAACCCCTCCCTCCTCATCACTGGAGCAAAGCTGGCAGTATGCTGCAGCTGGGGGAACATGGCTGCCAGATTGCTGTCCTTTTTGGGCACCCCCTCTCTTTGGGCTCACGTTACTGCCTTCCTCTATCTGTGTACCATCATCAGAGCCTTCAAAACGCTGGGCATCCTCCTGGAGCATGTACCCAACACTGTGGTCAAACAGTTTGCGGGGCTCCTCAGGAGGACATGGTGGGGCTAGGGAAGGATTGACTGATGCCATTGAGCCAAGGGAAGAGGCAGCTGCTTTGCCAGACAAAGTACCGTGAGCCTGGGTGAGAGAGGATGAGGAGCATGAGCACGGCTTGGTCATCCACTCTACTAAGTTTTCTGCATGTTGCGGCTCAAAACGACCAGCTGCCGAAAAAAAGGACAAGCGTGTCCCCGGCCACGTGCTGATGAGGATGCACCGTCTCCACGACCAGCATTGTAGACACAGAGCCTGCTTGCCCTCTTTTATTGGCTTGTGACTGTCTGCCTCTCCTTGTTGGCCTTCCAGACATACTAATGGCCTGCAGTGAGATGTAGCTGCACAAAGCAGTACACTATATATATATATATATATATATATATATATATATATATATATATATATATATATATATATATATATATATATATATATATATACTGATACTGCAGCTAGCAGAATCAACTGCCTGCCTGTAGTATTATTAGTATGAGAACACCAGCAATTGTCTTCAGGTAGAAACTGTAAATACTGCAACTGCCTGCCTGTTGTATTAATAGGAGCAGAACAACAGCAATTGTCTTCAGGTAGCTTTAGGTGCACACTGTGCAGAGGATGCAGTACACTAACTGTAAATACTGTAGCTGCCTGCCTGTGGTATTAATAGGATCAGAAGAACACGACCAATTTTATTCAGGTAGCTTTAGGTGCACACTGTGCAGAGGACACAGTAAACTAACTATAAATACTGTAGCTGCCTGCCTGTGGTATTAATAGGAGTAGAACAACATCAATTTTCTTCAGGTAGCTTTAGGTGCACACTGCGCAGAGGACACAGTACACTAACTGTAAATACTGTAGCTGCCTGCCTGTGGTATTAATAGGATCAGAAGAACACCACCAATTTTATTCAGTTAGCTTTAGGTGCACACTGTGCAGGGGACGCACTACACTAAATTGTAAATACTGCAGCTGCCTGCGGTACTGTACTAATAGGATCAGAAGAACACCACTAATTTTCTTCAGGTAGCTTTAGGTGCACACTGTGCAGAGGACGCACTACACTAACTTGTAAATACTACAGCTGCCTGTGGTACTGTACTAATAGGATCAGAAGAACACCACTAATTTTCCTCAGGTAGCTTTAGGTGCACACTGTGCAGAGGATGCACTACACTAACTTGTAAATACTGCAGCTGCCTGTGGTACTGTACTAATAGGATCAGAAGAACACCACTAATTTTCTTCAGGTAGCTTTAGGTGCACGCTGTGCAGAGAACGCACTACACTAACTTGTAAATACTGCAGCTGCCTGCGGTACTGTACTAATAGGATCAGAAGAACACCACTAATTTTGTTTAGGTAGCTTTAGGTGCACACTGTGCAGAGGACGCACTAAACTAATTTAAAAATACTGCAGCTGCCTGCGTTACTGTACTAATAGGATCAGAAGAACACCACTAATTTTCTTCAGGTAGCTTTAGGTGCACACTGTGCAGAGGACACACTACACTAACTTGTAAATACTGAAGCTGTCTGTGGTACTGTACTAATAGGATCAGAAGAACACAACTAATTTTGTTTAGGTAGCTTTAGGTGCACACTGTGCAGAGGACGCACTAAACTAACTTGTAACTACTGCAGCTGCCTGCGGTACTGTACTAATAGGATCAGAAGAACACTACAAATTTTCTTCAGGTAGCTTTAGGTGCACACTGTGCAGAGGACACACTACACTAACTGTAAATACTGTAGCTGATAGGACTAATAGGATCAGAAGAACACCAGCAATTTTCTTCAGGCAGCTGTAAATACTGTAAAAACACCTGCCTGCCTGTCAGTAGTAGGAAGAGAATAACAGGAACGGATCTAGCTAAACTGAATACAGTGTATATATATATATATATAAAACACCTAGGATGTATATATATACACAATACACTGTAAGTGCAGCTAACTGACTTGCCTTCCTACTCTATCTAACTTAAATCAAATGACACTGTCTCTCTGTCTATCTATCTCTCTCTCAACGCCGGAACACACTACAAAGGGCCGCTGTGCAGGCGGGCTTATATAGTGTGGGGCATGTACTAAACCCCCTGAGCCATAATTGGCCAAAGCCACCCTGGCTTTGGCCAATAACGGCTCTCTTTACAGACGGCGCTCTGATTGGCTCAGGATGCGGGTCATAGTGCATGCTTGGCCAACCATCAGCTAGCAATGCACTGCGATGCCACCGTGAATTATGGGCCATGACGCAACACTTAAATTTGGTGCCAAAGGTCCATATCGTTCATAATTTGGTGAACGACCGAACAGGCGATGTTGAGTCGAACATGCGTTCGATTCGAACACGAAGCTCATCCCTACTGAGGACACGGATTACTGGAACCATGTCCTGTGGTCTGATGAGACCAAGATAAACTTATTTGGTTCAGATGGTCTCAAGTGTGTGTGGCAGCAACCAGGGGAGGAGTACAAAGACAAGTGTGTCTTGCCTACAGTAAATCACAGTGGTGGGAGTCTCATGGTCTGGGGCTGCATGAGTGCTGCCGGCACTGGGGAGCTGCAGTTCATTGAGGGAACCATGAATGGCAACATGTACTGTGACATACTGAAGCAGAGCATGATCCCCTCCCTTCAGAGACTGGGCCTCAGGGCAGTATTCCAACACGATAATGACCCCAAACACACCTCCAAGATGACCACTGCCTTGCTAAAGAAGCTAAGGGTAAAGGTGATGGAGCGGCCAAGCATGTCTCCAGACCCAAACCCTATTGAGCATCTGTGGGGCATCCTCAAACGGAAGGTGGAGGAGCGCAAGGTCTATAACATCCACCAGCTCCGTGATGTCATCATGGAGGAGTGGAAGAGGACTCCAGTGGCAACCTGTGAAGTTCTCGTGAACTCCATGCCCAAGATGGTTAAGGCAGTGCTGGAAAATAATGGTGGCCACAAAAAATATTGACCTTTTGGGCCCAATTTGGACATTTTTACTTAGGAGTGTACTCACTTTTGTTGCCAGTGGTTTAGACATGAATGGCTGTGTGTTGAGTTATTTTGAGGGGACAGAAAATGTATACTGTTATAAAAGCTGTACACTCACTACTTGTAGCAAAGTGTAATTTCTTCAGTGTTGTCACATGAAAAGATATAATAAAATATTTACAAAAATGTGAGGGGTGTACTCTCACTATATACACACAGTATAATATATTTGGATTTGAGCATGGGGGTATATCTTATCTCTGTTGCATGGTGCAGGTCAATGTCCAGACCTGATCCTGTGTCTCTCCTACAACTTGTGCATATTTGCCCCTTATTGGCACTGTATCCATTGGAGCATTTTCATTTTGCATAGCAGGGTGAGGGATGTACTAACTTTTGTGAGACACTGTATAAGTATATATATATATATATATATATATATATATATATATATATATATATATTCATATTTTAAAAAAAAAGCTAATTTGTCTTAGTAACAACAAAAAAAACTTCAGCTAAGGATGCCAGATCAAAAAACATTTGTTTTTCTGAGATTCAACGGCATCATTTTGTATAGCCATATAGGGGTCTAAATGAGGTGCAGGCAGGCCACAGAGTATTTTTGTATCCTTAGCAATGTGAGGATTTCATAATTTGCCGCTAGTAATTATAGAATGCTGATTACAAATGAATATATGGCCTATAATTTTTGGACATTTCTTCAAAATAAAGCAAAAAAGCATATTAAACAAAAGAAAATAAGCAAGTCCAATGTAGACCTCAAGTGCAGTTCCATGTGTTATTTAAAATGTCACATTTATGTTAGCTGCTGTCATATTCTATTTACATTTTGTCTACATTAGATCTTTAATCAATAATATTAACAAATATATATATATATATATATATATAGTCTCTGGATTTAACATAATACAGAACATAAGTCAAAATATGATTATACAATTCCGACCACCAGTGATGGAGAGCAATGAAGATATGTTGTTTCACTCCAAAAATTATGCCTTTCAAAAGTATAGCAGGTGTCAAATGAAATGTAATTTGAGATTTTATTCATGCTTCATTCATTGATAAGTTGGCTGTACTTGCCATATTAAAGGTTAAATTAAAGGATGTTTCAGGTATGTGACATTAATGTACAGAAATAAAAGAATTGATTGGAAGATTGAATGACAAACTTGGCAACACCTAATGATAGCTTCATTCATCAGCCAGTAGCCATTAGTCATTATAAAGTGTTGATTTTAGCACTCATTGTTAAATTAATAATATACTTTCAGTGCAATTTTTCTTTTTATATAATTTAATACAGCGCAAATAGTTAAAAAAAAAAGACACAGCAATGGTGTACTTAAAGCATAACTTTTTGTGGAAAAATAATGCAAATAAAAAAAATCTAGCATATACAATTGCTACACAACCTATAATATGTTATTAAAATGATTTTCCTTTTTAATCTGCAGTGCTGTAATTTTCTGTAAAATTCATTACAATATTGCAACCTGGAGGCATACTGAACACAGTGGTTGTACAGAACCATCCCACAAATGCTGTCAATCAAAGTCTGTGAGCCAATGAGGGGAGATAGAGGCTGAGCAACAACTCCGTGTCTGAATGGACACACAGAGCAGTGGCTTGGCTTGGGTGCTCCCATAGCAGGCTGCTTGCAGTGGCGGCACTCGGCAGAAGGGAGGGACCAGTAATGCTGGCGAGGGACCCGAGAAGAGGAGGATCTGTGCTGCTCTGTGCAAAACCACTGCACAAAGCAGGTAAGTATAACAGGTTTGTTACTCTTAAACAAAAAAATGTGACTTTAATATCACTTTAATATCACTTTAAACTTAAGTAAGTTATATAGATGTTGATTTATATTTCAAATATTTTTTTTTTATGTAATCCTACTAACTATTCACAATAATGACTGAACAGTTTTAACAGTTTCAATGCTAAGAAATAGCATATACACATTCAGTACAATATAAGAAGATCAGCTTTTCTTTGACAGTGACAGTGAACACATTCAGAGTGAGTCATAAGACAGAAGCTCTGACCTTGATTCAAGAGTATTTCTTTCCCCTCATTGCACCAATGGAAACATGATTATTGTTGTGCTATACAGTGTGAAGCATTATTGTATAGGATAGGTGTTGCTAATTTGAAGTTGACAACAGAGAACCTTAGTTCCCCTTTCATAGCAGGTCCCAGTCATATTTACCATTGCTCTCATGAAATAGGACTTTAGGCCAACTATGTCAATGTTCCTTTTAGGCTTGTGTTGTGTGAGTGATTTTTAGCTGTACGAACTGCCTATAACAAAACAATTTGTGGTTGATTCTGAAATCCTGAAGCTATTTACAAAAAAAAAAGTTTAATCCCAAGAGACTAACTTTTTATATCAAACTAGCAATAATGTGTTTTACTCATGGCAATCAGATATACATACACTTTCAAATGAAGCCTGAAGTGAAAGAAATACACGCTGACATTGCTGACCTCCTATAAAAAGGTTTAGCTGTCTGCCTGTCTTTGCTTCAATACTTTGCCTCAAAAAAGCCAACGGCAAGCAAAATTAGAGAGTAGCCAGGACTTTTTCCATATTAGTTCTTGGTCAATGATTTAATGTATTAATGTTGCTGGATCAACCTGACAGCTAGTCAACTAATATTTTGAAAAAAAAAAGTGAACCTACATATTATTAGTGTCCCTTAAAATTAAACTTCAGACAAATGTTAAAAAACACTGAAGAATATAGAAATATATTTAATAATAAAAAAAAATTATAGCTCACTTTAGGCTCCACAGAGTGTATAGGAATGTAAAAATACCGCGCTGACAAATAGCAAAAAGCAGCAGCATACAGTGCGATAACACAAGAAAGTCTATGGAATGGGGGAAGCTGCACTAAACATAAAGTCCATAACAGTTGACATCAAGGTAAACAAAATGTCCACTGAAAACATAAAGGATCGTAATGACACCACAATGTGCATGAACAAAGTGCCCAACCACCGTAGCTGTAGATTGAGCTTACCGGACAGCAAGCTTAAAAAGGCAAGTGGCTATAGCCCAGCCAAGGCCTCTAAGCTTGCTGATGACCACAGTATTCGGATGGCAGAAATCGCTCCCTAGGACTCACTTCCGGTATCCACACACTCATCAGATTGCCCAGAAGAAAAAAAAACTGGCCATAGTGTAATAAATTCCAAACGGTTTTAATAAAAACAAGTAGTACACTTACAATTAGAAGGCGATAACATCGCATATAAAAGAGCCGGCCTATACAAAACCAGAGAAAAAATAGGAGTTGCGCTAATACCTGTATAGCATACCATAAAAATCTGCAGTGAAAGAAGATAGTGATGGTAAGTATAAATAAAGTGAATCTAAAAACGGAAGATGCCCCTGGAAGACGTGATGATGTCACGAAACGCGTAGGGCGGAACCAGACGACGCGCTGACGTCACCCCCAAGCAAATTGTATTCCAGTAGGACGGGTTTGTCCGCGCTCCTGTGGCCAAGGAACCGGACTTCAGGCTTTTTTATCTACTATGCTTGTAAGTGTGCACTCTGTGGTTTTTAAACTTTGAATAAATTTGTCGGTTTTACACTATGTGAGTTTCCTTCATATATTTTATGGTACCCTTGCCCTGGGTTTCGCTGGTGTGGCTGACGATGAGATGACCTCTAGTGAACGCCGCTAACAGTTTCCATTCTCTGGCTCACAAAGTTATCTGCTTGCTGTGATCCTCTGTAGTGGGGGGTCACGGCCATCTGGTAAGGAGTAACCCCTTCCATTCCCGGTGGTGGACCCTCCCTTGCTGTCACGGATTAACACTTATTATCACGTGGACTTGTTTTATATTTATGCTGATGATTTGCAGCCACTAGGATATTGTATTGACATTTCACTCAATGGGACTTTTTTGATTATTATCACACGCTTTTTAGATTCACTTTATTTATACTTACCATCACTATCTTCTTTCACTGCAGATTTTTATGGTATGCTATACAGGTATTAGCGCAACTCCTATTTTTTCTATGTTTTATTTACAATTAATGTTTATTGTCAGATTTGCAGCTTTTCAAACGATTTAATTATTCACTTGGTTTTTAGCGCAGTTTTTTTCAATTTATCCATATACAAAACCAGAGCCCGTCCTCCTACTCCGATGGCCTGGTGACGTCAATACGTGCCTTTATTAAAACCGTTTGGAATTTATTACACTATGGCCAGTTCTTTTTTCTTCTGGGCAATCTAATGAGTGTGTGGATACCGAAAGTGAGTCCTAGGGAGCGATTTCTGACATCCGAATACTGTGGTCATCAGCAAGCTTAGAGGCCTTGGCTGGGCTATAGCCACTTGCCTTTTTAAGCTTGCTGTCCGGTAAGCTCAATCTACAGCTATGGTGGTTGGGCACTTTGTTTGTTCATGCACATTGTGGTGTCATTACTATCCTTTATGTTTTCAATGGACATTTTGTTTACCTTGATGTCAACTGTTATGGACTTTATTTTTAGCGCAGCTTCCCCCATTCCACAGAGTGTATGCTTGCAATAAAAGAAAAAAGCTCTGCTTCTTTTATGACAGGTTGAAAAAATTATCAGCTGCACAGATACACAAAAAACATCAATTCATTCAGCAAATGATATGTTTTGATAGGCCAAACTAAATACAAAAAAATATCAGTAAACTCATAGTGAGTAGATGGAGACTGCAGATGAGCTAATAAAATTGTGCCAATTATACCTGGTTCACTCAACTGATTCTGTCACGTAAACAGGAGGCCCATACAGGAACCAGTGTAGATTTTAACCGCTTAACAACCGGCCCATAGCCAAATGACGGCTACAGGGCGGTTGCTTAACTCTGGGAGGGCGTCCAGGGACGTCCTCCCAGAATTCTGCCCTCGCGCGCCCCCTAGGGCGCGCACTCGAGAGCATCCCGGATCTCGGTAAATGGGCGCTAATCGCGGCCGTTTACCATGTGATCGCGCCGTCAAATGACGGCGCGATCACATGTAAACAAACCGGCGTCATCTGATGACGCCGGTTCCTCTCCTCCCCTCCTATGTACCGATCAGTACACTGTGAGCGGAGAGGCGGATGGATGATGGCTGCAGCGCTGTGGGCTGGATGTGTAGTGCCCACAGCGCTGCACAGAGACATCCAGCCATCCATCCATCCATGCTCAGCCATCCCTCACTACTCTGCATGCCCTGCAATGCTGTGCAATACTCTGCAATTCCCTCTGCAATGCCCCACAATACTGTGCTATGCCCACAATACCCCTGCAATACTCTGCCATACCCTGGAATACCCTGCAATACTCTGCCATACCCTGCAATACTCTGCCATACCCTGCAATACCCCTGCAATACTCTGCCATACCCTGCAATACTCTGCCATACCCTGCAATACCCCGCAATACTCTGCCATACCCTGCAATACCCCGCAATACTCTGCCATACCCTGCAATACCCTGCAATACTCTGCCATACCCTGCAATACCCCTGCAATACTCTGCCATACCCTGCAATACCCCTGCAATACTCTGCCATACCCTGCAATACCCCTGCAATACTCTACCATACCCTGCAATACCCCGCAATACTCTGCCATACCCTGCAATACCCCGTAATACTCTGCCATACCCTGGAATACCCCACAATACTCTGCCATACCCTGCAATACCCCGCAATACTCTGCCATACCCTGCAATACCCAGCAATACTCTGCCATACCCTGCAATACCCTGAAATACCCCGCAATACTCTGCCATACCCTGCAATACCCCGCAATACTCTGCCATACCCTGCAATACCCCGCAATACTCTGCCATACCCTGCAATACTCTGCCATACCCTGGAATACCTCGCAATACTCTGCCATACCCTGGAATACCCCACAATACTCTACCATACCCTGGAATACCCCACAATACTCTGCCATACCCTGCCATACCCCGCAATACTCTGCCATACCATGCAATACCCCGCAATACTCTGCCATACCCTGCAATACCCCGCAATACTCTGCCATACCCTGCAATACCCCGCAATACTCTGCCATACCCTGCAATACCCTAAAATACCCCGCAATACTCTGCCATACCCCAAATTATACCCCAATACTCTGCAATACCCCGCAATACCCAGCCATACTCTGCAATACTTGGTGATACCCAGCCATACTCTGCCATACCCAGCCATGCTCTGCAATACCCAGCAAAAATCTGCAATACTCTGCCATAACCCGCAATACTCTGCCATACCCAGCCATACTCTGCAATACCCCGCAATACCCAGCCATACTCTGCAATACTCGGTGATACCCAGCCATACTCTGCCATACCCAGTCATACTCGGCGATACTCTGCAATACCCAGCCATGCTCAGCCATACTCGGCCATGCTCAGCCATACCCAGCCATGCTCAGCCATACCCAGCCTCTGTATGTGGCCAGGCTGTGGAAGTCTCACACATGTGGTATCGCCGTACTCAGGAGGAGTAGGAGAATCTATTTTGGGGTGTCATTTTTGGTATGTACATGCTATGTGTTAGAAATATTGTATAAATGGACAACTTTGTGTTAAAAAAAAAAAGCGTTTTAACCACTTCCCGCCTTTCGTCATACGACGTCCTTGACTTTGTGTGGGGATATCTGAATGATGGGTGCAGCTACAGGCATCATTCAGATATTAGCTTTTTCAGCTGGCGATTCCCTACACCATAAGAATGATCATAGTGGCTGTTACACTGCTTGATCGTTCTTACGGGAGGCGAGAGGGGACGTCCCCCCCTCCCGCGCTTCTACCGACTCACCACTACGATCGAAGCCAGGATCTTTTTTTTTGTTTTTTTATTTCAGGCACAGCCTAGAGGTGAGATGTGGGGTCTTATTGACCCCATATCTCACTGTAAAGAGGACCTGTCATGCCATATTCCTATTACAAGGAATGTTTACATTCCTTGTAATAGAAATAAAAGTGATCAAAAAATTTTTTTTTTGGAAAAAATTGTCAAACTAAAATAAATAAAGTAAAATGAACAATAAAAAAAATTAAAAATTTTTAAAGCGCCCCTGTCCGTGTGCTCGCATGCAGAAGCGAACGCATACGTAAGTCCCGCCCACATATGAAAACGGTGTTCAAACCACACATGTGAGGTATCACTGCGATCGGTAGAGCGAGAGCAATAATTTTGGCCCTAGACTTCCTCTGTAACTCAAAATTTGTAACCAGTAAAAAATTTTAAAGCGTCGCCTATGGGGATTTTTAAGTGGCGAAGTTTGGCGCCATTCCACAAGCGTGTGCAATTTTGAAAGGTGACATGTTAGGTATCTATTTACTCGGCGTAACTTCATCTTTTATATTATGCAAAAACATTGGGCTAACTTTACTGTTTTGTTTTTTTTAAAAGCAAAAAACAGTTTTTTTTTTTCAAAATAAATGCGTTCGAAAAATTGCTGCGCAAATATCGTGCGAGATAAAAAGTTGCAATGACTGCTATTGTATTCTCTAGGGTCTTTGCTAAAAAAAACATATATAATGGTTTGGGCTTCTATGTAATTTTCTAGCTAATAAATGATGATTTTTACATGTAGGAGAGAAATGTCAGAATTGGCATGGGTGCTCCAGAACGCCTGAAGGTGCTCCCCAGCATGTTGGGCCTCTGTATGTGACCACGCTGTGTAAAAGTCTCATACATGTGGTATCGCCACACTTGGGAGTAATAGCAGAATGTGTTTTGGGGTGTAATTTGTGGTATGCATATGCTGTGTGTGAGAAATAACCTGCTAAAATGACAATTTTGTGAAAAAAAAAAAAACTTGATTTTGCAAAGAATTGTGGGAAAAAATGACAACTTCAAAAAACTCACCATGCATCTTTCTAAATACCTTGGAATGTCTTCTTTTCAAAAAGGGGTCATTTGGGGGGTATTTGTACTTTCCTGGCTTGTTAGGGTCTCAAGAAATCAGATAGGCCGTCAGTACTTCAGGTGTGATCAATTTTCAGATATTGGCACCATAGCTTGTGGACGCTATAACTTTCACAAAGACCAAATAATATACACCGATTTGGGTTATTTTTACCAAAGATATGTAGCGGTAAAAATTTTGGCCAAAATATATAAAGAAAAATTACTAATTTTCAAAATTTTATAACAAAAACGAAGAAATTTTTTTTTTTTTTACAGATTACTCGGTCTTTTTTCTTTTATAGCGCAAAAAATAAAGAACCCAGCGGTGATTAAATACCACCAAAAGAAAGCTCTATTTGTGTGAAAAAAAGGACAAAAATTTCATATAGATACAGTGTTGCATGACTGAGTAATTGTCATTCAAAATGTGAGAGCACCAAAAGCTGAAAATTGGTCTGGTTATTAAGGGGGTTTAAGTGCCCAGTGGTCAAGTGGTTAATGTTGTAGTGTGTGTAATGGCCTAATAAGGAAGGATATTATGGATATTATGAAATAGTATGTAAAGTAGTGAGTGTACAGCTTGTATAACAGTGTAAATTTGCTGTCCCCTCAAAATAACTCAACACACAAACATTAATGTCTAAACCGCTGGCAAAAAAAGTGAGTACACCCCTAAGTGAAAATCTCCAAATGGGGCCCAAAGTGTCAATATTTTGTGTGACCACCATTATTTTCCAGCACTGCCTTAACCCTTTTGGGCATGGAGTTCACCTGAGCTTCACAGGTTGCCACTAAAGTCCTCTTCCACTCCTCCATGATGACATTACGGAGCTGGTGGATGTTAGAGACCTTGCACTCCTCCACCTTCCATTTGAAGATGCCCCACAGAAGCCCAATAGGGCTTAGGTCTGGAGACATGCTTGGCCAATCCATCACCTTTACCCTCAGCTTCTTTAGCAAGGCAGTGGTCATCTTGGAGGTGTGTTTGGGGTTGTTATCATGTTGGAATATTGCCCTGTGGCCCAGTCTTCGAAGGGAGAAGGGGCTCTGCTTCAGTATGTCACAGTACATGTTGGCATTCATGGTTCCCTCAATGAACTGTAGCTCCCCAGTGCCGAAAGCACTCATGCAGCCCCAGACCATGACACTCCCACCACCATGCTTGACTGTAGGCAAGACACACTTGTCTTTATACTCCTCACTTGATTGCTGCCACACACGCTTGACACCATCTGAACCAA
Organism: Lithobates septentrionalis; assembly: GCA_037952835.1. Taxonomy (NCBI): domain Eukaryota; kingdom Metazoa; phylum Chordata; class Amphibia; order Anura; family Ranidae; genus Lithobates; species Lithobates septentrionalis. The sequence goes on along the minus strand of JBBDGP010000050.1, from coordinate 20,797 downwards.
TGAAGTTTATCTTGGTCTCATCAGACCACAGGGCATGGTTCCAGCAATCCGTGTCCTTAGTCTGCTTGTCTTCAGCAAACTGTTTGCGGACTTTCTTGTGCATCATCTTTAGAAGAGGCTTCCTTCTGGGATGACAGCCATGCAGACCAATTTGATGCAGTGTGCGGCGTATGGTCTGAGCACTGACAGGCTGACCCCCCGCCCCTTCAACCTTTACAGCAATGCTGGCAGCACTCATACGTCTATTTCCCAAAGACAACCTCTGGATATGACGCTGAGCATGTGCACTCAACTTCTTCGGTCGGCCATGGTGAGGCCTGTTCTGTGTGGAACCTGTCCTGTTAAACCACTTTATGGTCCTGGCCACCATGCTGCAGCTCAGTTTCAGAGTCTTGGAAATCTTCTTATAGCCAAGGTCATCTTTATGTAGAGCAGCAATTCTTTTTTTCAGATCCTCAGAGAGTTCTTTGCAATGAGGTGCCATGTTGAACTTCCAGTGACCAGTATGAGAGAGTGAGAGCAAAAACACTAAATTAACACACCTGCTCCCCATTCACACCTGAGACCTTGTAACACTAACGAGTCACATGACACCGGGGAGGAAAAATGGCTAATTGGGCCCAATATGGACATTTTTACTTAGGGATGTACTCACTTTTGTTGCCAGTGGTTTAGACATTAATGGCTGTGTGTTGAGTTATTTTGAGGGGACAGCACATTTACACTGTTATACAAGCTGTACACTCACTACTTTACATTGCAAAGTGTCATTTCTTCAGTGTTGTCACAGATAGAATAAAATATTTACAAAAATGTGAGGGGTGTACTCACTTTTGTGAGATACTGTACATATATATAGCGGGCACCTACTTTTAGATAGGTGACCTTTCTTTGTAGTTTTCATGCCAGGTAAATTTAAACAGGCTTGTGCTATTACAGCAGGCCTGTCTGTTGTCAATTTCCATTTTTGAGTGGCAGGTAGTTTGTATGCTAGTCTCGGACAACCATTAATCTGCTTGGGAATACCCGGGACTCTCATATAAAAGGGGGTTACGTGGTGTCTGGAGAGTTTTGTTTGCAGTCCTGCTCTGAGGAGCGGAGGAGGCCAGCCTGGTTCCCGGAGGGGGGAGGGAGGTTTTCCCCTCCGGGGAACCGATGGAGTTTCTCCCTTGCAGTAAAGGGGGAATGGAGAACTGGTCCTCCATGAAGGAACAGACGACACTCCACAGCATGTGATCGCTGGTGTTGTTGGCCGCCCCTGTGGGGAGGGGAGCAGGCCACAAAGAGGAAAAGGAGCTAAGGATCATTGCGGGAGAAGTAGCAACAAAGCGGAAGGAAACTGGGCGATCGCTCGTTTATGAGTGACACATGGACTGTTGATCACGTGAGTGAAAACCCAAGGGAAATGGTATTACCAGAGACTGAGGGTTGTTAGTGCACAAGTCAGTGAGATGGGCGGTAATGGGCTATGACTTTGGGTTCAGCAATACACCGGGGATTCCAATCAGTCAAGCGGGAAAAGTTATTCAGAGTGACTCTTCTTTAGCTTAACTTGGGAGTACCACGCAGATGGGAAGTAGTGGCAAATAGGTAGTGGTGAAGCTGCAAGCACATATATAGAGATACGGACAGTTCTTTAAAAGTCGCATTGATGAAGAAGTTATTCAGAGTGACTCCTCATCAACTTTTCTCTATAAAAATTTACTTCCATCTTCCCTGATTTAACAGATCATTTGAGGATGATTTCTTAACTATCCGCAACTGATCATAGTATTCCTGCAAGATTTATTCAGAAGATGATAATGTAACAAAAGAGCATCTCAGAGGAATTCCTTCTCCCATCCCAGTTTTGTGTTGTTGAATAAGCAAGTGGAAAAAAGCACTAAGGACTGTGACTTGTAAATCTATGGGCTGCGAGGGTTAGGTGATAAACGTGAGTTACGGATATAACATTTAATCAGCCGCTCCTCCGGGAGTATGTGCTACATATATATATATATATATATATATATATATATATATATATATATATATATATACTCTGCATTCAGTGTAGCCCATATATACAGTGCATTCGGTGGTGTATAGTTTTTAATACACTTTAGGCGGTGTACACAGTGGACAGTCAACAGTGGTGGTCATGGACATGGTGCATCCTCAGCAGGTGGCTGTGTGGCATGCTTTTCCTTTTTTTCTGTTGCTGGCCATGTTATTGAGCAACAACATGCAGAAGAGTTGGTGGAGTGGATAACAAAGCAGTCCTCATCCTCCTCATCCTCTGTCACCCAGGCTCAGAGTAGTTTGCCTTCCAACGCAGCTGCCAAAGTGGCCTATTCAGTCGGCTCCTTATCCACAGTCACTCCTTCCCTTGCCCCACCATCATGCACGGAGGAGTCCCCAGAATTATTCAACCACAGTGTCGGGTACATGCTGTTGGAGGATGTTTAGCGATTTGACGGCTCCGATGTTGGTTCCCAGGTTAAGGAAGGAAGTAACATGAGCCTAGAGAGAGTGGGTCCCACAGAAGGACAAGAAACTGGCAGTCATGTTCCTCCAGCTGCAGCATGCTGCCAAGTCTTCCCCAGTGACACAGAGGGAGGGGATGATGAGGTCACTGACTGTACTTGGGTGCCTGAGAGAAAAGAGGAGGAAAGTGAGGAGGAGGCACAACTCCAACGAGGCAGGATGTCCTCTAGGAGCAGCTTAAGGGCAGCCACCACAGAGCTCCACAGGTGAAGGGCGCTGTTGACTCCCTGCTGACTTTTAAAAGTTCCTTGGTGTGGACCTTTTTAATCACGTTTGCAGCAGATTGCACTGTTGCTGTTTGCAACCCATGTCGGAAGCGAATCAAGCGTGGCCAGAACAGCAGCCGCTTGGGCACCACCTGCTTGACCAGACATATGACGACCTGCCATACAATCCATTGGCAACAACACTTGAAAGACCCACATCAAAGAAAAAGGCAGACTTCTCCTTGCTCCTCATCTGGGATCTCCAACCCTACTATAACTCCAGTCCTCTCAAAAACCTGCACTGAGAGGAATGAAAGTATAGCAATAGGTATCCCAAGAACTTGCAGCCAATCTGCTAGCAGTACACCATCAATTGATTTTAGAAGGCAAATTTCCCTACCCCAGTTGCTCAACCGTAAAAAAAATTTGGTCCCAGCCATCCACATGCTCAGTGTCTAAATGCTAGCTTGGTCAAATTGCTAGCACTGCAACTGCTGCCTTTTCAGCTGGTAGACTCTGCCCCCTATTGTGAATTTGTGAAATGTGCTTTACCTCAGTGGCAGGTTCCAAAATACCATTTCTTTTCATGGAAGGCCATTCCGACTCTCTACCGGCATGTGGAAGGCAATGTTTTGGCCTTGTTGGACAGGGCGGCCAGCAGTAAGGTTCATATTACTGCTGACTCCTGGTCCAGCAGGCATGGGCAGGGACGTTACCTTTCCTTCACGGCACACTGGGTAACTCTGCTGGCAGCTGGGATGGATGCAGGACAGGGTTCAATGTTGTTGGAGCTTGTTCCACCACCACGCCTCCAAAATGCTAGTGGTGATTCTTCCACAGCTCTCTCCTCCACCCCCTCCTCTTCTTCTTCCTCTATGGCCTCTTCTGCAGATTTGTCCTCTGCACCAGCAGTGCTCCATAAGCGATTAAGGGGCTATGCAAGCAGTCAGGCTAAAAGATGCCATGCGGTGCTTGAGTTGGTCTGCCTAGGGGACAGGAGCCGCACTGGGGCAGAGATTCTGTCAGCTCTGCAGGGGCAGTGCATGGTAGCCAATCAGCTTCTAAGTTCAGGTTATTTAGTTAAGCTTTGAAAAAAAAACCTTTAAGCTGATTGGCTTCTGTGCAAAGCTGCATCCAATTTTTCCTAAGACTCCCTGGCCAATAGGGGCTATCTGATTGGACGGGAGTTGAATGAAGCAGAATAGCGAATATTCATTCGCTAGTGTTACGCAACAGGGTGGGATCGGGAAACACTGCAGATTAGTCACCAATAAGGGAGGGACATCTTGCTTATCCAACCATGAAGGGGGTGACACATGGAAGTAAGTGAGTATTTCACTTCTGTTTGGCCTTGATCTTGTTGCTGATGAGTTCTCAACAGTGACAGGAACACTAGTGTGACATGGACCTTTGAGAGATGTCCATTTCATGTTCAGTCCTGACAATAAGTGATGGGAAATCCCAATAAAATCACAGAAGACAAAAACTTACAGAAATGCTAACCTTTCCCCTGCTCTATCTAAAAAAAGAAAAACAAATTGGGCTTCAATTGGGTTTTTAAAAAGTAATCTCAGACTATGCAAAAATGCATACTGTATATATATATATATATATATATATATATATATATATATATATATATATATATATATATATATATATATATATATATATATATATATATATATACTTACCTGCTCTGTGCAATGATATTGCACAGAGCAGTCTCCTACCTCCTCTTCTGGAGTCCCTCGCTGGCACTCTCTTGCTCTTCTTTTCTCTGTGTGCTCCTTCAGCAAGCATGGCTGCGCTCCCGACCTGGGCAGTGTATGTCCATAGACACCCGCAAATGCCCCCTGCTCCCTCCCCACAGGATTCTACTGAAAGCTGCAGGAGCCTATGGCTGCCACTGCACTCAGAGTCTCCTGTTAAACTAGGAAGAGGGATCAGTGCTGCTGCAGACTGGAACCGCACTGGAGCAGTGGAGGTGTCAGGTAGGTGTTTAGGGATAGGGGAGGGGGCACATTAAGTGGTAGCATGTGTTTTACTGTAATGCAGGGAATGCATTAAGGTAAGAAAAATAAACAGTTAGAATTTATAACCACTTTAACTGTACTAAAGAATAATAAACATCTTTCTAACATAAAAGTAATACACCTTTAAATATAATGATTTGGCAACATGTACCGTAGCTAAATGAATGTTTAAGGAGAAACCTTTTCTTATGCTTGAGACATATGTTAACCTTTAATACAATAATTGCAGTAATATAGGTGAAAAATGTCTTCCCTCACCTGGTCAGGTCTGTCATATATTATTCAGGTTAGCTGTATTTGTCCTGAACTGTATCATTCTGTAACAGCGTCATGTGTGAAATATATTCTCTGTAATTCTTTCAGACTTCTTGAGGCTGATTAAAACAAATCACCTTTCTGTGTGAGGAAAGCTGTCTTTGCTGGTGGAGTGAGAAGTACTTATTGGTCTTTTCTTTATCATAAAGAAAAATCAGAACCATGTTAATTATTAACTGTACAGTATGACCATTGTTATGTGCAATTATTCCATGTGGATTAAACTATATTTGCAGCATTTATGAGATATATTAAATATATACTGAGATATATTAGGATGAAGTTGTATCAATGTGACAAACATTCCAGCAACTTAAAGATGAAAACTGATGTGCATTTCAGTGTGCAAATCTAATCTTATCTAGCATGTCTTTTTATTATTTTTAAATTTTAAATTTTTAAATTTCTCTATTTTTTTTACCAATCCCCTTATTGATCTGTTCATCCTGCCACCCAACTGAGGTTTACTCAACTGTCTCCAGCCTGGGGACAACACTGAGGCAAGCTCTGCAAATTTACCTCCAGCAATAGCAGCCTCTGGAAAGAGCTGCTCTATTGAGCCTATGAAAATGGGGTGACTTTGCCATCATCATCAAGTATTCCTCTGTATAGCTTTTTCTCCTAGCAAAGGTTTGCATGAGTTCTTCTCTCAGTATCAGTCAAGCTGAAAGTCAATTTCCTTACGCAGTTGGAGTGCTGAGGGAGAGGGATCTACATTCTCCTATTTAGTATTGCCTCTTCTACACTGAGCAACAACTGTTCCGAAATGTCGTTTTTAACCACTTCAGCCCCGGAAAAATTTGGCTGCCTAATGACCAGGCCATCTTTTGCAATTTGGCACTGCGTCGCTTTAACTGACAATTGCGTGGTCGTGCGATGCTGTACCCAAACAAAATTGACGTCCTTTTTTTCCTACAAGTAGAGCTTTCTTTTGGTGGTATTTGATCACCTCTGCTGTTTTTATTTTTTGCGCTATAAACAAAAGAAGAGCGACAATTTTGAAAAAAACACAATATCTTTTACTTTTTGCTTTAATAAATATCCCACATATTTTATCAGAAAAACTAATTTTTTTTCTCAGTTTAGGCCGATATGTATTCTTCTACATATTCTTGGTAAACAAAATCGCAATAAGCGTATATTGGTTGGTTTGCACAAAAGTCATAATGTCTATAAAATAGCGGATAGATTTATGGCATTTTTATTATTATTATTTTTTTTTACTAGTAATGGCGGCGATCTGTGATTTTTATCAGGACTGCGACATTATGGCGGACACATCGGACACCGTTGACACATTTTTGAAACCATTGACAATTATGCAGCAATCAATGCTCTAAAAATGCACTGATTACTGTGTAAATGTCACTGGCAGGAAGGGGGTTAACACTAGGGGGTGATCAAGGGGTTAACTGTGTTCCCTATGTGTGTTTCTAACTGTAGGGGGGATGGGACTGTCTAGGTTGAGAGAGAGATCGTTGTTCATACATAGTATGAACACATAATCTGTCTCTTCTCCCCTGAAAGAACCAGGATCTGTGTGTTTACACACACAGATCCCAGTTCTCGCTCTATCACGAGCGATCGCGGGAGCCCGGCGGTCATCGCGCCCTGCTGGGCACTCGCATCGGGGTCGGGCACACGACGTAAGGTAACGTTGTTTTGCCCAGCCTGCCATTTTGCTGCAGTAAAACTGCGGTGGCTGGTCGGCAAATGGTTAAAATGGTACTTAACCCCTTGATGTCGACCTCACACAAATATGCGGCCCCACTAGACTGGGCTTTTTTTTGGCTGCTTAACCACTTCAGCTCTGGAAGATTTACCCCCCTTCCTGATCAGGTAATTTTTTGTGATACAGCACTGCTTTACGTTAATTGACAATTGTGCGGTCATGCGATGCTATACCCAAATAAATATTATGTTCTTTTTTTTCCCACAAATAGAGCTTTCTTTTGGTGGTATTTGATCACCTCTGCGGTTTTTATTTTTTGCGCTATAAACAAAAAAAAAAGAAAATATTTAAAAAAAAAAACAATATTCCTTACTTTCTGCTATAAAACATATCCAATAAAAAAAAAAAAAAAAATTTCTTCATAAATTTAGACCAATATGTATTCTGCCACATATTTTTGGTAAAAAATCCCAATAAGCGTATATTGATTGGTTATAGCGTCTACAAACTATGGGATATATTTATGGAATATTTTTTTTTTCTGCGATCAGTGATTTATAGCTGGACTGCGATATTGCTGTGGAAAAATTGGACACTAACTGACACTTTTGACACTTTTTTGGGGGGGCCAGTGACATTATTACAGTGATCATTGCTAAAAATATGCACTGTTACTCTACTAATGACACTGGCTGGAAAGGGGTTAACATCAAGGTTGATCAAAGGGTTAACTATGTGCCTAGCTGGTGTTTCAGTGTAGTGGGGGAGGTGCTTTTACTACTGCTTCTGCTTTACATGAACACAGGATCTATGCCTTCTGTAATGACAGAACTCGCGCCCGATACCTGGAAGTGCAGGATCACAGTAAAAGTGCTATGGGGTGGTCGACAAGGGAATATTTGTGTATCTCCCTTTGTGTTGGGAGCGCACCACAATGCGCACTCCCAGTACAGAGACCGGGGCCTCACAGAGAGCCCCAGGCCCCGTACTAACGATCTGGACCCATCCAGGTAACCTGGACCCGATACCAGGTTACCCAATCGCTGTGAGCCTTTAATTGGCTACCACAGTGATAAGTCAGGTTTTCTCTACATCATATCTCTCTCTTTCCTTGCAAAGAGAGAAAAAAGTGTATGTAAAAAAAAATAATAACAATAATAATAATAAAAAAAATAATAATAATAAAGAATAAAAAAAAGACAAAAAAATACCTAGATCAAGTTTTGATCTAGGTCAGTGCCATGGTTAGTGTTTGGGTCAAGGTAAGGGAAAAATTTCAGGGTCAAAGGTCATGGTCATTTTTTTTTTTAAGGATTTTTTTTAACTATTTGCTGTCCAAGCCTTTTCTGGAACTTTTTATTTATACGTTTAAATTAGTATTTTTTGCTAAAAAATGACTTAGAACCCCCAAACAATATATTTTTTTTATCAGAGACCCTAGAGAACAAAATGGTGATTTATTGTCACAATATATTTGCGCGGTGGTCTTTCAAGCACACTTTTTTTGGAAAACAATGCACTTTAATGAATAAAAAAAAACAAATCACAATAGCTACCCCATTTTTTTTGCATAATGTGAAAGGTGATATTATGTCAAGTACATAGATACCTAACATGTCATGATAAGAATATAGTTAAGCGCTACCTCACCCAACTGCTCCCTGTTGAGTTCAACTCAGTGAACAAATAAATCAGTGCAAGGAAAATCAATATGCAATATCCCATAAAAATCACAGTATGCTGTGCAAAATATATCTATAACATAAGTCCATAAGTAAAAAAAAACAGTTTATATGAGTGGTAAACTTGATGCAGTGGTTTATCAATTCCAATCTGTAAGTGATCTCTTCTTAGTGCAGGTGTCTATTTATCCAATAGTGACAATCCAAAATAATCATGACTATGCATACCACGGTGTCCTCCACCGGTCACTCTATGTGCTCACCTCACAAGAAGACCCACCATAGGGTCCATAGGCACCTTCCCGTTAGGGGAACATATCCAGCAAACTGCTGTTCCTTTATCTGTCTAAGGACTCCCAGTCTCAAATGGCGTTCCTCATAGGTATATATCATAAGGGTAGAAAAACGGAAAATTGTATCATACTTACCGTAATTTTCCTTTCCTGACGCCAATCCATGGCAGCATACTAGTGATAGGCTCCGCCTTTCTCCCCTCCCTCAGGACCAATGAAATAGCAAAAATTAAAGGCCAGTTAGGCCCTGTTAGGCCCTGCCCCATTCTTCGTATTTAGCTAGATAACGAAACGCACAAGGGTGCGTCCGTATGCTGCCATGGATTGGCGTCAGGAAAGGAAAATTATGGTAAGTATGATACAATTTTACGTTTTCCTGACTCCACCATGGCAGCATACTAGTGATACATATCCTAGCTGACAGGGTGGGTTCTACTTAACAAACCAAAATAATTATTTTATATATATTATATGTATTTATTATTTTTAAATGGGACAGAAGACTGAACAGTCATTCCTCCGAAGCCCACTGATGACAAGGCACCCAGATCTACTCTGTAAAGGTTGAAAAGGTATGCTGGGAAAAAGTATGCCACTTTCCTGTAGAATGAATCCATAGATGCTTTCAACTGGGCCGCCTATGAGGCCTCAACCCCTCTGGAAGAGGATGCATCCCGCCACTGAAGGAGCCTCACGACCCATCTTCCATCTGCACAACCAATCTTGCTAAAGTCCAGGAAGCAACCTCTCTCGCCTGCTGAATTCGAGCTGGAACAGTGAAAGACTTATGATATAAACTGAAAAGAGCAATTGTGGACAGAAACTTCTTTTAAGCTCTGGGAATGACCGATTTGTGTGGTTTTCTTGCTTGAACATCTGGAAAGTTAGGCAATGGACAGATGATTGATAGATGGAGGGCTGTCGCTACCTCTAATATAAGCAGAACTACAGGATGCAGCTCTACTCCTTCTTTGACGATTTGCACCATATACTGGTTAGTAAGCAATGTCTTAAACCGAACACTGCTCTGTTGGAGTAAACAGTTGATTTGAAATAAACCCCAACAGCATCGAAAGATTTTAATTGTGAAAGATTCTCTCTCGCGGTTGACGAAACCTCTTGGCTGTCTTCAAAGTTTTGTAAACTAAAGGGCCTTCGGCCAAATTAACCCTTGTTATTGCTGACATCTGCAACCACAAAAGAGTATAGGGTAAGATTCATGTCCAATCCGACCTACAAGAAGACCAGAACAGCTGCCACCATAGGTGCAGTAAGAATAATATCTTGCCATGCAAAATAGAAAGAAAGACAAGTTTGTTCCAGATCTTGGCATAAAAGTTCTTAGTAGAGTGCCTTTCGCCCCCCCCCCCCCCCCCCAAAGTAGAGCTCACTCTTGGAGCAACTCTGGAGCAAGCTAGGTTCTGTGTCTTCCCCTTCCCGCCATTATGCTTGCATCTCTGGTCTGTGCATGTGTGAAGGGGAATCGACTTCTGTATTCTGAAGTAGATAGCCAGGAAGCACCAAGAATCCTATGGTCAGAATGGAGGGGTGGTCATGACTACCATGCTCATTCTTGACAGCTTTAAGAGGAATTTCATTATGAGAGAAGTTGGGGAAAAACATATACTGTAGGCTTGATTGCAGTTTTATGGAGAAACTCAGCTTCTGTTCTCTCTGCTTTGGGGTGCGGAAAAAGGGTGTCAGACCTCTTCTTAAATTGGCATTTGCTGTGAGAAGCAAAGAAGCCTGTCTGTTGTAGGCCACCTGTGAACAAGCCTCCCCCTCATGCTCTGGCAAGCTTGCATGATGGACATTATGTCTGTGTATTCCAGTCCCCTAGAGGTACACTACCGTTCAAAAGTTTGGGGTCACCCAAACAATTTTGTGTTTTCCATGAAAAGTCACACTTATTCACCACCATACGTTGTGAAATGAATAGAGAATAGAGTCAAGACATTGACAAGGTTAGAAATAATGATTTGTATTTGAAATAACATTGTTTTTACATCAAACTTTGCTTTCATCAAAGAATCCTCCTTTTGCAGCAATTACAGCATTGCACACCTTTGGCATTCTAGCTGTTATTTTATTGAGGTAAGCTGGAGAAATTGCACCCCACGCTTCTAGAAGCAGCTCCCACAAGTTGGATTGGTTGGATGGGCACTTCTGGCGTACCATACGGTCAAGCTGCTCCCACAACAGCTCAATGGGGTTCAGATCTGGTGACTGTGCTGGCCACTCCATTACCGATAGAATACCAGCTGCCTGCTTCTGCTGTAAATAGTTCTTGCACAATTTGGAGGTGTGTTTAGGGTCATTGTCCTGTTGTAGGATGAAATTGGCTCCAATCAAGCGCTGTCCACTGGGTATGGCATGGCGTTGCAAAATGGAGTGATAGCCTTCCTTATTCAGAATCCCTTTTACCCTGTACAAAGCTCCCACCTTACCAGCACCAAAGCAACCCCAGACCATCACATTACCTCCACCATGCTTAACAGATGGCGTCAGGCATTCTTCCAGCATCTTTTCATTTGTTCTGCGTCTCACAAACATTCTTCTTTGTGATCCAAACACCTCAAACTTGGATTCATCCGTCCACAACACTTTTTTCCAGTCTTCCTCTGTCCAATGTCTGTGTTCTTTTGCCCATCTTAATCTTTTTCTTTTATTGGCCAGTCTCAGATATGGCTTTTTCTTTGCCACTCTGCCCTGAAGCCCAAAATCCCGCAGCCGCCTCTTCACTGTAGATGTTGACACTGGTGTTTTGCGGGTACTATTTAATGAAGATGCCAGTTGGGGACCTGTGAGGCGTCTGTTTCTCAAACTAGAGACTCTAATGTGCTTATCTTCTTGCTTAGTTGTGCAACGCAGCCTCCCACTTCTTTTTCTACTCTGGTTAGAGCCTGTTTGTGCTGTCCTCTGAAGGGAGTAGTACACACCGTTGTAGGAAATCTTCAATTTATTTGCAATTTCTCGCATGGAATAGCCTTCATTTCTAAGAACAAGAATAGACTGTCGAGTTTCAGATGAAAGTTCTCTTTTTCTGGCCATTTTGAGCGTTTAATTGACCCCACAAATGTGATGCTCCAGAAACTCAATCTGCTCACAGGAAGGTCAATTTTGTAGCTTCTGGAAGGAGCTAGACTGTTTTTAGATGTGTGAACATGATTGCACAAGGGTTTGCTAATCATCAATTAGCCTTCTGAGCCAATGAGCAAACACATTGTACCATTAGAACACTGGAGTGATAGTTGCTGGAAATGGGCCTCTATACACCTATGTAGATATTGCACCAAAAACTAGACATTTGCAGTTAGAATAGTCATTTACCACATTAGCAATGTATAGAGTATATTTGTTTAAAGTTAGGACTAGTTTAAAGTTAGCTTCATTTAAAAGTACAGTGCTTTTCCTTCAAAAATAAGGACATTTCAATGTGACCCCAAACTTTTGAACGGTAGTGTAAATTGCTTCCCGAATTTGCTGGTGATCTTCCTACCCAGACATTCTGGGTTCTACATCTCTCAATAGCCTATTGCCGCAAGATCCTCCCTGGAGCTGAAAATACGCAATTGCTGTCCTGTTGCTCACCGCAAGATGACTGGTCACCCTTGATTCTGTGTAGCAAGGTCAAAGTGATAAAAAAGGCTGCCTGACTTTCCAGCGCTTTCAAGACTAACCTCCTTGGCTAGCAATCTCCGCTTGCCTTGACCGACAGACCTTCGCAGTGCACCTTCCAGGCTGTCTTGCCGATATGATTCCTCACATTGATCTAGTCCAATGGTTTGTGACATCCTCAAGGTCTTTCCATCACCGCGGACTGCTATACATGCTGCGTGACACTGACCATAGCTGCGCCGGATCCTGTTTCCTCCGTTGTAGTTGAAACTGGCACAGGTGCCCATGCACCCAAGGAATCATCGGTATGAATGACAACATTACAGCCAGGAGGCCGCGACACCTAGAAGTCGTCTAGGAAGTAGAGGCATCTGACCTCAGAATTCTCCTCCTGTCCATCTTCGTCCTTTTCTGATGGAAGCAAAACAGAGGAACCAGTAGAGACCCCACAGGTACCTTAACAGTTCGAAAGCCAAAGTTGGCTTTTCTTTTTTTTTGTAGAAAGGAATGACACCCAGGTAGTGGCGAACCTGGAGACCCAGTTCTCCAAGAGGAACTGACACGGCACTGAAACCTATGTGAACATTCTTAGAGATATTCATAGGCTAAAAGGTAGGCTGATGAAGCAGAGATGTGTCCAACGGATCGCCAAATTTACTTACTTTGGAATAAAAAAGAAAAGAAAAAAAAATTTGGGATGTAAGGATAAGAATCCTGACGATCTAGCGACAGCCTCCAGCCATCTGCTGCAAGCGAATGCTCATCTCCAACCCCTGCGACCTACAAACAGGGGTGGGTAGGAAACTTACAATCTCTCCTGTGAGATGGGACCAGGACAGCTTCCTCCTGAGTCTGAAGTGTCTGTAAGTATTGTAACCGCCGTCGTTGCGATGGATCTGGCAGCTCCCTGGGGGAGAAAAGGTCCGGAGAAGGAATAGTGTGGAATCCACCAAAGTGATCATGAGTGCCTATCTTCCAAGGATCTGCACAACCCACTGTCCAGTAACCCGTGAAGCTTGCCCACTGGGACTTACCTTAAAAGTCTGGGCATGTGCCCGGTAAAAGGGTTTTGTGGGTACCTGCGGTACACCCAAAGATTTTCATTTATGGACCTTATTAAAGGTTGCCCCTAGAGGAGCAGAACCTAGCGGGAGAAACACATTTCTCCCTTTATTTATTATTATTTATTTTTCGTTATTTTTTTTTTACTTTGCTGCTTTCTGTTATGGGAGAAGAACGGACCCCCTCCTGTCACTTCCGATATGGCTGTCTTGCACTATCGTGCACTATAAAGTGACTATTCCAATTTTGCTTCTAGGAAGCCAAACACAGCCCCGGGTCTCAACCGGGTCTCAACCATAGAGTACCCCAAGCCGTAAGTGAGTATAGCATTGCCTTGACCAGGTACCAGGTTAAGACTATTGCTGCTTCCACAGTGAAATTTGCCGATACATCTTGGCCGGGACCAGAAGATATCCGTTGTAAGGATTTCCTCCCCAACTACATTCTGGGAGCAGAAACCCAAAGTACCCATCACCAAGGTAAGGGCCACTGTTGAGTGGCAGGCCCTTCTTAGCCGCCACCCTATTGGACAACAGCTGGTCCCACTGTAGGCATGGATTTTAGCGATGCTATATCTGCCTTGAATTAAACCAGTTTCCTAATGGAAAAGTGATTGCTCATTGAAAGGGTAAATATGACTTTGTCTTTTAACTCATGTAATGGTCTGCATGACTGCCTGGATACACAGTTCTCCAAAGAAAAACTGACACCAAGTAGTTCCAGATCTTCCTCTGGTGCAAGGGAGCTAAAATCATTTGCAGGCTGCCCCCCTCATCAGGAGAATTGAGAGGATGAGTGATCCATGTGGCAGGTTGTTCTGCTAGTGGCTAGACCCGCAACAAGGGGGTTAATAGCTAGAGTAATTACAGTGAGTTTAAAACAGAAGTTTTACCACCTTAAAAGTAATAAAGACATTGGGTATTACCTGTCAGCTGCAAACTTCAACCAGGCCGACTTTACTCACCAGCCTCCTGGGCATAGGCACTGCGCCACAGGTCCTACAGGACTCTTGTTGGGGTGCTGGATCTGGGAAAGAGGAGCTAAGATGTTTCTTTGGAATCTCTATCCTGAGTGGGAGTGGCACCCGAGCTCTGCTTCTCTGAAGAACGTCCACCTTTCCCTGGCCTCTGGCTCTGGCCTTTGAGAGCGTGGGTGTGCGGAGCTGAAACAAATCAAAGCAATCTGCATGAGAGGGCACTCTTTTCCTGAAAACTTATGGACACGGTGGTCCCCACCCTAAGTGTTGAGGGTCTTTTGTATGGGTGGTGACTAATACTCGAACCGTGGAGAAATTGGACGACCAGCTGAGAGACGGACAGCCGCAGAAAGACAGAGAAGAGGGAAAAAATAGATAAGGCAACAGTGACTTCGCTTCTCCCTTTATTAATGTATATATAAATATATATACTCACATACACATATACACACTCTCTTCTTTCTTTTTTTTTTATTTAACAATATGCATGCATATATAAATACATGCACATACCGCTCCATATAACATCCCCCCACATACATACATACCAACCAACATAAGAACACACATATACACAAACATATATACATACATATATACATACATACACATATATATATAATATATACATATATATATATATATATATATATATATATATATATATACATATAATATATATATATATATATATATATATATATATATATATATATATATATATATACATATATATATATATATATATATATATATATATACATATATATATATATATATATATATATATATATATATATATATATATATATATATATATATATATATATATATATATATATATATATATATATATATATATATATATATATATATATATAGCATTAACTCACGGTGGAGCTGCTGATTTAAATCGGGCTGTTACCGTCACCTGTAGTTTCACCAATACCAGACTTAAAGTCCACGTTGAGCTTATTATCTGACAATGTAGGCACCAATCACTTTAGTACTTTTCCAATGCTTGAATGGGAGATAACTGGAAGAAATAGCAGGAAAGAGGTAGAAGAAGAGTTGCATGGAAGTTCAAATACCTTCTCTTTCTTTGATCTTTGAGTACTTGAATATCTTAAGGACGAGTATTCCTTCAGTCCAAGATTTAATCTTTTGCCCACCCGGATAGGCCTCTCTCACTGACCTAGCAGCCGAAGCGTAGCACAAACAAGACAAAGTCTTTGCCACAGACTTGAGAAGAATAAAGTAACTGCACGATCCTCTGCCACAGGACATAGTAGTTTTAGATGGACAGCAACACAATACCAGAACCTTTAAGCCGACCTGGCAGTACTATGTGGTAGGTTGACTTAAGATGCGTCCTCCAATTGAGTGACCAGGCCCCTCTCCAGACCAGCGCTCTGCATGATCCTTTCAAGACGGGTTCTCCCCTGGATTCTCAATTCAATTGTCTCAATTGTCCGGCTTCTTCCCGCAGGACAGACAGCACAGGACCATCTCTGCAGTAGTAGTAGTAGGCCCCAGACAGACTTCTGGGCCCACCCACACGCTGCAGCAATGCAGTCCTCCGGCCCGGAGGACCACGAGGTAGGACTCCTAGCACATACCTGTCAGCCAGGAGGGCCAGCAGGTGGAAAGAAAGAGACCCAGAAATATATGGCGTCTGTCCCTTAAATACCCCTTCCCAGAATCCACCACAGGGGACAATCTCTGCCGAGTTACTTCTGGGAAAGAAGAGCACTCAATACACCTCAGTCTGTTGCTTTCCAGCTCCGGTCTGTAGTGACACTGACATCTACAGGCGACGGAGTGGAACTGCACGCAACGCAACCAAGGCTGGGACAGAAGCTAATTTAGCCATAGATTAAATCTGAACTATGTACAGAACAGATGACCCACTAAATTTACACATAAGCGGTAGATTAAAAATCTACCAGCGCTACATACTCCCCCCACTACAATAGACGTTGTCCTCAATGTCTGCCAAAGTATGACTCTCAAGCCTGAGAGTAGGTATTTAAACTTAAAAAAAACTTGGATAGAAGGAAGAGAAAACAGTAAGGAAAATGTTACAGTCTCAAACATTAATACAACAACATATTCACATTTAGTCATGTCACAAACCCCACTATCTACCTAGCTGAAAGGCCTAACAGCTTGATAGGAGAGCTAGTTGTTCCTGAAAGAAACAAAGTTAAACACACACAAAATAAACGTACATTATCATCACTGAACAATTTAGGAGCAAAGCCTCATTCCCCAGAGAATGACACTTTCTTCCCCACATATTTTCCTTCTAAAGAAAATGAACTAAGCTAACTTGAAAAGTCCATCCCTATCTCTGGGCAAATTATATCATTTCAGTAAAAGAAAATCCAGCTAGCAAAAAGTCTTTGGACATAGAAGCGCTGAGGTGAATAAAGTCTCTTGACCACGGAGTTCTCTAAACCCTGACACTATCTGGCTATATACCCCAAAGTTCTCTTTTCTTTTAGCAGAACAGAAGACAACAGTCTCTTTGCGTAATCACCAATAAAACCGGAGATCTGGTAATGTCAGTTTCTTCCCCTGTTTATCCACGGTGGTGATAAAATAAACAATGTTATCTTTTCCGGGTCTGCAAATGACCACCTTGTCAGCATAGATGTGCCAAACATAGTTCAAATGCAGCAAACATCCATTGAAACGTTCATCCATAGCAGCAGAATACCCAGCTCTCCGGAAAGGTTTTGGTACAGACAAATAGTCCCAGACAGCTTCACGGTACCACTGTTCCCGGTTGGCCTCAATTTCCTGCATAATTTCCTGGGTAACATAAGGAAATTCCAGACCATATTCTGTGGCAACTCGTTTGGTGAGCACTCTCTGTAAACGGGCAAGTCTAGGTAAAGCTCTATTTTTCCCCAAACCAGGAGGCACACAAGAATTTGGTGATTTGCACACCATAGATCCGATGGGCATCGGCTCAAACTCAAGCAAACTAGCAACTTTAGACAATGTCTCTTTGGTAGTACTGTGCGGCTCAAGGTAATGTCTCCCCAGAATCCATGGCTATCCATTCTGAGAAAGTGAAGGCAGAAGCAACATCTTCATCCTAGGCCCATAATAGTTCCTGTGACATTGTCTCAAACAAATCATCATCACCGGAGAGATTTGACATAGAATCTATCTCCGAGTCTCTCAACTCTTCTGCTGGCAAATATTTACAAAGAGTCCCAGAAATGTTCCCCTTTGATCTCTCACCCGTTCCTAACGTGGACTTCTCCGGATCCATGTATTCCTCCGACTCCGGTTCGGGTAGTCTCTGGGGCAGGCCTCGACCACGGCCACGGGAAGCCTTCACATATCCTACCTTCCTTGTTTACACAGGCAGATCCCCGCTCTGTCACTGCGGGTGGCCGGCGTACATCAAGTTATTTGGCTCCCCTGAGCCACAAACTAGAGTTCCTGAGCTGACGTACAATGACGGCGATTCGTGGGAACGAGCCAACCTGCAATACAATAATGGCGGCTGGTCGGCAAGTGGTTAATTAACTACTTCTTATATCATAGAACTGCTTACCAATGTAGTGTACATTTAAGTAAAAACTAAAACCAATTATATTAACTGCACATTAAAATAAATAGCAAAATGCACATAAAACAATATACTACGGACAAACTACTTAAAATAAACACTTTAAAACGTAGAAAAAGATCCATTTTGCTCTTTAAGAGGGAAGAAAGAAAGACATTGGTTCATGTTAATTTTATGATTTTTTTTGCAATATTTCTATAGAATAAGATGGAGAGAAATAAAATGAAATGTTCAAATGCAAAATGAAATGTATTATCATCATTCTGAAATTGGTAAGTGTTAGTCTTTAGCTCTGCTCTGGAAATCATATATTTCTGACGAATGTGACATCTATAGTGAAAGAACAGCATGATTAATACTCTAAATGATTAATTTGTTTCTGTATGAATTCAGTTGATTGTTACTTGGCACCAAGAACGTTTAGTAATTTAAAGTTTTTTATGATTGCACTTTAAAATTAGAATATTTTATTTCCACCCATTTTTTATATTAACAGTCATTAAACAATAGAGAGGAATTGCATGGAAAGTCATTAGGAAATTTGCATGCACCCTTCATTACTCATCTTTATGTAAAGTTAATGCATAAATGAAACTTGGAAACTGAAATTAAAAATAGATAGCATGGTTTAGCAAGTAATAAATCAAGGTGCCCTAAAGCTAAGTGGTTTGAGAAGAAAGTTTCAATATAGTTACTGTACAGCCAGGAAGGTAACTAGGCATGATTGGACACCTCTGCAGGCACTTACAACATCCCTACTGTTCATAGTGTCAGCCTTAACTTTTTTTTTAATGAGAATTAGATGGTTATGCATCATGTGATAACAAACTTCCAAGCATTGGATGGCCTGAAAAAAGTGCAGTGACCCATAGTAACCAATACGATTATATAAATTAATGAAAATACATTTTCAGCACAAATATTATTTTACAACCACCTAGTAAAAATCCAAAAGTAATGTAATGCTAGTACTGTATAAATACCCCTCATTTTTGCCCATTTCAAGAAATGACTGGGAGTCAATTACAAAAACCTATATCTCAGGGAGAAACCCTCTATGTCTGATTTACTAAAGTGCACATTAACATGTAGTGAGCTTCAACAAAGCAGAATAACATGTTTGTTTCCGAGATAAGAATTTCTGCATTAAAGTTACATTAGTAACAGTATTTGTTGGCTAACATTATTTTGTTTAATGTTACATTAAGTGGCTACATCTCATACATGGTACAAACTTCTACAGTGTATTGTTTAGCTTTCACGCCTTTAGCCCAGATGTTACTGTAGCCTCCACCACGTAAGTAAATCTCCTACTTTTGTAACAAAATTGTTTTAAAAAAAATCCTATTCTTGCTTTCAAGTGCAAGAAAGTAAATACATGCTCCCAGACTGGAATACATTTTTTTCATTAAATTCCAGGTCATTATATTGTAGCAATGAAGCTGGTACATGTTTAATGCTCAGTGTTTAGAGTGAACCTGGTGTAGCTATTATCAGGGTTTTTTTTCTCAGAGAATAGGTGCAGGAATTCCCCCCTTCTGAGTCACTTCTTGTCTCCACCCCCTACCCACCTCCAAGCACCATCCCTTGGTTCCACCCTCTACCTACCTCCCGGTATCGCCCCTGTTAGAGAATACAGAACCAAGTAACATTTTGTGGTAATAAGTAATTTGTATGGAATTTGTTAATAACAACAAGAAAAGCAGTAAAGTAGATCTTCCATGACCAGCAGCAATAGACCCTTCTCAGCAACAATAGATCCCGACAGCAACAACAGATTTCCCAGCAGCCAACCCAGCATCAATAGACTCTCCAGCAGCCAGCAACAACAGACCCTTTCCCTCAACAGTAGTTCCCTTCCAGCAACAATTGACCCCCCAGCAATATAAGCCCAACCAGCAGCAATAAAGTCCTCACCAACAACAATAGACCTCCCCAGCAACAATAGACTGCCATGCAAAAACAGATGCCCCCCAGCAATAATAGATCCCCCACCAGCAACAATAATAGACCTCCCCAGCAATAATAGACCACATTCAAAAATAGATCTTCTTCAGGTGCACTAGATCCTGCAGCAGCCAGCATCAATGAACCCTTCAGCACACCCCAGCACCCCTTGACATTACATACATTCAGCGCTGGGGGTTCCAGAACTGCGTTCCCACTGGCTATTATTTTTACAGGTGCTTATACAACACCATCAATTTACTCAGCAATTTTCATACAGTATATATTTTATATTCACATCAGTCCCTGCCCTCAAGGAGCTTACAATCTAAGATCCCTAACACATATATACTAAGGCCAATTTACATATCAGCATGTCTTTGGAGTGTGGGAGGAAACCTACACAGACAAAAGGAGAACATGTTAACGCCAAGCAGGTAATGCCATGGTTGGGAATGGAACTGATGACCATAGTGTTGCTAGGCAAATGTGCTAACCATCTACCTACTGTGCTGATATTCATACTAGGTGCTGTGGCAGCTTTTGATATTGGCCTGATGAAATCTCCTGCATAATAAGACTCAGGTTGGGAGAAAGAATGGACACCTCTCTGAGTGAGTAAGGTTCTACTGGCTTGCACAGCTATCAGTCATGCTTACAAGTGCAGACGTGTGACATTAACAGTAGGAGTGAGGTATCAGGTTAACCTCTACCATGCATGGGGACCTTTATGACTAAGCCCCGTGAGTGGGGTGAAACATGTCAGGGGGCGTGGCCTGGATGGAGTTAGGCAGAGGCTGTTATCACCTATTACAACCTGGGCTTGTATAGTGTGCAGTAGCTGAGATTTTTCTCTCCTTGTTCTGCTGTTCCAG